>JAOPJI010000142.1:12464545-12483637 GCA_027122695.1 Merluccius productus
CTTACCAGGTTCTCACAGCAGCTCTGGGAACAGTGAGGAACAGAGTCCAGCTCCTGAGGTCCAACCTCTGACCACATAGTCAGTATTTTGTGACATCTGTCAAGTAAGGTTGATTCATCGGTGTCCAGAAACCCACAAAGACATGGGACATAAAGGATGTGTTATGATTATCATTTTCTATATCACTATGTGTTACCGCCCCAGAGAAGAGAGGTATGAACCATGCCCATAATATTGGAAATAATCGCAACATGTGTAACCGTTGTTTTTTTGTTTTGTTTTGAGTTCTCACTGATGGCATTGTATTACTCAGTATTTACTGTGCTGTATTGATTTTCGTTGATGTTTGCATTGTTCAAAATTGTACTCCAGCTAAATACATTTTATAAACTTCATTTTCCATCGGCCAGTTCGTTCCTCATCATATTTAAGATCAAGACCTTATACGATAAGATACGGTAGAGTAGGGAATAAGCATCGTGGATCTAAGAGGTTACCAGTAAGGAAACATATCCCAGGAGTTAGATATGTCCAAACTCTTAAATAATCCCAGCAAACTTCCAAGTGCAAAAGGTCCCAGAGGAGAGCTATCAGACAGACCGGCTATAACCCTGACCCTGACCAGGGTTATGCTCAGAGGTAGAGCGCCAAAAGAAATACAAAAATAAATAAAAACAAAATCAAATATCATCCACCTTTTTCTACTGTACTATACACTGATATCTCTGTTCTACCATGTCTCTTATTTCTAAGACTATCTTTTCCTTATATTATCATTTATTTTCACTGTATTGTATTCTCATTGTATTGTTATATTTTCATTGCGTTGTTGTATTTTGTTGTATTTTCATTGTATTGTTAAGCACCTTGTTTTGCAAATTTTGTACGAAAGGCGCTATAGAAATAAAGTTTGATTTGATTTATTTATGTATTCATTGTATTTATTTCATCCCCAGTGCCTGAGCTGATGCGGCAGGCAGACCTGCTGGGCGTGCCCGTAGTGGCTCTGTCTGCCAGGACAGTCCTGGAGAGACTGAAGATGACCTGCGATGGAGATAATGATGAAGAAGATGATGATTATGAAACAAAAGAGGGCAACAGGGTCAAGAGAGTACTACTCAGTTCTTGTCGGCGAGTAAGTGTCAGAATAATTTGTTTGCATAGTGGATAATACGCAAGAAAACGTATGTTTTGCTTGAGCCTTCACTAGGTTTTCTTCCTACACAATGGGAAAGATGTTGAGACGGAGCGTTTTAGTAGAATCAAGTGTAAACCTGTGGTTCCCACTGTGTGTGAACCTGGTCCCTGCAGGTTCAGCTGTGTTCTCTGCTGCTCTCTATCAGAGAGCTGCTCTCTCTCGGCGCCTTCTGCCCCAAGCTCTTTTGGCAGGAGTACACAAAGCATCAGGTGTGTTCATGAGTGTGTGTGTGTATGTTTTAGTGTATGTGGGATTGTGGGTCTGTGTAATTGTTATGGTTCAAATATTAACACATTGGTTTGCATAATGTGTACGGACATGTATAACATTCATAAGGTTTTGTAGGAAATTAAATAATGAAATAAAAGTGTCCCATTCGGTCTCCTCTAGACACAGTACAAGCTGGAGGTCGCACACCACCTTTACGCTCATGACATCCTGAGCATCAAGTACATTTTAGAGAGGTAAAGTAATGTTTAATCTCTCTGATGTAATTCTGAAAAAAAAACATACTGGTACAAAAATAAAATTCCTAAACCATACTGAGAAACCTGTCCTGTCCAATGGATGTAATCATATACCATAATTAGTTGCTCTTTTCGTGACCTCTACCTTCGCCAAACCAGCGCAACCACATGTCTGTCTGTCTCTCTGTCTTGTCTCTGCAGCGATGAAGAGGCGAGGGTGTGGATGGTGGCCGGGTTGAAGGCTCTCTGTAGTAGGACATATCCACAGGCTCAACAGGAGGAGGGGGGGGAGGAGAGAGACATGCAGCAGACAGTTCTTTCATGTAAGAGATGTCATGTGGGGGCCTCATCTGGCTGAGGAAAAGGCGCTGTGGGTGGCGTCTTCTGTAGTTATCCATCATTATACACCAAAACATTTACTCTCTCATGTGCACTCAGTCATCAATTTTTTTCCGATTAGACATGACATCATTTAATAGCCATAGGCACAAGCGAGCTTCCTTCAAAATAATCGGTGTCCTCATCATGCCCATGGCAGGTTATTTGTTATCCATTTATGTGCTTTTGGTCTTTGGTGTGCGCTTTACTATTGAACATAGACTGCTACATGTACTATAGTCAGCAACAGCAGGAGTAGAGTTTGTTTACTGGTTGTTGTTGCTGAAAAAGTGAAAGCATAAGCGCCCAGTGGACCGTTGCTGTATCAGAAGAGAATGGAGAGTAGAGAGAACACTGAGTTAGCAAATCTGTTGACACAGTCTGTTATTGTTTTTTTTACATTTTCCCTAGTGTCAGAGCTAAAGTGCTAGGCTGTCAGGACCAGATGCTAAAACATTTTCTAATAACTCTGAATTGACACCTAAGTCTACCTGAATCGTCTACCGATGTCATGTAAAACCTCCAAGAATATCTTTGAAAAACGCCTCATCGTTCCATTTCTATATATACCCTTCATCTTGCGTTGTTTTAGTATATTGTTATAATATATACTGTAATCATATTTAATAATATATGTAATAATATATATAAATAAGATTTACATATATTGTTATAATATTGTTGAGTGGTTGACTGTGTGTATTGCAGCGGTAGTGGGGGTCCTGGTGGGGACGGGCTTCGAGGAGAACCAGGGCCCATCGGGACCTAGCAGAAGGACCTCAATCACCTGCTGCTCTATACTGGATGACATGCTCTCCTGTGAGTCATGTTCCCCTGTTCCCAGCTATGATCATGTCATGATCATAGCTATCATGCTATAGATCAGGGGTTCTAAGCCATTAGATGGCGGGCCAGAACATAATCAAAGACTCATTTAAGAAATTGATTGATCAAAAATGCAACTGGAATTTGCGACAGACTGGTACAGAGTGTCTTGTTGTAACTGCTTAGTCAACTGCTCATCCCTGTGGTTAAATTGTGAAGGACGGTCAGAAACAAAAAGAGCCACAGTTTGTGTGCCGGTGTCTGAGTTTTACGCTGCTTTAAGGAATACAATAGTAGTGACGCATAATCTGGCTAGTGTCTTTATTCACCAACTTGCAACACAGACTTATTAGACATGCATGTGTGGGAGATGCAGAGAATGGATAAAAAAAATCTAAAAAATAAAAATAAGAGATTAACAAATAAAAAAAATCAGATTATCAAAATAATGTGGCGGGGCCGATATTGCTGGCAGGCCAGTTTTGCCCCGCTGCCACCAACTATTTTATATGTTCTCTCTCTCTCTCTCTCTCTCTCTCCCTCTCTCTCTCTCTCTCTCTCTCTCAGGGCTCCTAGACAGCTTGGATAGGTCACACACCCAGCCATGTGGTGAGGCAGCAGCAGAGCATTGGTGAGTGCTGCTCACAGCTCAGGCTCACTATGTAGTGTGTCGGTCCTATTCAGTAGAATCGCTGTGATAGGAACTTCCTATACTATATAGACTAAGCATGGAGTATAGAGCGCTTCATGTGTTAATGACAATAAGAGGCTTCTGGTCTTTCTTTTCAAACAGTCTCTTTTTTGTATGTGTCCTTGTGCTTCTTGCGGTACTTTTCCCTGCACAGGATCCAGCTGCTGGATGCATCTTTGTGTGGCACGTCAGCGTCACCGGAGGCCCTGCGTCGCTTCTTCCTGCACACGCTCACACACACACTCACCTACAAACCTCGCCTTAAAGGTAGAAAACCAGCGACCTGTCCCACTGAAACTATGCCCCCCCCCCCCTAAGCCAACAATTCTTCACCCCGTTCAAGGCATGACATGTCTTGAAATGTCTCCTTTTGCCTCCTCTCGCAGTGTCAGACGCCATCGCCATGCAGAACGAGTGGAGCTTTGCCAAGACTGGCAGGTTGCTGACTGTCCTGTTTCGTAAGGTGAACAAAATGGTTTGTACTGTTGTATGTTGACCCAACCGTATGGCGAGGCAACCCTGCATTGGTATGAGGGAGCATTGCACCTTTTGGCAACCTGCTGTGGGAAAACATTCCCCTTGCCGAGTCCTCTCTCTCCCGCCGCCTCTGCATTCCACAGCCCCCTGTGAAAGCCTGAGTGACGGGTAATGACTGCCTAGGATGTTTGCTTTTCTCTCTTCAGGTCACTGTGACTTTTGTTTAGGAAAAAAAAAGTGTCTGGTGCAGGCATTGGCCTGTGAATTACACGTGAATGTGGACCGTATATCCGTGAATGGCTGCACTATTGAACAAGTCACTGTTATGTGATTCATGTAGAAGTATGTACTGTAGAAATGAAGCCAATGCTGGGTTTAGTGCAGTCTGTACTGCACTGAACCCAGCACCCAATTCACACTTTAGTAAATAAACGTTTGCATCATGTTGCATTCTTTAATGCATTTATTAAGCTGTGTGTGTGTGTGTGTGTGTGTGTGTGTGTGTCCTGCAGCTAGCCATAGTCTTCAGTGTGGAGGACTTGCTACAGCACCTACACCAGGTGTTGGAGACTCACGAGGTGAACTGGCAGCACGTCCTCTGCTTCTTGTCCACGCTGCTGGTGTACAACCCCGACGCCCAGCCCCGCCTCAGAGGTCCCTACAAAATATAACCATATCATAATCTGTATCTTCATATAGTTGTCAGCTAAGTTAATGTGTGTTGATTGTATTTGTTATTTGAAATACATTTAGTTAAATGTAATGCTTTAGATTGACCTTAATGACTAAATTATTTCTACCCTCTATCACTCTCTGCCACCCACAGAGCTGCTGGGCAGGTTGCTGACTTCAGCGTTTGAAGGCTACGATCTGGAGAACATGGTCACAGCCTTCCTGCTGGCTCGTCAGGGGGCCCTGGAGGGCCCCAACTTCTTCCCCTCCTACAGTGAATGGTTTAAGGTTGGTCCCCCAGCCCCACTGACCCCAGTCACAGAAAACCATTGAAGAGTCACTCTCCTTTCTTACCACTGAGCAACTTAATCAGCTCTGGCTTACACCAAGGGTCACATTTCAACATCACAATTGATATTGGTTGTGTGTCGGTCCATTAATGGATTTCATAATATACCCCTAAACACAAACAAAAATCAGTTACTTCAGTAAAGTATTGAACTTACTTTTCCTCACAAATAGATTGCACAACCGTTACTACTCGGGACAATTTTGATATCTGTCTGATACCAATTGCATATTTATTAACCAGTTATTTATATAACTTGTATTGTAAATTGTATATTCCTATTAATATCACATATCACACTATTCGAAAGGAAATATTATTCCTTTCTACTTTTTCTTAGCTGTCTTTTGGTGGACCTAGCGGGTACCATGGGAGCAGCAAGAAATCTTTGGTGTTCCTGCTAAAGTTCCTGTCAGACCTGGTGCCCTTTGACCCCCCACAGTACCTCAAGGTAACCCATAACCCTACACAATCATAGCCGTAGGTACACAGTACATCGATCTCGTCTCAATCCCCACCACCACCACCACTATTTCTATCGTCTTAACCCTCTTCCCAGCCCTACCTCACCTGCTGCTCATGTTCCTATCCTCCCTATCTTAGGTTCATATCCTACACCCCCCCTACGTAGCAGTAAAGCACCGCAGTCTGCTGCAGGAGTACGTCGCCCTGGCCAAGACCAGGCTTGCCGACCTCAAGGTAGCCTGTGTTCGTTAATGGGTGTGATCAGACTGAGCAGACTTCCTGGTATCTTCTGACTGAGATTGCTTCATTGACTCCAGTTCATATTTTGACAACTAGAAAAATGCTTACATATTTAGATGTCTAGGCAAATCCCTAAATACCTGGGCCAGGGTCCTAACAGCAGTCTCTCTGTAGGTGTCAGTGGAGGACATGGGAATGTACCAGGAGGCCACTGGAGAACCGGTGAAGGTAATAGTGACCCCTAGTGGTTGGTCTCAAATAATGCACTTGAGTGGCAGCTCAAAACAATACAACATGGATGATACTGGGTCTTTGGTGTGTTTGTGTGTGTGTGTGTGTGTGTGTGTGTGTATTTCCTCAGCACCAATGTCAAGCCCTACAGGACGTGGAGAAGGCATTGTCTCTGTTTACAACCACAGGAAGAATCTCTGCCACAGTCATGGAGGCCAGGTATTCTAACGCTACTACAACAACAACAACAACAACAGAATTTCCGTCCGAACCACGTCGCAACAGATTATGCATGACCCTTCCTTCTTCATAACAGTTTTTTTTTTACCATCACTGTATCCAATCTCTGTGAACAGTATTTTCCGGAGGCCGTATTTCCTCAACCGGTTCCTCCCAGCCCTGCTGACGCCACGCGTGGTGAGACACATGTTGGCTTTAGTCCGCCCCGACCGCATGGAATATCTGATTTGTATGCATGTTCCACGGTACCTCAGTTCACATCTCAGTAGTCATGTATGGGTTTTTAGGAACAAAATGAAAAAGCATAATAAGAAAAACAGCTTGAGCGACTTTTGAGTTAGTTAGTAAGTTAGTTTGAGAAATGTTAACTCTGTGTATATGACTGTTTGCAGCTTCCTTTAAAGGCTGACCTCAAGATGAGTTTCATAGATGCCCTGAAAAAGTGAGTAACAAATTGTGAAACATGGCAACATCAGGTAACGTGATATAATGTATGACATCACAAAATCCAAAACCAAACACGCACAAAAAGCTTCACCTTGTGCACATCTACATTGTTCCAAGACATCTCAAAGATGTGGTTTCACAGTGCAGGCCACTGCTGTTTGACTCAACAAGCAGGTTCTTTTTTTTTTCAAATTTCAGTCGTAAAAGATGGGGTAAATGTTTGGATTTCATTTTGGGTGAAGAGCAGTGGTCAGTCCAGTCCATGACCTAGTCGAATGTGGTCACAATGTCAGTGGTTGTCTGCATACCATTTAGAGGATTGATTTTGTTTAACTTATAAAATAAATGTTTTAAACTGAATCATCAATCAAACTCATACTGTGTCAACACAGACAGCACACACAGAATCCTTCAGACAGCCTTGTTCAACAATGATCAATGCTAAACATTGCTCGATCAATGTTTGTCTGTGCTTCAGAACAGAGAAGATCCCTGCCGGCCAGTACTCTTCTTACGTGGAGGCGTGTCAGAGGCAGAGGCAGCAGAACAGTGGGTATCTTATCTCCTGTATCCAAAAACAACAACAACAATACAAAGCTGATTTATATGAAGAGGTTAATTATGTATCTTTGTTTTGATTGTTATAGTTTGTTCACCAAATAACCTTACGATAGTACTGTGAGCTAATTGGGTACATTGCTAGTACCGCATTGTACTAACTTATAGTTTGTTGTTTGTTTTTGTTTTCATTTGGATCTCTTTTAGTGCTATTGGGCTATTCCATCTTCTTCCAGAATAGAAGAAACATGCATTCGACACATTCTTACTCAGTGATGACATAATACATACAACACAGCCTATATTGATTATAATGCATACATACCATACCCAGTCATCCAATTACAGTTAGAGCAACACCAATATAGCATATGCCTAAAATAGAATAATAAATATCCTCAATTCATGGATACCCTTTTACATATTTTGTTAAACCAGTAACTTTAAAACTACACAACCATACACGTCAATATCTACAATATACAGTTTACTGTATATAATACAAGAGACATTTCTAATGCCTTATATACAATAATATCTATAATTTATCAAATGACCCACATTCCATAAAAATTACACCTTTACAAAGTCATACTGAGCATAGATTTACACACAGTGTCCTTTAAATATGTTTCCTTTTATGTTTTGTTTGAATTTATTTTTTGGTAAGCTCCTGATGAGGTCAGTTAAACTATTCCATAGCTTGACAGCACGATAAGAAAACTTTCTTTTCCCAGTTACCAGCCTAGTCCTGGGTAACA
Organism: Merluccius productus; assembly: GCA_027122695.1. NCBI lineage: Eukaryota > Metazoa > Chordata > Actinopteri > Gadiformes > Merlucciidae > Merluccius > Merluccius productus. Next base: position 12,472,545 of record JAOPJI010000142.1, read on the forward strand.
CATACTCACTTGTATTTGCTGCTCTTGTGCTAACTAAGTGCCTGTCCTTCACTTGCTGAAACCTGCTGTTTAGCATTCTTGGTTTCTTTTTCACCACCAAGTTATAAAATGCATTGAAAACACTTGGCTAAATACTTGGATACATGGCTATTTTATATTTAATTGGTAACCACCCCAGTATGTTATATTGTTCTTTTACAGGGGTGTCATGTGAACATCTAAGAATGATTCTTGCAGCCTATAGTTATTGTGTGTGTGTGTATGTGTGTGTGTGTGTGTGTCTGTGGAATGAAACCATACCCCTCTGTGCAGATACGTGATGTCACAACTGATTTTGTTTAATGTGTGCATTCCCAGTTGTTATAACAGTTCTAACACATTTGCGTTTATATTTGTGTGTAAGGTGAATTTGAATGTGTGTCTAAAGTGTTTTGCATCCCTAGAGAAAGGGACATGTATAGAGAAAGATGACAATGATGATGGTGATCCCCTGGAGGTGCTAAACGTTCAGCTGATGGAGTTGAGGAGGCTGGTCACAGTGGGAGAAGATGGAGGTAAAATGAGATGGAACGCACGCACACACACACGCATACGCACATGCATATGCACAAGCTCACCCTTACCAAGACGTATGCATTAATCTTGAAGTCACTACACAAAAGCCAGCCCATGGCCATGACATATCGTTATCTGCAGCTGTACAACATTTTTTTTACTAACCTAATTGTAATTGCTATCACTCTATACTCTAAAAATTGACTAAATGTAAACTTGCCCATATCTAAGGTGGACTCACCCTGACCTCATGTAATCTACTTCCTCTGGTGGTCGTCCCCCCACCCCCCTACAGAGTTGTCTGCACAGCTGTCCAGGATCTCTCACACCCTGGGCGTCATCTTCCCAGACCAGGCCAGCCACACTAAGGGACCGCGGCTCATCAAGCTTCACATTGACGTGCCTCTGTCATGCGAGCTGCATGTCAAAGTAAGCACACGGCTTGACTCGCGGTTTCCTTCAGTTCTCTGTTGATGATGCTAGCCGGCGGGGGGGGGGGGGCTCTACGTCCAGTGCATCCAGTGCTGCCGGCTAGGTAATGTGTGGTTGCCGGTGTTAGTTCCCCTCTCTCATGATGTCTCCAATGTGATCCCCAGGTGGTCGACAGGATCCTGAGAACCTTCTGCCAGTGTCTTCTAGATGCATCCAGTCCACCCAATAAGTAGGAGCCTACTTCACAGAGGCCTCAGGCTATTCACGCACACAATGATATATATATAGTATTATTGTCCAGTTCAGTGATCAAGAAATCTGACAGGCCCCTGGTAATATAAGATGGGGGGCGGTTGCTTATTGTACTGAAATCATTATTATTATTAATCATTATTATTAAATCTATAATCTATAATATCCTTTTTTTTAATGAGCATTATTACAACCATGGGGGCATTTGTATTTCAACAAATTAAATTTGCAAATAAACATTTACTTTTTTATTGTTAAGGTACAGTGAGACCACATTGTTTATAAAGGAATGACAATTGTAGTTGACAATACAAGTTGCCATACAACTCCTTGCACACAATGAATATCTGGGAGACTATTGCATTGTCTATTTCGTGTTAATGGACTAAACTGTTTAGAAAATAACCCGTTTGCCATTGATGCACCACGGTTCACCATGTCTCCTGTGCACCCCCCCAGACAAAGTCAGTGGGCAGCCCAATTTGTCAATGTCCTGCTTGGTCACACAGAGCTAGTCTCTGTCCTGATGCACAGACTCTGGGACCTGTTTCATAACCAGGTAACATGTAGCACTAGCTCTCCATTTGTACACATCCGATTGTCAATGTGCTACATTTCTTCTAGTACTAGTTGATTGTGTCCCAATGCATCTCTTGTCTTTTTCTTTGTCCCTATCTGTCCTAAGGGGTCATCATTGACTGCTTCCCATTTACTGGGTCTGGCTGCTCTTGTAGTCCACCTCCATGCCTCTAGTACCCATAGTCCTCTGGTGCAGATGATGCCCCCTGTGGCGTTCCAGCCAGTCTCGCTCACAGAGGCCCTTAGTGCTGCGTTGCTCTGCAACACACAAGACAACATGGTCTTCTGTGTCAGGTGAGAGCCTTGATATGGAGGGAGGGGTGTGCATTGCAAAAAATGCTGCCAGTGTCTGAATTTGTTCAAAGACCAAAAACAATAAAATAATAATAATTAAAAATATATTATAATAATAATAATAATAATAATAATAATAATAATAATAATAATAATAATAATAATAATAATAATAAATACACATAATAACAATAATAACATATTATCTTTATAATTGATTTGATTTAATTTAACATATGAATCTATAATATTGCATTGATTGTGTTGGAATGAAGCTGACAGGTGGTTAAACAACACTGATTTTCGCCAGCTAGCATACTATTTTTTTTACTATCAGACTAATCTTTCTGGATCTTACGACTAAATATATGGGGTAATTTATTTATATACAGGGAAAATATAAAAAAGTAAATCTATAAAACACAATTTTAGGAGTAAATCTAACCTGAGGTGACAAACAACGACACGTAACAGATTTTACAACATCAGTATTTATTTAGCAAATATAACCTGTATTTACATACACTTGTAACAGTATGCAGTTATTATGTTGAGTGACAGTTTAACAGCCTTATTAAAATAAATCAAATGCCGAAAAAGCACATTTTTAATAAAATGCGTATGTATGTTATGAATGTATATTACCATATCTGACCTGTAATAAGGAACACATCAAGTCACATTCTATGTTGTGACCAACAATAAATAAATGAAAATCCTTAAAGGTTCTGTAGGTAACATTTCAGAGTTGTAAAGATAGAGAGCAAAAAAACCCACACCCCTCCCTCTCTGTTTTGTCCCTCCCTATGTTTCTCTGAGTGGCCTAAAAGATGAATTTCAACCACAACAGATATTCTCACAGAGCATTTCCCTCACTAATAGCTGATGGATAGCTATGGCTTCCAATACTGTTATTTCAGCTTGAATAATGCCACAAGACATTTAGAAATCTCTTGCATTTTAAATCCATAAATGAGAGGATTGAAGAGAGGAGGAATCACGACATACAGGAGAGATACTATGAGACGAACAATATGTGGTATGCCAGAATGGATTCGAGTTTGAATGATTTCAAACATAATAATTATAGTGAAGTTCAGAAAAATAGCAAGGTGGGGGAGACACGTTTGAAGAGCTCCTCTCCTGAAATCCCTGGAGCTCCTCAGACAAATTATCAATATTCTTGTGTAAGAAAACACAATAAATATTAGATGTGGAACCGTAGAAAATACCAGTACAGAAAGTCCATACACATTGCTTACGGTCGAGTCCCCACAACTTGCTTTGACCAGTGAATAGTTATCACAAGTAATTCTCATTATCACAAACTTGCATAGTCCTAAATTAGTGGACAAAATAATGGAAATTCCTATTTTACAAGTGGGCAAACAAAAGGCCAAAACCAAAATTAATTTTACAGTTTGTGTCCTGACAAGGGAATGATACTGGAGGGGTCTGCATATGGATACATACCTATCAAAAGCCATTGCTGACAACAGTGTGAATTCGCAAGCAGCATACAAGTAAATGAAAAAACTCTGTAGTCGGCAGGCAGGGCGGGATATAGTTTGGGTTTCCGACAGCAGATCCACAAGAAGTTTCGGATAGACGGTTATGCTTCCAAACAGGGCGTTCATCAGCAAAGCAGCAACAAAAATATACATGGGTTTGTGAAGGCTTTCATGTACATAGATGACATATAAAACAGTGGTATTACTGCAGATAATTAGAATGAAGAGCAGGAGGGTAATTGAGAAATAAATATATCTATATTTTAACAGCTGTACATGCCCCCCAAGTATAACATATGTAATGTTATAATGAACATCCATCTGATATCAATGAGTGATACAACAGTGATAATTTAAGCTGTTCTACGATTATGGGAAGGTTGCTGCTGTTAATAAGCACTTTAGAGACTTTACAGTAGTCTAAATGTGATTGATAGATGGTTTGCTCTTTTTATCATCTTCTCCTCAGTGGATCCCATTATAATCCCTCCTTCATGTCCAGTTTTATCCAAAGAGGATGGACCTCTAGCCTTCACGATAATTTTGTATTGCATCATATATTCTCCAAAGCATTCGTTTAATATACATTTTTGAATCAATTTTTGCAGTTTTTCTAACAACTTTGACTTCACGTTAAAACATCTATTAATTATACAACTATATAGACAACCCAGTCACGTCAAAACGCGTAATAGCTACATTGGTCCACAGTGCAAAACGTAGTTTCACAATAACAGCTCTAAAATTGTGACATGTCGTACGTTTGAGCACAAAAAAGCTTGATACAGGGTCGGATCAAGTCAACAAAATTGGCGGCCATAACTAGCCGAAATCCTTATCCCCCCCCCCCCAAAAGGTCTCGCGTTGCTGTTGTCACCGCTGTGCAATGATTTCGGCTAGCGAAGATGGATATTTCAAATCTGAGAAGATTTTCAAACTTGACTTTTGAGGGAAAACATTCCCTCAAACATTTTTGACAGCGGCATTTTGACTGTTGCAGTGGTTTTGATATTGAGTTCTACATAATATATATTTTTGTATGCGATTTAAGCTCTGGCTGATACTGCGCATTACTGGTTGAATCTAATGACTATTTTTTTTGCGGAAGCAATAAAATCATTTTTAAATCAATAAAATCATATTTTCTGTCAAATTATTGATTTATTAGTAGCCGTGTAATAAGCAGGATAAAGTACAGCAAGGGTGATTCAAGTCCCGCATCACCCTGTCAGGGTTTATTTTGCAATACTGACCGGCTTGCTGTACATTACCCCTTACATAGTAAATAGTAAGTATTTCCTCCTGTCCCCACTGACCTCCTCCCACTGGTGGATGTAGCGGATAAGCCTGGAGAGGCGGAGCAGACGCAGCAGGCTGAGTATCTTGGTGAAGCGGACGATGCGCAGTGCCCGGGCCGTCCGGTACACCTCCGAGTCCAGCCGGGCCTCCAGGTCCACCATCAGGAAGATGTAGTCCACTGGGATGGAGGACACAAAGTCCACCAGGAACCAGCTCTTCAGGTACCGCTGGCGGATGGCCCTGGGGGGGTGGGGGACGAGGGGTGAGATGGAAGGAGCATCTGTCATTCATCACAACGTGCTTGTTTTGCATGTTGGAGTTTGTACAGGTGAATATAGTATTACTATATAAACTTAAAGAAACATACAATAGGAGGAATAAACAATAAAAGTCTTCTACTGACATTTATCTCCTTCATGTTGCCAGCTCGGCACTACTTGCTCACGGTCTGTGACTAGTGGCTCCGTTAGTCCGTTTATAAACAAACATATTATGTTAATCACGTTGTCATGCTAAGTTGGATCTTGTGAGGTGTACTCGAATGAGCACGGTAAGCTAGTGGAAAATTACAGCGAGATGACACACATGACCGGCCGGCCGGTCATGTGTGTCATCTCGCTCATTCGAGTACACCTCACAAGATCGAACTAGAAATTATGATTGGCTGGCAAAGGATCGATTATGCAAGATGACATGAGGTGACGTATCATGGGCACGTTAATATCGATATCATCGCACCCCACACACACACACACTGACCGTGGATCCAGCAGTATCTCAGTGCTGTCCTCCTTGACAATGCCGGTCCTGAAGTTGAGGACCAGGTCAACCAGGAAGAGCGTGTCTGACACCACATTGAAGATGATCCAGGGGGGCGTGTTCTCGTCTTTGAAGAAGGTGATGCCCACCGGCAGGATGATGAGGTTCCCCATCATCAGCAGCAGCATCAGCAGGTCCCAGTAGAACCTATAGGGGGAGAGAGAGAGAGAGAGAGAGAGTGAGAGAGAGAGAGAAAGAGAGAGAGAGAGAGATGATTAAAACCCATCTTGTCTCTGATTAGCTGGGTTTTTTTAATCACTTACTCTGATTGTGTGCCCTGTTGTCTGTTATTGTTGTATGTTCACCTTGGTCAATCAACTGTTGTTTTTATGTGTGCTATATAAATACACTTGAACTTAAACTTGATGTAAATTAATACACATTAGATCCTAAATTCATGTTAATGATAATGTTATCTGTTTTGCTTTACCATTATAAAAATGTTTCTTTCATGCCAATAAAGCAATTGAACTGAATTAAATGCAATTGAATTGAGAGAGGAGAAGAGAGAAAGAGAGAGTGTAACTTGAAACCCATTTGTCCATAAATCAGCCCTTATCACACTCAAATAGGCCTATGAGTATAAATTACACATCCATGCAGTAGTATTGTCATTGAAAGTCTATTGCCAAAGCCTACAGTGTAATTCTATATACATATCATTATGCCATGCAGCCTTGTCTGTTCATTCATCACACCACACTGTGAGCAATGAAAGGGTTGAAAAATAGGTGCCGCAATCATCCACCAATGTCCCCCATTCTAAGTAACCTATGTTTACTATTCCCTCTTTTCTCTCTCTCTCTCTCGCTCTCTCTCTCTCTCTCTCTCTCTCTCTCTCTCTCTCTCTCTCTCTCTCTCTCTCTCTCTCTCTCTCTCTCTCCCCCCTCCCATCTCGCTCGGTAAACCTACACACTCAAGCCTGGTGGTCGATTGTTATTGAGCGCTAATTCAGTGTCCTCATGATGTGACACTATAGCACTGGACTGAAGATTAAGTATGACTCATCACTGTTCTCTAACACACCGCACACACACACGCACACACACACATAGACGCACGCACACATATACAAACGCACACACACATCCACACACTTGCCATTGGCTTTCCCTCACTCATATTGACAGATGAATCAGTGTGTATAAACCCTGGCATTAAACAAAGAGATTAATTTAGAGAAACATAGCCACCATCACCGCTGTGAAGCTCAGGTGGATTTTGTGCTGACCTTGACGATAATTTGTTGAAATTACTCAACACGCTCACCATACAGTCTCCCACTCTGGGCCTCATAATGCTGTATGACACATCAGGTCATAGCTTTAGAACTACCAATACGGTGGCTACCAATAATGGGTGGATGGTAATATTGGATATGCAGCCGCTATACCAGGCTGACACAGGGTGTAGCTATCAGATAATATTTCCAGTACCAAGGCTCATACAGATATTAAAACAAAAGCAACCTGATTTTCTGGTTTGACAGCTACAGGCGTCTTACATGGTCCATACAGGAGATGAATGTAGGATAAACGTATATTCTTTATCCCACATTTTATTCTGAGATGACAATTTAGGATCCCCGGGGGTTGCTGGTTTGAACCCTGCTGAGGCGGGTGTAAAGAGGAGCACATTGGTGCCGGGACCCTGGGATATAAGTTAGGATTTAAAGTCCAAACCATACAGGGTGTGAAGTTTGGTTCATATTTGTAGCATGACCCAAACAAGAAATAGAATCATGTGGTTTTAACGGAGCGAGGACGCGGAGCGTGAATGCAGCGGGCTGTAGCTTACTTCGTATAGACCACCAGTCTATTTTGGAACCAAACATTCAAAATTATTATTTTGGGCTTAAGATACTGTAAAACTCACTCCCAAAAGACTTAAGCATGTGATGATTTCTGACCGGAAAGTCTATAAATCTTTTAGTTTAGCTGTCATAGCAGTCCGCTTCCAAAGCTGATTCTAACCCTGCAGTAGAGCAGGCAGGCAGGGAGCTGACACTTCTACTGTGATACAACATGCTCAGTTACTATTAATCACGGTTTTTATCTGTAGTAGTCTAGTACTGGTTATTATGTCTTTCTTGTTCTATGTATGTGCTCATGATTATGAATACATACATATTCACTCACACACGCACACACACACACACACACACACACACACACACACACACACACACACACACACACCCACACCCCTAAATTCACATACAGAAATGAATTGCAAATGCAATCAGGGTTTGTGCAGATGGTGCAATCAGTATTCTGGTTCCGGCACAACCAGGTGTGGAGTACAACCCAGTCTACCTGTTCATGTTCATGGGGCCAAGTCTGGCCTGTGATTAGTGCCCTGTTCCCAGTTGGCCAGATGTCAGTTCTTGACAAGGATGACTACACCTCATCTCACCAGACCAACAATTGGACCAGAAACATGCTATGATACAGTATGTCCAGTCTTATGTCTGACACAACTCTTTAACGCTGCTTCAATCCATTCAACTGTGGCTACACTGGTAGCCTTCCCAATAGATGGATAGACACAGCCTTCCTCTGTGTCTTCTATTAGACCTATTCGTCCTCCAAAGTCCCTTTGCTTTGTCTCTGCATGAATGTGAATATTATTATCATGCTTATGTCTTTTGTACACATGAATCAGCACCTTCCCTAATGAGGTGGAAGATGGGAGAGTCCATCAGCAGAAACAATGAGCACTAAAGCCAAACCACACTCTCTCTCTCTCTCTCTGTCTATCTCTCTCTCGCTCTCTCTCTCTCTCTCTCTCTCTCTCTCTCTCTCTCTCTCTCTCCCCCTCTCTCTCTCTCTCTCATATAAAGCTTCTTGGATGTGTGTGTGAGAGCCCTCCATTTCAGACTAATTCCCTCCTCCATGTTTGGAGGATTAATATCATCTTTATTCATAAGCGTGCAGGAAGTCCAGCGCAGTGCCTGCAAAGGGACGCATACGCGGACTTGTGCGTGCATGCGCCTGTGTATGTGTGTGTGTGTGTGTGTGTACGTGCGCTAATATGGACGTTTCAACGCACACGCGCCGGTGTCCTCGTTTCATTATGACATCATCTGTGGGCAGCTGATTGATTTGGTTCAGAGAGGAAGAAACAATCAGATGAGAGCGAGAGAGCGAGAGGAAGAGAGAAAGTGAATAATTGTGCGAGGGAGAGAATGAGAGAAGGGAGAAGAGACAACTGTACATGAGACGGTGAGATTGTGAGAGAGAGCGAGAGAGCGAGACTCACACACACAACCTGGCCCAAAACTAATAATCACCTAAAAACAAAAAGAAAGATACATCACACGTCGGAAAGACAGCACAAAAAGGATTGTTATTCGGCCCTTAACCGTCGGCAGCGGAGTACCTGAGCACCGTGTCTGACCCCCACACTTTCAAGAAGACGCTGGCCAGACGCCGGCCCAACGGACCCAGCCTGGCCCTGGAGACCGGCTCAACGGAACCAGCCTTGGCCCTGGAGACCGGCCGCCACAGACAGGCCTGGCCCTGGAGACCGGCCCAACGGACCCAGCCTTGGCCCTGGAGACCGGCCGCCACAGACAGGCCTGGCCCTGGAGACCGGCCCGACGGACCCCAGCCTTGGCCCTGGAGACCGGCCGCCACAGACAGGCCTGGCGCCTCGGGGAGGACAGGCTTGGGCACACACTGTCCACAGCACCGCAGCACTCCCAGCTGTACTGTACAAAGTACGGAGGCATGCGGAAAGCTTTCTTTACCCAACAATACCCACAATTCAAATCACACTGAGACAGTGAAAAAAGGCGTCCTTGGGGAAAAACAAAAGCGCTGCTCGTCCTTTCTTGTCATAACCACCTTATAATTAGTGTTCTTTCATGTACTATCGATGTTTTCACAGCGTACTGTTGTATTATCACTGCATTATTGTACTACTATGTGTTGCTTTTGATAGTTGGAGCCTCGCCTCTTCCACCATTACTTGTGTTATTGTGTTATTTATGTCCTTGTTACTGTTTTGCTTTGGCAATATGATGAAGGAATGCCTTTTTCACGCCAACGAAGACCATAAATTGTAAATTAAGAGCGAGGGGGAGAGCGAGCGTGAGAAAGAGGGGAGGAAGCGGAGCCCTCCAGAGGGGAGACTTGATGGATGTAACTCTCGTCGGGGGGGGGAACAGCCTCGTCGTGACCCGTGGGACAGAAATGTGTTTTTTTTTTACACACATTCCTGCATGCGCGCTCTTTCGTGCGTGGAGCAAAAAAACACATGGCGTGATTTGCATATCCGCTAAAAACACACACATAGCGTGCACACACACACACACACACACACACAGATGGAGGTGGCGGTGTTTGTGTTCTCTTGTTTGAGAGCGTGTGTGTATGTGTGTTTTATTGTATGTGTGTGTGTGTGTGTGTGTGTGTGTGTGTTTTATTGTATGCGTGTTTGCGAGTGAGTAAGTGTGCGTGTGTGCGTGTGTGTGTGTGTGTGTGTCCCGTGCCCCCGGGCCAGGATTACCCTAGGTTTTCACACACGCTGAAGATCACATTTACATAATTTTGCTTTTGACAAAAGCGTCTGCTAAATGTAATAAGATTTAGTGTTAAGACCAGTCCTGTACCTCACACACCTTACGTCCCCACAAACCACACCTCATGCACCTTTAGTCCCCACAAACTATACCTCACGCACCTTTAGTCCCCACAAACCACACCTCATGCACCTTTAGTCCCCACAAACTACACCTCACGCACCTTTAGTCCCCACAAACTACACCTCACACACCTTTAGTCCCCACAAACTATACCTCATGCACCTTTAGTCCCCACAAACCACACCTCATGCACCTTTAGTCCCCACAAACTATACCTCATGCACCTTTAGTCCCCACAAACTATACCTCACGCACCTTTAGTCCTCACGCACCTTTAGTCCCCACAAACTATAGCCTACCGCACACACCTTTAGTCCCCACAAACTACACCTCACGCACCTTTAGTCCCCACAAACTACACCTCACACACCTTACGTCCCCACAAACTATACCTCACGCACCTTTAGTCCCCACAAACTATACCTCACGCACCTTTAGTCCCCACAAACTATACCTCACGCACCTTTAGTCCTCACGCACCTTTAGTCCCCACAAACTATACTGCACACACCTTTAGTCCCCACAAACTACACCTCACACACCTTTAGTCCCCACAAACTATACCTCACGCACCTTTAGTCCCCACAAACCACACCTCACGCACCTTTAGTCCCCACAAACTATACCGCACACACCTTTAGTCCCCACAAACTATACTTCACGCACCTTTAGTCCCCACAAACTATAACGCACGCACCTTTAGT
>JAOPJI010000142.1:12496915-12508390 GCA_027122695.1 Merluccius productus
AATAATAATAATAATAATAATAATAATAATAATAATAATAATAATAATAATAATAATAATAATAACAACAATAATAACACACATTCAACATTACATTATGAACGTAAAAAACAACAACCTTGATTGCCAGATTCTAGTGCTGGGACAACCAGAGGGGCTCATCGGGTTCTCCATGGGAACCATTGTGTGTTTCTTGAACGACCCCCGTTCCACATCCATCAATAGCAGCTCAAATGCATCGCTGCTACTGTAATGGGCAACTGAGAGCGGCTTCCCCAACACACAGTGAGCAGCACACATCAAAGATAAAGCCCATGACTTTAATGAAAATATATGCCACTTAGAGCGGGTGCGCAGTATGTGTGTGTGTGTGTGTGTGTGTGTGTGTGTGTGTGCGTGTGCGTGCCATGTACAGCACTGGTGGGGTCGACTGTCACCTATGCTGACATCTGTGTGGCAGCGCCTCTGTGGTGACGATCCGCTACCAGAGCTGCTGAAGACCATCACTGACTGTCTGCACTGGGCCCACAGGTACCTGTCTCTCCAGTCATCATTAAAAAAATGTTTTATTACTGTCACCTCTCACCTAAAACTAAAAAGCTCTCACCTAGCATTCTATCAGGCATGGGACGGTTTGGGTCGGTCTACTCACACAGACAAGAATAGTCTTTTTCCAGATCATGATTTTTATAGCATGGGGTGTTGTGGAAGAAACGATATGCATGGTGAGCAGCTCAAGCCACATGCTCTAATGAATCCTCTTTGTGAACGGTAGACTTAACGCTTGGCTTGCCGGGCAATGCGTTTGTCCTCTTGACTTTACCATGTGTTGAATGTGTCTTCCTCGTCATCATCATCATCATCTGCAGCTCACAGCAGGCACCGCTGTCTCCACCGCCTGCAGCTCCGGCTCTGCTGTTGGCTGCCAGCCTGCACCTTGCATGGGGAGGCCAGGGGGGTCTGCACGGGAAGAAGAGCCAGGCTGTCAGGAAAACGTTGGAAACACTGATGCAAAGGAAGGAAAAGCACTGCACACAGGTGAGAGAAGAACTGCCTGTACCTGCCGCTCTGCCTGCCTGCATGCCATAGGTGACCTTGGCTGTGTTTTGATTGGTTCACGTGTTCCCTAAATCCCTATATAGTGAACAGTGTATAGTACACTATTTAGGGAACAAGGAGGCCAGGGATGTGACATGAAGTCTTTCGGTGTGCAGTGTATTGATCGCTTCAGCAAGCATGTTGGATATCACCTCACAGCTGTGACAGCTCATGTGCATGAATACATAATGTGCTGACCATCTCTATTGGATGATTGACAAAGATCATGACACTATTCTGAGGTCAGCAAACTCAATTCTTTCCTAGATATAGACCTGTGAGTTGTGACACCTGCACTGTGAAGGCATAATTTTGTCCAGTGTGACCTTCAACCTGTTCGGCCTTATTGCGTGTGTGTGTGTACTTTAAACCTTAAACTTCTCAATACATCAATGTTATCATTTCGTTCCAGGTGTTGGTTTTTCTGCTGTTCCTCTGTGTGACTGACATTCTGGTAACCATCCTCTACCCTGAGGTAATGCGCAGATAAACACACAAACTGATACTAAAAGGTGTCTCTAGATGGGAGCCTACAGTGTTTGTTTTTTCAATGGCTTTAAACAAAAGTATTAAAGTGCAGCTCCTGCGATTTGGATATTGCAGTTGACCATATTGCCATTTCGATAATATTTTGATGGATTGTTCAGCCCTAATATATATATATATATATGCTCACCATGCACATCGTTTAAAAACATAATACTAAAAATGTAAACTAAGTTGAGGGCTGTTGCTGTGCAGGAGGCAGACAGGCGGGGTTCCAGGGAGAGGTGCACAGACATCCTGACGGTGCTCATGGACTCTCCAGACTGGCATCTTATATTCAAGACTCAGCCCGCTGGTACACTGAACTGCATGCCTCTTTCCTCTCTCAAAATAGTCCAAATGTTGATAGTGTTTGTTTTGGTCAGACGATGGTAACTGGACGCTGTTAGGAGACTTGACTCATTTAATGATACGTTTAGTTTAGCAGGGTTCTACCTTTGTATTGTTATTTTGAAAATCACTGCTATACACACAATCCCCCCCCCCCCCACACTAGATCAGGGATCACCTTACCAGGCAGTTACCATGGCAACACTGGATGAGTACACACGACTGAGGTCTTTGGCATTCTACAGGTGATTTTCTTCTCGTATTACCACATTTCTACAGCAGTGTGACAGTGACTAGACTTAGAGCATAATACGAACATGATGTGGATGATGAAACCATTACTTTGTATCATCATATGAAAACAATGGGATTGTGTGTGTGTGTGTTCCTCTAGCTTACTGCCAGAGCAGAGCCCTGAGCTGCTGAAGAGGGCAGTCAGGTGTCCAGGTTTCCTCCATACTGCTGTCCTATGCTATGCCTCTCTATTTCAACTCTTCCTGGATGGACACACACCCAATCCAATCACTGACCCCCAGGTCAGTCAGGTGACCGGGCAAGGGTTTAAACTATGTATTATAAAAAGGATAGTTCTGGTCCTTAATTCTGATTGGTGCAAAGCTGTTGTAAAATACTCTTTTTACTATTAATGTGCCTGTATGCTAGCCTATGTTGCTTGGGAACCATATTGCTGTTTTGAGGAACTATATTGCTCGGCGGAAGAATTCGTTTTCAATAAATGATTGCATTTTATGTTGCTGTTTATTTGGTGAAATCTTGCTAGGTAGTATATAGTAACCATTTTAGTAATTTTTACTAAAGTTTTGCCACTTGAGACCATGATTTACAGTGATTTTAGAACAGCAAGACAGTACTGAGTAGAAGAATGGAGTATGATGTTGGATGTGTATCATGTTGTCAGATGGAGCCGTCGCAGATCTTGGGCCAAGCCCGGAAGTTTCTTCTGAGCGCCATATCCCAGACTCAAACTGCCCTCTCCTCCACTCAACTTAGCCAGGTAGATGATACACATACATACCATACAAAATAGGACTTATTTTGTGGTACGAACAGGAAGTCACCATTGTCATTGTTGACCCTTTGCAGACCTTGTGTATAATGTGTGATGTGACATGTAGCAAAGTGGTGCATTTATATTTTGAAACTCGCTCTACGAAAAGGATTCATGTTATCATTATCATGACCCCCCTCTCCTGCACTTGCACAATGTGTGTGTGTGTGTGTGTGTGTGTGTGTGTGCGCGTGTGCATCAGCTGGAGTCGCTGTGTGCAGAGCTGGACCCGGAGGTGGCTGCAGCCCTCTCCACACACCTGGGCGCCCACCAGGAGATGGATTTTCTCTGATGGATTTCCTTATCCTTGGACCCGTGTTGGAATGACCTGCTGAGCTTGTAGGTGGGGCCTAAAAGGACCCTCCCACCCTCTCTTCCATTCACACTCTGGTGCTCCAGGACAGCGTGTGTTGGTGCTGTCGTTTGGAGTCGTTTTGTCGTTGCATTCTCAGTGAGGATAATACTAGTATCTGTCAGAAGCTGACTGCTGTTCCAAACATCCATCCAAACCCCTCAGCCTCGACACATATCTGCAGGTTCTTGTTCTCTCGTTCTCTCTCTCTCTCATACATTTGCATCTTCCTTTGAACTGTTTACCTTAGTTTAAAAAAAAAATGTTTTTTTATTCCTCAGAATAATTTAATAAAAACATTTAACATAAGAAAAGGTTTATGTTTCTGTGAATACACTCAGCAATCGCTCAGTCGACAGTCTATGGAGCCTTCTGGAAGTACCGGTTGGCTACAATTAATATATGGTTCAAATTGAGGAAAATGCATGGTGTAATATTAATGGAGAATCCATTATTGTTTCAAAGCTAAAAGGCTTTTTTTTTTTTAACGAATAAAAGAATATTCAATATGCATAGTGCTCAAATGAGTCAGTAACCACTACTGATTGAAATCAACCACGGCTACAGGGCCCTAAAAAGCTTTTGGTGTTACCGGTCAGCGAGGTCATCACTTTGCATCAGCTAGTTACTTACTCTCCTTGGAGCTCCATGCCGCGGTTCTAAACCTTCTTCTTCCATTGGTCCTACATATCAAAATGGGGATATAATGACTACTGTTCACGCCCTGGTTTACTGCTCAAACAGTTCTTTAAATCCTCGACGTTGGCATCAGTTTGTCGAAGGGGATATACACATCTGATGTTGTAAACGAGGAGTACATGGTGGCGTATGCCTCTTGAGATCAGGACCAATGTAAACGTAACGGCGCTGTCCGCAAACGACCAGTCACCTCCCCCCGGTCTCCTAAAATCCCTGAAGCCATCGGGGGCAAACACTTCATGCTCCCAACGGTCATCTCTCCTGGTCTTGTTGACGGACCACCTCTCCGGTCTCTGTGATAGTCTGCATGTCCGAGTACAGCTGGCTGGGCGTGGGCCGCTGCTGAAGGGGAACGCCTCTCAGGGCCTCCCCCTGTGTGAGCAGGTGGACCATGGACATGTGGACGTTGAGGTTGTGGGCCTTCTCGAAGCGCTTGCTGCACAGAACGCAGGCGAACTCCAGATCGGCTTCGGCCTTGTGCTTGGTCATGTGGTACTTGAGGGAAGCGCGCTGGCGGCACTGGAAGCCGCACACCTCGCACCTTTTATGAGAGGAGAGAAAGGGCGAGCTTGAAACGATTTCCCTGATTGGCAGTTTGAAGAAGTGCTATGTTCAACGTGTTTAGAAAGGACATTTAGGTCAAAATGAATCGTGTCATGATGACATTTTGGTCGGTCTTTGCAGTCTTTGCATGTATTTCAAGGTGGAAGTGCGGGTGGATGACATTAAGAGAAAAATGCAAAATGGGCGAAATACTGCTTTAAAAAAACGGTAGAAGTGAAATGGCTCAAGGGCCATGACTGTATGAGACGCTTGCTTGATATCTTGGTCTAAATGGTTTGCAGGAGTCCATTATGATCGGTTGAGTATGGCGGCCTACTTACTGTAGTGGCTTAGCTCCTGAGTGACGCATCTGGTGGACCGAAAGATGCTTCCTCTGCTTGAAGGTTTGACCACACTGGTCACAGATGTAGTTCCTCTCATCTGGAAACACAATGACGACATCAGCACAAGGAAGTAAAGGGACACCGGCTGGGGAGTAGTGCAGTATTTGTATCATTCAGAAGCAATGTTTTTTTTATGGTGATGGTGACAGAAAGAAGCGAGAATAACCTGTGTGGATAAGCTTGACGTGTCGCTGCAGGTAGCGGTCAATCATGAAGATCTTGTTGCAGCCGGGATAAGGACAGGGCCGTTCTCGGTTCTCCTCGTGTTGCTCCTTTATGTGCTTCTAAAAACCACGTCAATACGAGAATACAACTATTAGCACAGCCGCGATCACAGAGGTTTTTCCTCAGTGGTGTAATAAAATAGATAGGAAACCTCTGGTTGTTGCGTTGCAAACATGTACGAGGTCTACTTAAGTCTGACCTTTAGCCCGTCGGTGGCTCTGTAGACTGCCGTACATCCCTGATATGGACACTTGTAGATATTAGGCAGCTCTTCCCTGAGAAACGACACGATAACCAAACACAAATGTGTCACTTGATCTAGTTTGTAGTTCAGTACAAACGTGTCTGGCACTGTGCTCTTTAGTTCCTCCATGAACGTTCAGGGAAAGGAAAGTGAATCCTCTCCAGACACTGGGGTGGTAACATTTAATACAACACAATGTTTACTTTGCATTGCTGCAAAAAAACTAAATTAACCGGACACGGACTGTGACATTTTCATGCGACCAAATCTGCCCAGCCCCAGATTATTATTGAAATACACGGATAACAGTGTGTTCTTCTTATGGACAAAGACTTTCATTGTAAACATACCCTTGAGGTTTGAACTTGTTCTTCCAGCCAGGCTTGGGTCCCGGTTTACCTCGGACCTTGGGCTCCTCTCGGCTGCTGGGGGCATGCCTCCTCTTGGCTGGCACGGTCGCTCGCCGAGGCCTAGTCGAAAAACAAACAAAAGGAAGAGAGGGTGCACTCGGTATGAGAACATGGATCCCTTGTGTTCCTCCGCTTACCAATAAACCAACAGATCAAACTTCTGGGACGAGACAAGATTATTGAGTGCAGAAGAATTAGTTAACCTTTTATCCTGATACGGTTGGAACAGTTCGTCGTCTGAAGCGTTCGTCTTCCTACCCTCCTCAAAGTCCTCCTCGATAGACAGATCTCTATGTCCCCACAGACGAGTCGTCATCATCACACACACACACACACACACACACACACACACACACACACACACACACACTTGAAGACCATATGCGTGTGTGCTTCAACAGAGGCTGCGTTTCAGTGTTGTCCACATGACGCAAATGTGTGCAAGTGCATTTACAAAAGCGTTTTTTGTGCTCAGGCCGTGAGACGGATGTCAGGTGTGTGTGCGTGCTGCCGGGACTAACCTGTCTGAAATCTCACCGTCTGCTGTCCTGTTGTCCAGCTCTGCAGGAGGTGGGAATGGCACCTCCTCGCTCCCTAGGAACTCTAAACAAAACCAATGACGGCAAACCGAGAGGAGTCAACAATATCCACGCAGATAAAACAAAGTGTTTATTCACACGGTGGAGCGCGTCGCTATATGAATGTTCTTGGCATAAAAGTAGCTTCTAATTGTATATGGCACCCGCTTGCAAGGAGATTTGAGCTTTTGATGTGGTAACCGCATCACAGCAGGTCCACACTATGGAGGTATCTGTTCATCAACCCAACATCCCACCAGCTGATCTAACTGCTCAGCCCACATCCTACCCCCCCCACTCCACTATATTGCCCCATCTCGCTTCGGTGTCATGTCAGATAGTTGATAAGGGAGACAAAACATCACACAATTTGAAACAGAGCTTTTCTCCTCACCGTCTCCTGGGCACGCAGCTCCATCGGTCCGGCCCGAGTGGTGCGTGAGTGGAGCGGCCGCAGGTGGACAGCGCTGGCCCCCACCTTCTTCGTCGTCGTTATCTTCTTCCTGTGAGTTGACCTCCCCCTCGTCCCCCTCTTCCTCCTCACACGCCCCTTCGCCGCCGCCGCCGCCCAATAGAGCGCAGCTGAGCTCGGCCACAAATCCCGGATTGCCGGCGGTGGCGCCGGCGGCGCGCTGCGTGTCCATGATGTAACTGTGGCCGCTCACGCAGCCCCACACGGCCCGGACCGAGCCCCAGCACTGGCCCTCCACCACCTCCTTCAGGTCGGGGCAGGAGCGGCAGGCCTCCCCGTGGCGGTGAGCCCAGGACACCAGGCTGTGGAGGCACTTGGAGTCGGAGGTGAAAAGCGGCGGCGCTACGAACGGGAACGAAGAACAGTGAGACGGGGTTCAATCGAACGGAGAGCGCTTGTATTTGTGCGCTTCAGTAAGTCACTGTAAAAATGCGCACAGAGAAATCATTGATGCCTCAAATTTTCATTGGAACTTTGCATATACGTTACATGATGACGCTCTTAAAGCCAAAGCGACTTACAATAAGTACATTTGTCAGTAGAAAGCAACACAACAATATATCACTGTCTGTACTGCAAGGATGTCAACAGAACAGGTTTCTAGGTGCACCATAATTATTAGGTTTAGCCTTAACCTCCTTTCTGGTGTACAGCATGGGATAGCTGGGGGTAAGATGTACTATTAATTGGCAGAACATACGAATATAAAATATGTGCATACGTGTATTCACATATTGTGTTTTATATGTGTTTTATTGTTGTTGGGGGTTCTTTTTTTTTGGGGGGGGGATAGGTAGGTAGGTAGAGCAGGGATAGGTAGAGGAGGAGGGCAGCTATGGTGGCGGAGGGCGCCTATGGTGGAGGAGGGCGGTTGTGGTGGAGGAGGGCGGCTATGGTGGAGGACGGTGTCTATGGTGGAGGAGGGCGGCTATGGTGGAGGAGGGCGGTTGTGGTGGAGGAGGGCGGCTATGGTGGAGGAGGGCGGCTATGGTGGCGGAGGGCGCCTATGGTGGAGGAGGGCGGCTATGGTGGAGGAGGGCGGTTGTGGTGGAGGAGGGCGGCTGTGGCGGAGGAGGGGCAGCTATGGCGGAGGAGGGCGCCTATGGTGGCGGAGGGCGCCTATGGTGGCAGAGGGCGCCTATGGTGGAGGAGGGCGCCTATGGCGGAGGAGGGCGGCTATGGTGGAGGAGGGCGGTTGTGCTGGAGGAGGGCGCCTATGGCGGAGGAGGGCGGCTATGGTGGAGGAGGGCGGTTGTGCTGGAGGAGGGCGGCTATGGCGGAGGAGGGCGCCTATGGTGGCGGAGGGCGCCTATGGTGGAGGAGGGGCGTCTATGGCGGAGGAGAGCGGCTATGGCGGAGGAGGGCGGCTATGGCGGAGGAGGGGCGGCTATGGCGGAGGAGGGGCGCCTATGGCGGAGGATGCAGAGTGATGCAGGTGAACTCTGAGCAGGTGAGCCTCGAGCCCGCTGGGCCGACCAGCGGCGCGGGGGGGGCTCGTCTGCTTGGCACAAAACAAAAAGGACGACCACGTACCCGTTGAACCGAGGTCCACCAACGACCGAGGACACGTCTCGTTCTTCCTGAAAACAGAGCCAAACACACACACACAATGGAGAATCTGTGATCCACAGACCCAAGTTGAACAGAATGACCCGCTTTTTTTTGCCTCCCGTGTTTACCGGTCTCTGGTGTTTTCCTTGCCCACGGGCAGCAGGTTCACGGTCTGCAGGAACCTCAGCAGGGTGCTGTGGCACTTGTAGAAGTTGGCGTGGCATTTCTTGCACACGAACTGCGACAGCCGCGGGTCTCGGTCCAGCGGCACCCCCACCAGCCGCTGGAAGTCGCTGTGGAAGAGGAGCGAGGGCGACCGAGACCTGGACCGGGACCCGGCGTCTCCATGGTCCGGGTCCCGGGACGGCCACCGGTTGAAGGCGTGCCGTAGGCTCCGCGGGGAGAACCGGCCGTGGCAGAGCCGGCAGAGGGCTTGCGGGGGTCTACCTGTGGGCATGGACACAGCGGTGGTCACCATGGGGGGGTCGGAGCCCGTGAAGACCACCATGGCCCCCCCCCCTCCATCATCCCCATCCCATATTCATGTAATAGCACAACGTCCCCTCCCCCCGCCTCCCTTCCCCTCCCTCTCCCCACCTGATGTTTTGGATTTGCCGACTGTTGTTACGTCGCCATGCGGCGCAGGGGTCGGCGGCGTGGCTTTCTTGCGGGGTCGCCCCCTGCTCGCGGGGGGTTTCTTGAACCCGCTAGTGGCCATCACGTCCACGCTGCCATTTTGTTCTTCCGAACGGTCACACGAGCGCGCGCGTTTGCTTTTCTTCTTCATGTCTGCACGCGCGATAAACCTGCGAGGCGAGGACGCTACACCTGTGGGCGAAGTGGTCACGTAAAGTGGCTATCATAACCGTATGTTTTTTTTTAACGGACGTGCAACTAAACGTTTGTCTTTCTTAAACGTTTCGGTGCAGTCTTAATGTACGCCCCAAACGCGAATTTCGCTCAATGGCGTATGTTTTTTATAAACACTAGCCAGGCACAAAGCTGGATTTGAAACGTTTGAAATCAGCCCCCAGATGTAAACATTGAAACCCGGAAGTTGTCTGAAAATTCTCTGGGCCGAAAATACCGACAGCGCCACCCTTTGACAGAATGTGCGTTTCGCGATTTCTTATTTTAGACATCAGTTATTTTTTTTTAGAGATTAGTTATTTCAAATATTAGTTATTTTTAGAGATAAGTTATTTCATAGTTATTTTAGAGATTGTATTTTATTTTTTTAAACTTAGAGGACGTTGTTTTCACATAGGGATTAAAATAAACAAACGAATGTGCTTTGCCCAACGGCTTTCTGTACTTATTTGATGCATTAATTGATCTGTCCGTCAACACGTCACTCAGTCCAGATGACTTCAACCTGAGTGCTGGACTGAGGCATTATGTACTCGGCTATTCAATTGTTATGTCAGCTATTCAGTATGTTTGTATGCCCTTATGGCACTTACATTAGTATCTTAGCACTTAGCATCTTACCCTAGCCATCTCTGTTGTATACTAGCAATGGGTTAACTTAGCAACTGGGCGTGCTTGAAACTTGTTCTAGTGAAATCCTTACTGTACCGACAGCGATATATTGTTGCACTTTCTTCTGACAAATGTACTTATTGTAAGTTGCTTTGGACAAAAGCGTCTGCTAAATGCCCTAAATCTAAATGTAAAGGACCTTGCTATTCCCTTCCTTGAGCTATGAAAAGAGGCCATCCAGTGGGGTGAGGAAGGAAACACAGCACAGATTGCTGGATTGGCAGCGTGCCGAAAAGTGGACAAAATAGTGTCCGTCTTTGGGTTCTGCCGGTCGACAGACATGGTCTCCCAAAACCTGACTGTTCGCCCTAAAGCTGGACCAATGTCCACCCTACTTGGTAAGGTTTAGGCAACACAACTACTTGGTTAGGTTTAGGCAACACAACTACTTATTATGACTAACCCTAACCAAGTAATTGTGTTGCCTAAACCTAACCAACTAGTTGTGTTGGCTAAACCTAACCAGAGCTGACATTGACATTACAAGAATTCACATGACCTTATTAAGTTTTCTAAGTGACACAATTATGTTTTCATTACGTAAGTTTTGATGGAGCCCACCCGCGCCTTGCACACACCAAAGCACCCATTGTCATAGCAGAGTTTATTCATATCAACAGCTGAAATACATCAAAATATGTCATATGTTTATCAGAGGAAAATTGAACACCTTCAGTTCTCCACGCCCAAAGCAGTGATCATCATTATACATGTGTTACAAAAATATTGTACATAACTATAGATCCAATGTAAACAAGAGGAGACAACCTTTAGCTGCTGGTTAGCAAATGGTACACACACTGCTCCCTGTAGTCCATACACACAACAATACACTGGCAATAGCCTGAACCAATCAGAACACCAGATCTACACCAGATCTAATGCCCTGCACCCTGTTCACATTGTGCATATATTTACAATTAACATTTAGCATTTTTAAGGTGCATTTTAAGTGTAATACAAAAGGTGTCCTTCCTTAGGCCAACATGATAATGGTGGTACTACTAGTATGAATATATTGATATCTCTTAGTTATATTTATAAAGAATAATTTTCTGTTAATTTCATTGTGATTTATGAAGTTTGTGGCAGTCAGCACATGGGTCTGCACCCACAGTCTGCAGCAATTTTATTCAGCATTATCGGTAATTCATTTATTTTTCAATTCAATTCAAACTGCTGGGGTGGGGGGGTGCTAGGTGAGAGCCTATACGGCCTATGCTCAGGGCCGTCCCTTCTGTAAACCAACCAATCAAATCCCTCTTCCTGCTGCTATGTGTCACTTCCTTCTTCTCCAATTCGCTTCATCTGGAGGAAGAAAGACAGACAGACACCAATAGAACAGTATATATTATTTACCGCCACTCTTTCTCTCTCTCTCTCTCTCTCTCTCTCTCTCTCTCTCTCTCTCT
>JAOPJI010000142.1:12777751-12788874 GCA_027122695.1 Merluccius productus
CCCCCCCCCCCCCCCCCCCCCCCCCCCCCCCCCCCCGCCCCCCCCCCCCCCCGGCGCCCGCGGGCCCCCCCCCCCCCCCCCCCCCCCCCCCACAGGAGGTACAATTGTTGCTACTATGACTATTTACTATATCTATTTCTATTACTATTACTAAGACTAGTAATAGTCTTTTACTTATACAGTGAATTCAGATACACGTAATGAAGGAGAGGGTAAGGGTTAGCCATCTTGCTGAAGAATGCCCTACCGGTAGGCTGTAGACACCGGGGATCGAACCCAGTACCTTGCGGCTGGGAGTGAAACACCCCGACCCACTACATCATCCTGACCCCATTTTGCCAAAGAGAGTAATGCATTCAGTCAACAACAATTGCACACATTGTTCAAGATCTCATTCAGTTTCCCGAACCTTAATGTCGACCAGGAAGAACCACAGCATGCAGTAGATGCAGGTGAAGATCCAAACCCCGGCGATGATTCGCTTGGCCCGGGAGACCGTGCACACCGTCTTGGCCCGCATCGGATGACAGATAGCTATATACCTGCACATTGGGGCAGTCGGGAATTACAGAACTTCGAAAAGTGCAACGTGGCCTCTCCCTGGATTATTGGCAGTCCACTTGCAAATTGAGGTGCAGTTTTT
Source organism: Merluccius productus (assembly GCA_027122695.1). Lineage (NCBI taxonomy): Eukaryota > Metazoa > Chordata > Actinopteri > Gadiformes > Merlucciidae > Merluccius > Merluccius productus. The sequence continues at coordinate 12,778,395 of JAOPJI010000142.1, forward strand.
TCTTAGTGACAATGACTGAGTCATTTCAAACTTTCAAACACAGCATACTCTGACGGCAATGAATAAACGGCAATGAATAAACAGTTTCCCCTGCTTTTTGACTTGCATGGCGGAGGTCTACTATATTTTGTCGTGTGGACAGCATGTCTGAAATCCGTGCACATGCTGTCATGATCCACAAGACATTAATCGTGCGCTTGATGCTCTGATCGATTGGTGTTGTTTATGAGTTGTCGGTTGCACCACACATCCACAGCACAGCTGCACCACCTGCTCTTCTGGTCTCTGTTGTGCAGCTGAGGCCTTTACACATAAATCTCACCGCGTGATGACAACATGCAACATAGGTTCAAAATGTGAGCAGCTAATAAGATTATACGAGCCGAAGAGAAGTTCAGTGTTTTATGTAAGAGTGTGAGTTATTGAGTGCACATTTCACTTGCAGTTTGCAATTGTGTAGACACACACACACACACACACACTCGACGTTGCAAAGTGCAAGTGTAAAGCAAACTGAAGCGCACCCCCCCCCCACCTACAGACTACATACATGCGATCCCGTATAGTCTTGAGGCTGATCCCAGGGGCCGGCCCCACTCCCCCCTCTCACCTCTCCACTGTGAACGCCGTGATGGAGCAGGAGGAGACGTTGATACCCAAGTACTGGAGGTAGGTGATGCCCAGGCACCCGGCGTGCCCAAACACCCACGTGGCCGTCAGGCTCTCGGCCACGTTCGGCAGGCCCGCCGCCACCAGCACGGTGAGGTCGGCGACCGCCAGGCTAACCAGGTAGCAGTTGGTGGGTGTCCTCATGTGGCGACTGGTAAGGACCACCAGGACCACCATGATGTTGCCCACGATGCCCATGGCGCACACCAGCAGCACCAGGAACACCGACACCGTCTTGAACTCCAGCGACCCGGCGACGGGCATCGTCGCCCCCAGCGAAATGTTGGTCAGGGGGGCGTCGTCGATCCGCGAGCTGCCATTGGCCGCCATGTGCGGTGCGAAGGGGGCCCTGGACTCGAATGTTTTTACTTTACTTTATTTGTGTCTTCTTCAGCAGCCGACCATCTTAGGTTTCGCTTGATGGCGGTTGATTTTGCGGGGGGATAGATTAATTGTGGAGTTGTTTGCCGCTCTTAAATGTCACCCTGCTTTACTTTTAAATGCAAATTCATTTCAATCAAGGGTGGCATTTTTTTTGTCTGAGTGGAATTACGTCTCATTTCAATTAAGAGATCACAGAGCACTTCCTTTTGAGGTTTATACAAAATTTATGCAATTGCCACATCTCAGCTTTGAACAGAGATAAAAAAAAATACTAATGTTAATGTTTGGTCAAATTATGTATTTGATCAAACGTTATAAAGCTTTAAGGGATTGTCCCTGCCAATGATATTTGCTATATAAATAGAATGTATTATTATTATTATTATTATTATTATTATTATTATTATTATTATTATTATTATTATTATTATTATTATATAAGAGTATGAGCAGAAAAACACAATCAAAAAGCAAAACAAACTGAAGTGTGTATTAGTCACAGGCTGGGTGTTGTTTAATTCATTCCTCCTTTTCCTAATTAATCTCTGTGTCAATCAGTTCACCTCAGTTCTTCCATCAATTTACCAGCCTCTCTGTCTCTTGCAGCAGGGGGAAATTCAGATTTCATTATGACTGAGCAGTGATGACAGACTGAACGTTGAGGGTAAATATGGTGGTGGTCCATTCTTCGACAATCCCACACAGGATCAGTTTTAATGTGATCCAGCCTAAAAAGAGAAGACACACTGTGGAAATCTACAGAGAGACCGGGAAGTCTACAGCCTGTATGGTGGATGGAAGCAACTGCCACACAAAACATTCAGTCATTCATTCATGCACTTGCCCACTCACCTCTCCCTCTTTTGTTGCTGTGTGTATGCCTGCGTGTGCATGTGTGTATAGTTTCTGCCTGGAGGAGGTGGTTTTTTGACTCCTCACGATATTGAAAGCATTTGTGCAGCCAGCTGAATCATGCTGTCCTAAGGAAGGCACGGTGATAACAGAAACGTGTGTCTACTGTCTAGTCCCCTTTCATAGACCAAAGTTAAATGGTGAAAATGATGTGATACGTTATGCTATGTGAATAATAATGTGAACTGATAAAACTTGAAATGCACTTGGAGCCTTAATTTATTTATCTTAGCTGGCACTTTGCCCCTCATGTTTCAGAACTGCTGCAACAAGCCAATAGACAAGACTGAAACTGTGTTTCACCTGTACTTGTTCCTCCAACAAAATGCCCCTATGTCCCATTCTGCTAAAGGTAAATTAACAGGCATGTGCCCATGCTGTTAAAGTGGTTAGGCGCTGGATGACTTTTCCATCCATGTGCTAGTCAGCATTTAGATATATTAGACCCACTCTCTGGGTCTGCCTCTGATCAAATTGAGATGGACAGAAAATGAAAAAGTAATTTAGCGCAGGCACACCATGGTAAAGCTCTCACCACACCCACTGTGACTAAAATAGGCCAGTTGCAAAAGCAAACACCGTGGCCGACCCTGTACCCACTGCCCATTTTTATTCCCAGCAGCAGTGCTGATGGGAATAAAAATGAGCAGTGGGTATCATTATTATTGGAATATTATCTTAACATACTATTCCAATAATAATGCTGGGATACTGTAGCACCATTGATGCTACATGTATACAAGTGCACGATGACTACAATAATACCTCATAGCAATAATAATAATAATAATAATAATAATAATAATAATAATAATAATAATAATAATAATAACAATTAACATTATTACCCTCATCATCAAGTATGTTATAAAAATGAATAACATTAAATACACACATAACATTTCTTAAATGTGTATTAACATAGGAACCATATCTTTAATTCTGTCACACCTTATTTTATGATCCAAGTAAAGCGTCCAATCAGTTAGGATGGCTTATGATGAACCACGACGTGTTGAGTGGAACTTCCCCAGTCCACGTTAAATTGCATGCTCATCTTCAACGTCCGGATTCCGATAAGCACTTCTAATGTGTCAGTATGAATGTGTGAATGTGTGAATTGAATTTGAGTAAGTCGTTGACTTGAGTAATGTGACTAAGACAACCATATGACAACCAGACAAGGAGCAATGGCAAGACTGGTTAACAGGTGGTTAAGACTACCAAATAACTTTGTATAATTACTATTTTTCTGTATAGCCTATATTTTGCCTATACATTGTTTATTTCTGTTCTTTAAACGAATTATACGTAATTGAATAGGCCAACAAGAGACATTTTAATAGCGATTTGACATGCTTACAAATAAGCAAAGAAAAAAAAATCAAGTTCAGACAATTAATTTTTATAAAGAAAACAATTTCGCCTACCTTCTCCCATGAATCCTGGCAGCTGCGCACCAACACATTCAATTATATCACGTACTTCACAAAATCCCTGCAAACAACCATGTAAATTCAGTGGATAATAAACAAAAAAAGAGTCAAATTTCAATGCATTAAAATGGCAACAAAATTGCCATGTTCACCGGACAGCCCTCTTATTACTACTGCGGCTCTACTTGCAGTAGCGCAGCGGACGGCTCTGCGCTGCGGTCTGGGGAGGGAGCGGCGGAGGGTTTTGTCTCCCCCTTGTGTTCAAATGATTCATATCTTTAATGCATGTCATTGGAAATACAGCGTTTTTGAAGCGGGCATTCTTCCTGGAAGATTTACACAAACACTTATATGTCGTTAATGCCATACCGTCGGCGAAGGGGTGTTTTACTTCCCCGCGTTGTGCTATTTATAGCGAGAATATAACACAATAAACACGCAACATTGCCCGCTCGTCTCTTTTTTTTCCAAGCCGCGGCTTTTCCCGGCTGTCGCGCGTTGATGACGTCAATGTAATGGCCGCTGTCGATGTGTGGTGTAGGGCTTTTTATTTTCTCAAACACAGCGGATAAAATAACCGGAAAATATTATTGCATTGCGTCAAAGCGATTTGGTAGAAACGGGGTAGTTCGTAACGCAGCAAACCTGTCTTCAACGAGGTCCAGGTTGGCAAGGTGAACAGGATTGTTTTGATCTTAGCTAGCAGCATAGCAAAGCTACTTGCCGTTAGTGGAGGTTGCATTGTTAATAGAAAGAAGCATGCATGCTTCATGTCCGATTAGTGCAATCCCAGCGCACACTGTACTGTAGTTATGTTACTACATTGGGTGAAGTACTGCCGGTAGCTTTATCTGATATGCCTATCATCAATATGAAGTATGGTTTGACGTTGACAAGTTTTGGGCCTTGTTGCTAACTAGCCCGATCCAACCGGTAGCTGTAAGCAGCCACTGTAATTCAAAGTTAACGAGTGTTTGAAATCACATCTCAGCAGTTCGCGATATACACACATCTTAAATATATATGTGACATATTTCCGTAGTGTTTAAGATTTAATGGATGTTCAGCTATGGCTAACTGTTTTCTGTCAGCATCCAGGCAATATCCATGCATTGAGTCCTTTTATGAGGAAAGTATTCTGTAGTTGTCATTGTCACAGCTTCATCCTTTGCAGTCTAGCCTTTTATGTTCATATATCTTGCTTGTCTGTATTTTTATTCTCATTGTTACTTGATGTTTGTTCACTTAAGTGGAACAATCTTTGATGGATACCCCTGAAAGCCCGACCCAGTCCCCTCAGTCACCTGAGGAGCAGGAGAAAGGCTGTTCAGACAGCGAGCTGCTGGATTCTCCCGACGAGGAGGGCAGGGTTATCTCAGACAACGAGTTAGTCCATGACGAGGAGAATGAAGAGCTGCTGGAGGAGGAGGAAGAGGAGGAGGAGGAAGACGACGATGTCCAGCGGCTAGTGACTGGAGATGGAGATTCCGAGTTGGAGGAGGAAGAGGAGGATGAGGTGGTCCCTGAATTTGTCTCGGACCCTGATGACGACGACGAGCCCGTCGGCGTGGGAGGGACAGGCACAGGGACGATGGGGCCCGACGACGAGACCATCCTGCTGATGGACGGGGATGAGGACGCTCCGCGGAAGAGCCATTCTGCTGATGAGGAAGATGAGGAAGAGGAGGAGGACAATGAAGCGGAGGAGGAAGAAGTCATTGACACTCCACAGTCTCCAGATGCAGAGCCGGACCAAGGCAGGAGCTATTTTGCTGGAGGGAGAGAGCCCCTAGAAGATGGAGAGGAAGAGGAGGACGACGAGGATGAAGAGGAGGAGGAGAAGAAGGAAAGCAAACAGTCTCCTGGCCATAATCCGAAGGATTCTGCAGCAGGGCCCGAACCTGGGGCAGTAGCTGCAGAGGAGGGAGAGGAAGAAGAAGAAGGAGAAGAAGAATATAGCAACAGGGCCGAGGAGCAGGAAGAAGAATATAAGAACAGGGCAGAGGAGGAAAAGAGGAGGACAGAGGAGGATGAGGAAGACGCTCGGAGGAGGAGGAGGGCGGCTGTGGCACGGGAGATGAAGGAGGACCCGGCGTCAGTTTCTAGGGAGCTGGATGAGCATGAGCTGGACTACGACGAGGAGGTCCCCGAGGAGCCCAGTGCCCCCCCAGCAGCCGAGGAGGAGGACGAGGAAGAGGAGGGCAAGGTGGAGCATGGGGAGGGAGAGGGGGAGCACATGGAAGACAAAAGCCGAAGCATGAAGAAGAGGGAGAAAAAGCCCATCCTCCCCCCGTCGCCCAGAGACGGCCCGTCCAGAAAGGCGGGGGACCACAAGAGCTTGGAGAGAGGCCGCAGAGACTCCTTTAAGAAGAAAGACGAGGATGACGGGGAGATGGACGAAGGAGAGATAGATGTAAGTGAAAACCTGACACCCCAGTCATTTGTTTGCATTAAGCTGAACTGCTGGGCTGGGGAATTCATAGCAGTTGTATGGATGCGTATTGGCTGATTCTTATTTTGGTTTTGATCCATTTAGTTTTGCTATTATTGATTTAAATGTAGTGGTTAATCTTGCACATGATCAATGTCTGTAGTACAGCAACCAGATCGTAGACTAGAGTGTATTTTCCTACAGGTGTGATTTTTGCTGCACCCCCAGGTGTACTGTTAGGGTCTCCTCCCTGGTTGCATAGAAACAACAACAATCTGGCGCCAGTGACCTTGCTCCTTTGGTTTGCTTTACTACACCTCAATGGTCAATTGGCACTGTCGTGTTGTTGTTTACCTCCAACAGGTTAATTGTGATTATAGTAAAAATAATACTATAACACATACAATACATGTTTAAACACACCAAGAGATTAATGCTTTTTGTGCTGCCTTTGCTTGTAGATATTGTTGCGTGTTGAGTCAGTAGACCGTAACAACATTTAACGTGTGTGTGTCTGTTTGCCAGGATGATGACCTTGAAGAAGGCGAGGTCAAAGACCCCATGGACAGGAAGATCAGACCACGTCCTATCTGCAGGTTCTTTGTCAAAGGTAGTCTCGGCGCTCGACATCTAATGCCGCCACTTCACACTCTTGCTCCATGTTGCCTTTCCCGCTAGTATGGTGGATGTTTTTGTTCAAATTCGTTTCTTCCAGCACTGTTTTCTTTGTTCCACTCAGGAGATCAGATTAATTTAAACACATTCAGCTTCATTTCCCATGAGCACAGTTAACAGTGCTATATACATAATGCTCTCTGTAAATAAAATTAAAGCCTGTATATACAAAATGAAACCTAATCAAAAGTATAGATTTAAACATACAGTATTTCAGAAATAAAAATAATAACAACGAAAGTGTTGTATTGCCTAAGGTGCAGGTAAAGTGGCCACAGCTGCAAGGCTATTGTTAGTGTATGTACATGGTTAAAAGCACAACAGCACTTCTATTGTCCACAGATAATGCACTTTTTTCCTATTTTTTTCAAAACCGTTTGCTCTGGGCAGATTCTCTGGCCTCTGTTTGCCAGAGTGGAGCAGTTGAAGCCGGTGGTCTGTTTTTCGGCTTCATGGTATCCCTGCTGGCACTAGTGTTTATCGGGTGTAAACAAATACACACACGTCATGCCCATGTTGCCCAGGGGTGTGCTGATCCCATGTGTTTGAGGGAGGGGTTCAGCATGCAGAGGTGCTGAAGAGTATGCTGTTTGCTCTGTTCTAATTGAACCCTGGAGCTGAACGCTCTCGACCTCTGGTGCGGAATAGACAAACAAACTCTGGTCCGCTTGAAAACGGGGGTCTCGGTTGTCTTCCGCGTGAACTATTGATTCAGTTTGCTTTATGTGTGAATGTGGTCCAACCCAATTATAGGAAGCGGACCAACAAATAATGCATTCAGATTTAATGTACACTTTTGCCACAAACTGGAAATAATAAACATATTAAGCCAGGTATAGATAAACCTTTCCTAGATTAAAATGGGTTGTGGTCAGGCGTGTAGCAATCAGGAGGTGAAAGCACTCATCCAAATATGGTTGACAATAAAAAGGAATTGATTGCGGTCACAAACACACTGACGTTTTTATAAATCATTCAGTGACCGAATGGTGGAAATGGGGTTATTTTTAGTTTGTAGGAACACCAAAGCAAAATGAAAAAACTCTGCACAAAGTTGTTCCATTATTATTGTCCACAACAAGGAAGTGTGAGTTTCCCTCAGATTTTCTGGCCAATGGACGAGCAACCCGTTCAACAGCATGACATGTTTACATTGTTTGGTTCGCTTGACAAAGTCCCATGTGAAAGTCCACTGAAATATAGAATTAGGTTCAAGGTCAAGTCTTTGGATGCATACACTGATACATTTGCAATCAGCGTTGCATATTTATATGCAAAATACAACAATTCTGGTGGATTTAAAAAAAACAATTGTGACTATTTTAATCCACCAGCCACTGTGGCTGGTGGATTTAAAAAAATCACCAGCAACACAAGCTTCTTAAAACCATTTTTTCTTGAAGAAAAATCAAAGATTAAAGACACCAGAAAAGCACGAGCATGGTTGTTATTGAAGAGATATAGGCCTAAGCATAACCAATAAAGAACGCTTCCAGTTGAAAATCAATATCAAGTTTGAATATGATATCGAATAATTATGTCTGGAAATATTTCAATAATAAGACATCGACGGTGAGGGTTCCATTACAAACCTTTAATGCAAATGCAAATGCAATCCCTGGTTGCATTTGCCTTCATTCAGTCCATTCAGCATAACTGTTTAGTCTTCTCTTTTAATAACATGGAAGGCAAAAGCAATATGTAGGCCTAGTGGAACAGAGATAAACTCAAATCACAGACATTTAAATGACAGAGGGGTTTCCTCAAAAGTAGGCTATGAGGTTCGGTATGCACTGGTGAGATGGACGGGATATTCACGATCTGTAATAAAGCGAACTAAAGCCGGGAGCGAAAGGGACAATCAGCAGTGAAAGTCCCGGTGGGTCTAGCAGTTTGAACTGATGAACTGCCAAACAGTGCCAACAGTGCTAAACTTGGGAAAACAAAGAGGTGAGCCCCGGTCAAGTCCCAGCGTGTCTAGCGGGCTAGCTGATGTGTCTAGCAGGCTAGCGGATGTGTCTAGCGGGCTACCTGACGTGCTTTAGAGCAGAGGCTGCCAACGATGGTGTTGGCAGCCACTTAGGGGAAATCGGGCTGAGATGATAATAATAATGTGTTTGCCCTATATGCATCCAGCAGTGGCGCAACAAACAAACAATGCATTCAATGACACCGCAGGCGAGTCCAAGGCAATTCGCAAGTCCCCATTTTTGTGACTCGATTCTAACCCTGTCTCAAGACCCGAGCTCTGCTAAGCTGTGGTCGCTTCTGTAGTTCTAGACATGTGATCCACGGTCATTGCATGGATCATGTGTTGTCTGCAAACCCCAGGGGCCGTTCAGTGCTGGCTAGATTCTGTCTTCTCCACCCGGGTCATGTACCCAGGAAGGGATGGAGTTGGAGACCCAAATCATATAGTAGGTGCTCTCTCACATCAGTACTGTTTTGGTCCAGGTGAGACTTGTCCTGAAGTCTCACCTGGACCAAATTCACTCTCCAATTCACTTGTCCTGAAGTTTTACTGTTGTGTTGCAACAGTGACTAGATCACGTACGTACGTTCATGTGGTTTTTTAACTTCCCACATGAATGTTCATACGTACGTCTGCGTGTGATGACTCAGCAAGCAGACCGCGCGTGCGTGTGTACGTACGTCTGCGTACGCATTCCTTATGGGCGGAGGTGAGAAGGGTCACGGTGTACTAGACACACGTACGTACGTTTGTGTGACTATTATTTAGTACAAATCAGCCATGCATCCTATTCATAATTATAGGCTAATATTAGTCCATTATTGATCGTTTTTTTGTTTTAGCTGTATTGTCATTCATGTTTTATTTTCGTTTTTATTTTTTTTAATCCATTCAGGCTCCTCTGTTATAGGAACATGAATGACAATACAGCTAAAACAAAAACGAGAAATAATAGACTATCGTTAAGAATATTATTAGCCTATAATTATGAATAGGCCAATTATTATCCTAGTTTCATTGATTGATTACCTGGAAAGGTCTATCTAGTCCATTTAAGGCTACATAAATGACGAAAACAGATAAAACAAAATGACAAAAACGGATAAAACCGCACAACGAATATTCTAAATACAATTATATAATCGAATTGTAACAAAACACAATACATTTTTTTTTTTTTATCAGCACTACTGCGGCTTTCTGTCTCGCGAGTTCTCGCATGGACCTGGGCCGCTACACTGAATGCATCGCATGAAGGACACTGAGTCACATAACGTCATTGATTGAAAAGGAAATGTAGGTCAAGCTGAAACGAGCGAATAATTCAACAACAACCGTGTGGTAATGATGGCAGAGAGTTCACAACCCAACTCGGCCGCAGAGAGTGATTTGCACTCTGAGCCGTCTAAAAAGCCCCATTGGGAAATACTTCGGATTTTGTTCAGTAGACGTCAGGGACGCTAGCTCCCTTGGACGCTAGCTCCCTCGGAGAGAGACGGAACGCTAGCTCCCTCGGGGAGAGACGGGACGCTAGCTCCCTTGGGGAGAGACGGGACGCTAGCTCCCTCGGGGAGAGACGGGACGCTAGCTCCCTCGGAGAGAGACGGGACGCTAGCTCCCTCGGAGAGAGACGGGACGCTAGCGTTGAATGTCCATTCTGTATACCGTAAAACTTCCATAAATGGCCCAGGCTTTTATTTGCTACGATCATTGAATACAACCGGCCTATTTGGGATGGGAGTTGGACCTTTACTGTAATTCCTAAAAGATGGAAAAATAGGCAATCAAATTGTTTATTTAAACCAGTATGAATATTAGGCTAATGAATAACATCAATTACGAGTCATTAATTTGATCTCGGTCCGAGAGACTGTGCGTTCTCAATTCTCACTCTAGCACCAACCATGATGCGGAAGGAGTGAGAGTATGGAGTTATTTTAGTATCAATATTATTGAATGCACAGAGAAGGATTCACACTTGTATTTTGTGATTCATATATA
>JAOPJI010000142.1:12843629-12864917 GCA_027122695.1 Merluccius productus
CCCCCCCCCCCCCCCCCCCCCCCCCCCCCCCCCCCCCCCCCCCCCCCCCCCCCCCCCCCCCGCCCCGCCCCCCGCCCGGCCCCCGGCCCCCCCCCCCGCCCCCCCCTACGGAGACGGAGGGGTCTGCTGGATGAAGAAGGTAAGGATGTCCAATGATTCCAGTCACTGTGTGTGTGTGTGTGTGTGTGTGTGTGTGTGTGTGTGAGGAGCTAAATTTGTCTGCTTAATTTGTGGAATAAAAAAGGCAGACGTGGAAACTTTTTTAAAAAGACCTGAGCTGAAGAACAAAGTTTAGTTATGAATAGAAACAGCATGTGCTCAGCCAAATCCAACATTGTGTATGTGACACATGGGGTTTTATTCACCTAAAATGGCTTGGAAGATGCAGCTGTTTCATAATTCATGCATTCAAGCACCTTTGTAAAATTGTATTTTATTTGTAATTTTGTTGGAATAAGGGGACTACTAATGTGTATTTATCTAAAAGGTTATAACTCACCAACTGTGTCTTCTTATTAGTCACAAGCCAGTGGCTGTCTTTGCTTTTTTGGTGTGCTTGTGCCAACACACACACACACACACACACACACACACACACAAATGTTGAGAGAACGGCAGACAGGAACACCTCAGAATTGCGTTTCTCAGGCGTCCCCAAAGAAAACTTTGGCCTGTTGACATTCCATGGCGTCACCAGCGCCACGGTGACTCGCACCCGGACCCTGGGCTGGACTGAAAAGACTACTAAAAATGTGGACTCTCTTGTAGAGGATAAGCCCCCTGGTCTACATGTAGGGTTCTCTATCCTGAGGTTCCCCACACCACAGATGGACGAATGGGACGTTTATTTGGAGCGCCTCAACTGTTTCCATTCATCTATTGAAGTGGAAAATGCCTTTGATTTTGCTACCTGAGGTCTGTAGATTTAGCCTTGGACCAGAAACAGAACCAAATTAGACCAGTAAGTCTAGTCTGAACACAATATCTTTCTGTTTGGGTCAGATGTTTGAGTGTACCAGTGGGTAGCAGAACTTCTTGCACATACCCCCGCGCCACCCTTTTGCCTTTTCTTCTGATGTGAGCTGAAGGCAGTTAGTAATTGAAGTAGACTTACAGGTGTAAATTATTGGCACTTGAATGTATGGCACAGAATGTGTGAATGTTATTGGTTTTGGTGTATGTTTGCTTTTCACACTAATAGGGGGACTGGAACTGTAAACTGTGGAACTGTTTTACTTTGACTTTTATAAGTGATCCTGCTTACTCCCTCTGCAAAAGAATGTGGGAGAGCACACACACTTTAAGTTCTGGGAATTATCTGAGCCGCAACACTTCCATATGTACAAATGTATATCAAATTAAAGCTGCAAGCAGTGTTAAAGGGTCCAAGAGATACGCCTTCACTTCCTGTTAAATGGTAGGCCGCAGGAAGTTGTTGACATATGATGTCTGCGAGTTGTTCAGCACCTGCTTCTGCATCACATGATACATGTCCCTGTAATTGCACATTAGACTCATGGTGTCCCGTAAATCAGAGAGTTGTGAATTAATGTAATCCACTGAGAGATAGTAATCCAGTGATGGTAATCCAGAGGGAAAGGGAAGATGGAGGTTGGAACGACCTCAGCACCTCATGCCTCTGCTGTCCCTGCCTCTGCCTGAGGTTGATGAGTTTTGAGTTAATAGAAATTCAATGAGACCCTTTATGCATGTGAGTAGATTCAAATTGAAATGAACATTAATTAACACCTAAACCAAAATATTGAGTTAACATGAAAAAAAATCCCCAGGTGTGAATCAAACCAGGACCTACTCATTATAAGGCAGCAACTTAACCACTACATCACATATAAAAGACAGCAGATATTTAAGTAATAACCATTTACATGTCAAAGGCTGAGTCATTGTAGAGCACAACTGTTGATAACACACATGCCCAGCTTCAAACAGCTGTAACTCCAAAAGTATAAATGGGCACGGCTTAGATAATTACACCATAGGAATCATCGGAAACAACTGAACAGTTTGATATATAATATGTCTATGTCACGTTAAATCTGGAGGAGTACTGACAATTTAGAAAATGGGTATGAAACATCTTCAAGTTAGAGTGAAGAGTACGCATTCCGATCATGTGTGTATCGGGAGCTTGATTTTCAAACAACACTAAATATTTCAAAAAATGTACATTTTGATGTATCATGTGAAAGTACTGTGAAAATTGTAGAAGTTGCGGCTATTTTCTAGTATAGTGCCCCTTGAGGAGCAGCTGTTCAATCAATGGCCTCGGCCCACAGATGCTACGTGTGCAGTTTCGTGGATATGGGACCAATGGCCCAAGGGAAAAGTAGGTTTTTTGGTGGAAAATCTAATTAGGCGCATCTTAAAATGACCAATAGCAAAGTTGTGGACCATGAGGAGACGCTCAATATGATACCACGTTCATCTCTCTAGGGCAATCAGGGCAAAGGTTATGAGCATTTGAATATCAGAATTTTGGCCTGTTGGTGGCGCTAGAGGCATTGGTCTATGGACACCAAAATTGCTGTGTGTACGTTTGGGATAGCCCTCTATCAGCATGCACATTTTCAGAAAAAGTTATCCAGTGGTTATAGGTTAGGCAAAGTATAATAATAATTAAATAGAAGAACAATAGGTTAGAAAATACCCTAAACAATATTTGAATGTGCTTTGAGCCTGAAAGGGCCCTCTAGTGGCACATTTCTCAGAAGCCTAGACAGGCGTAGACATGTAGACTTTTATGGTTGTCATTATGCTAAATGTTGTAGGCTATCACTTCTTTTATCGCGATGCACATTCCTTAAATCTCACTCAACATGGTAGCTAGCTATATTTGTAATATTGATGTCATGGTTTTTTAACCATTGTGTTGAACTGTTTTTGAAAGCATTGTTGGGCATTATTTATACTTATGTGGAGGCAACTTATTGGTTGTCTGGAAGTTCAATTATGAGTATAGTGATGAAGGTCTAACATCATCCTTGGGTGACATGTTCATAGGCAGGTGCTACAATCAGTGCCTAAACATTTACACACTGTGTACCAACGTCCCCTTCCTCTATTTCTTATCTAGCTACTAACCCAAATCTCCACTTACCATCCCCATCCTTTTTCCCTTCCAAACCTCCATATCAACCCTTCCTGTTTTTCTCTCTCTCACTGGCCCACCTTAGGTACAACCTTGCTCTCTTTCTATTCTTTATCTCTTCCGTCCTCCGCTCCCTCCTTCTTCCTTCCCCTATCAATTCTCCCTGCCTACTCCACCAATCTTCCCCCTCCCCTCCCAACCAACACACGTAAGAAGTCCCTTGTTCTGAAGCCAGGGTGTCCATTCAGCCCAACAGGCAGCATGCATCTCCTTCCCACTGGCTCACCTGAGCCTGTCTGCAGCCATTCCATTTGGGATTGACTTGCAAGATGGGAGGGAGGGAGTTGGGGGAGAGTGACATGGGAAAAACTGGAATTTACATCAAGGAATACTGTCTGGCGTTGAAAATGATCAAGGACCAGAGCGAGTCTTTTCTTTTCTTCAGATTACCCCGATTTAAAGGTTTTGGATTTCCTGGAAATGCTTGATGTTGATGCTGAGCTGCTTGGCGAGACCTCTGAAAATGCTAAACTGGTTCCCTTGGGATGCTTGACTGATGGATAATATCCTGGGTGAAGACGGACAAAACAGACTCATTAGGACAATTCTCCCAGCAGGTGCACTTGAAATGATGTTTAGACGACATACCTTCATGGCTGCTAACTACATTCTAGACCATGAGAGGAAGAAGCCAGTGAATTTGTCCCCACAAATCACCCCATCCACAGATGCTGTAGAAGACACTTGACCATTAATCCTGTAACCTTCACTAGAGACTATCAATTTCCGGCCAAGGTGACTCATGCTACTCATACGTGTTCTGATTTATGGTTCATGTTGTGATTTATGTTCACAGGTGAAGTGTCTCTTAACCTGGTTACATTTTAACCGTTTTGCACTCTAGTAAACTCCATCAAGAGTTTTTCTAGGAATCATCACATGGCTGATTCCCAAGGATCTTACTTGGAAACCATTCTAGGTTTTCCATCTATATATAACAATTGTGGTCTTAGTTTTAAAGGTGCCTTGAACCTGTGTATGCATATATTTCTTCATCCGATAAGAAAATTGAACCATCCGAGATTTACTGAGATTAGGTTTACATGTTTATGTTGGTCATTAAAATGATTATTAACGTTTATTAACGACAAAAACAACCTAACTCACCTTGCCTAACATTGTTCCGCTGTATCGTCCTGCAGTGAGTGTCCATAATTGATCCTACCTCCATACTGCCAGCTAGCCCCTCTGGCCCTGTAATCAGGCCATTACCCAGCCTGCTTATCTTCCCTGCGCCCTGGGGGAGGGCTTGGACCACTGCCTATCCCTGTCATTGTAGTTCCCAAGGGATCATATGCGGAGTAGACTCTAACTCTCTCGGCTCTTTAGCTCATCCGAGTCCCTCAGTCAATACTTTCACATGCAGATCAATCTTCCGATGTTTTGGAATATCGTCACTTTTGGAACTGTCCTGTAAACACTGTATATCCAAATATACTAACTGGATGTGGATCTTATATACACGCCAGGATTGGGTTGAGGGGTTTTGTAACTCAGCACATTGCTTACAGGTCCCTGACTGGCTTGATATTCGACGACGAAAGAAAGTTTAATGAAGGTGCCGGTTTTGAAAAACATCCGGGTATTAATGGTCACAGGCAAGGACGGAGCTTGTAAAAGAATTTGAGCTGGTTGCTGCATTTACCCGAACTCCCTATTCTTTCAGTGGCTGAACAATTCCTACACAATCCCTCCACCTGAATCTCCCATCTCCCATTTATGTTTGAGATGCCCAGTGCCAGGTGTTACTAATCTGTGTGTCCACTTTGTCCCGGCAGTAGACTCTGTCTGCCCCCCGTAGGTTCCACAGAGCTGGCTGTTGTGATGTGGGCCTCTGTGAATGAGGGCTGTCTCCCCTGTATAGAGCAAGCTGGGCAGGGCTGAACCATGGGGGCACAGGGAGGTAATTTCGTGAATGAAAGGACAGAATTGTCCCTCCCCCTCCCCACCCTCCTCTACCCGACAAGGCCTTTAATTAGAGCCATTAACCTGGAGAGGGGGGGTTGGTGGGATTTTGTGTGTGTGTGTGTGTGTGTGTGTGTGTGTAAGAGTGGGGGGAGAAAAGGAAATTTGTTGATAAATTCAAAATGGAGTGGGTAGAGAGTTTACCTGTGAGTGATTTAACCAGGGTCAGTTTAATATCCATAACAATATGGGCCTCATGCCATATCAGAATCTTTCAAAATGAAGTTGTTTCTCAAAGTCGAATAGAGTTAATATTATTTGACCCAGAGTCTACCTCTCTGCCTCTAGTTTCATAGCTTCCCTTCAATGAAGCTGTGTGGTTCCATGATGTCATTGCATATGAAAGCATGTTTTCTAGCTGACAACTCTTGATGAAGGTGTTTTACAGTAAAGCCAGGAAATGACACTCCCGTGACCTGGGGTGCTGGCGACTGGGACTCTTTTCCATGGTCCTTTAGAAAGACCACAAGCTGCAGAGGTTGTGCCTCCCGTAACTTTAAGGCGTTACTCAGTACTCATTGCCTTTCATTGTTTGTGAATCATTCAGCATTCATTGTGTTGTGTACTCCAAGTACCACAAGGTTCATAATGTGTGGGTATGATGTTGTGATGTGTGACTTATATCTAAGAGAAGATAGCATTTCATATTCCAATGTCAATTGTTATCATGAGATAATGCTTTCCCTTTTTTGGTGTTCTACACCCGCTCAGATGCCCTCCCGCTGCAGGAATACGCTGAACATTGTGGTCACCACCCTCTTCGCTGCGGTGGTGCTCTTCGCCATCCTGCTCGCCTATGTTACCGGTTGGTTTGTCTTTCTTACTACCATCTCTTGTCACACAACACGCCACATATACAGCTCATAGGATGACTGACATTCAGATTCAAATATAACCCTTGCTGCCCATCCAATCATTTTCCCCCCGACGTAGGCTACCAGTTCATTCACACCGAGCAGCACCACCTGTCCTTCGGCCTGTATGGCGCCTTCCTCTCCCTCCACCTCTTCCTCCAGAGCCTCTTCGCCTTCCTGGAGCACCGGCGCATGAGGAGCCCCGCGCGGCCACAGCACCTGCGGCGCTCCGTGGCGCTCTGCATCGCCGCCTACCAGGAGGACCCCGACTACCTGCGCAAGTGCCTGCGCAGCGTCCGTCGCATCTCCTTTCCCGGGCTCAAGGTGGTGCTGGTGGTGGATGGCAACCGGCCGGAGGACCGCTACATGATGGACATCTTCCAGGAGGTGATGGGCGGGGCCGACCAGGCCGGCAGCATGGTGTGGAAGGGGAACTACCATAGCGACGGCAGCGGGGGCGGCGTGCGGGGAGGCTCTCGGAGCGCCGTGCACATGGAGGAGGCGGCGCGTGTGGCACGGCTGGCGCGCGGCTGCCGCTACTCCTGCGTCATGCAGGAGTGGGGCGGGAAGAGGGAGGTGATGTACACGGCCTTCAAAGCGCTGGGGGACAGCGTCGACTATGTGCAGGTGAGGGAAGTCTTAATGTTGTACTGTACAAGCTCACTTGCAACTTGTGAACAGCATGTCCACCTAGAATCCCCAAAATCTGGATGACATCATCTAATCATTAGTCTTTTTAAAGGGAGACAATAGGGGAAAGTATTTGGTGTTTTTGTTCCATCAGAAAATATACAATTTTGTTGAACCTGCTGGCCTCCTGCTTCTCTCCTAAAGTTAATACCGTTTTGGCAGTGGCCCCTAATGCATCTGAGTCAAAGAACACTGAAGCGTTGAAGGCACACATACACCTTGGTGGTAGGAGTTCAGCATTACCCTGAGATAATTTCAGCATTAAATGCCATGACACAGGCAGAACCTCATTTGTATTCTCATGTGCCAACAGACATTGGAGCTGCAGTTTTGCTGAATAAATTACAGTGTGGAGTGTGCCAAGACATGCAGATCAGCACATTGATTCAGATGAAACAGTACATAGAAGTCGAACCATTATGGTGAAACTTATTGGCTATTGTTTTTGCTACTCATTCTTGAGTCCCTGGAAGATAAATGATACAACCAGATATTACAAAATGGTGGACATATTGTGAACGATATTGAATATGCCTTTTAAATAGGGCTGTACATGTTTGGATGGGTGATATACTGGTAACTGATGCTATCTGGCTGCTGTATGTCCTACGTTTCCTTGTGGTTGGTCAGATGTTCACATCTGTGCGTGCTGCTGACCCTGTGCTCTGCCATTCGGATGAACCAGCTGGTCGCTTCTGTCAGCAGCCTTTCATTTCTGTCCTGGACATCAGTACATATACCTAAAGCACTCCTGCAGCACCTGCACCATGCCAATTCCAGTGTGCTGTTATATCAAGGGTTCTGTTGGGTACTCTTATACAGTGGTGTGTGTGTGTGTGTTTGAAAGAGAGACACAATGTGAAACATTGTCTTTGTGGCTTCTCAGGTGTGTGACTCTGACACTGTTCTGGACCCAGCCTGCACCATAGAAATGCTGAAGATCCTGGAAGAGGATCCAATGGTGGGAGGCGTGGGTGGAGACGTACAGGTAAATCATATTATTGTGTAGATGACCCGAGTGTTAAACAATCTCTGTTGAACAATCACCGTTGTATTTCCTACACTTTGTGTCAATGTTTTCTGTGTTGTCTTGTCATCTATCCCTTGCGAGTAACTTGCCTTCCCTTTGTCCCACTTATCTATCTCTATCTACACTTATCTGTCTCTTTTCCTCCAGATCCTCAACAAGTATGACTCATGGATCTCCTTCTTGAGCAGTGTGCGATACTGGATGGCCTTCAACATAGAGCGGGCCTGCCAGTCCTACTTTGGCTGCGTCCAGTGCATCAGTGGCCCGCTGGGAATGTACCGGAACACCCTGCTCCAGCGCTTCTTGGAGCCCTGGTACCACCAGACATTCCTGGGCTCCAAGTGCAGCTTTGGCGATGACCGCCACCTCACCAACCGCGTGCTGAGCTTCGGCTACAAGACCAAGTACACGGCCCGCTCACAGTGCCAGACAGAGACTCCCACACGCTACCTGCGCTGGCTCAACCAGCAGACGCGCTGGAGCAAGTCCTACTTCCGCGAGTGGCTCTACAACGCCCTTTGGTTCCACAAGCACAGCCTCTGGATGACCTACGAGTCCGTGGTCACTGGCTTCTTCCCCTTTTTTCTGGTGGCCACCGTTATACATCTGTTCTATCGCGGGCGGCTATGGAACATCCTGTTGTTTCTGCTAACGGTGCAGCTGGTCGGCATGGTGAAGGCCACCTACGCCTGCTTTCTGCGGGGCAGCCTGGTCATGATCTTCATGTCGCTCTACTCGCTGCTTTACATGTCCAGCCTGCTTCCCGCCAAGATATTTGCCTTGCTTACCATCAACAAGGCCGGGTGGGGGACGTCGGGTCGGAGGAAGATAGTGGTGAACTTCATCGGCGCCGTGCCCGTGACGGTGTGGGCGGCAGTGCTGCTTGGCGGCGTGGCCTACACCATCTACTGTGAGATGCAGGAGCCCTTGGGCGACAACGAGAAGGTGCTGCTGATCGCGGGGGTGATCCTGTACGCGTGCTATTGGGTCGTTCTATTGGTGCTCTACCTGGCCATCGTGGCCAAGCGCTGCAACAAGCGGGAGGAGCAGTACCGCCTGCCGTACGCAGAGGCGTAGTGGGGAATGACAAAGCGCGGTTTGTCGTGCTGCGCTGTGATTTTGGGAACTGCTATAGCGACAGTCATTAAACCAAACCAGCTGTACTCCAGGCTGAATCCCATGACCTAGGAAAGGCTCATATTCATCAATGGTGCTCAAAAGTGGTGAATCTGAGATACAGCAGCAATGATCCACTGATGGGATTCAATATTGAGACAAAAAATAAATGCACCCCTCCCTTTCCCATGTCACTGTTGTATGGTGCTTTACACTGTAAAATCAACTGAATGTTATGCAGTGTTGGACTATTCACAAGTTCATATATTCATATGTTTAGAAGATCAATAGGACATCTGAATGCAGGTTAACAAATCATAAAGGTTTGGGCATTTTATTGGTAAAGCACAGTTATTGAAACTCTGAAGCGCACACGTTACATTAGAACAGGCCTAGTTTAAGAGACGACATGGCTAATTGCAATCCGTCTCTTAGGTTATGCGTGTTGTGCATTTAGTGTGAAGATTTTCGAAGATGAGAAGAGACGGTGCTATATTATGCCATATTTTTCTCTCATTTGTCAAAAGTTGATTTGTCAACAAGTGGCAACCATGCATTGTAACTGACCACAATGAATGGGCCTTAAAAAAGGGAAATAATTTACTTACACCAGCTTAAAAATCCATTAGGACCCCTCCCCATGTGTTACTGTAGATGACAATATTATCAGGCGCAAGGCCATAAAAAAGACGATAACAAAAGTTTCCTAAGTGTTATAGGACCTCAACCTATTCCGTCAAGCCGCTAATATTACGATCATCTGCTGCAATTTGAATTGTTTGTAATACATGTTTATCATTGGTACAGACAATCTGCCATTTCTACACCTGTATATACAGTATATATGTGTGTCTGTATGTGTAAGTGTGTATGTGTGTGTGTGTGTGTGTGTGTGTGTGTGTGTGTGTGTGTGTGTGTTCGTGTGCATGTGCTGGTACTGTTGAGCAGTTCCAAACTAAGAGTGGTCTGGTGGTCATGGTCTAGGTATGACCGTATACCTGTACAGTTAAATGTGACAAATCAGTTAGCCAGTGTTCCAGTGACCATCCAATCCAAGTTTTTATATAAGAAGCAACTATATTTTAGTAAGTGCCAATACACCTTCATGGAGCAGTTTAATGTATGTTCCCAAACTAACTACAAGCTAACCTTTTAGTAGGTGGTTGGACAAAATGTCTTCAATGAATTTTAGACTGTGTGAAAACCAATTACCAAAGAGAATCTTTCTGAGGTGCAAGGCAAAACTTAATTTAATAAATAATACCACATCTTCAACGGCATCAACCAATTTAAAAACTGAAACCCCCAATTATTTTGTGTGCGTAGCTTTGTCTCACTAAATGTAAGTGACATTTCTGTTTTTGGCTTTTCTGTGTGCTATTTAAGTTAGGTCTGAAACCTGACAAACAAAACGCATACTGACTAGTGTGGCCAGCTAATTCAGTATTTGCAGAGATCAGAATTTTCCTGATGAATTCTAAATGATGTTTTCACACACACATCTCCCATTCATACCAAGTTGGGAAGCGACCTCGAGTGACTTCCTCTGTATGTCTTTTATTGCTTTTTATTGCATCCCTCATTTTAGATCATTTTATTTTTTATTCTATTCTTTTGTTTTGCAATGTTTGATGGGGCTGGGGTCCAAGGTATATTTCTTTTGTTTGTTCTAAATTTATTTGAACGATTGCATGAAATAAATAATAAAGGATGATAATAATAAATACCCATCTAACCACACCATAAGAAATGTGCTGAAGCTCACATTGACTTGTGACATTGGGGAGCAGGTGGAGGGTAAGAATATTGGTCAATGACACTTACAGGTAGACTTAGGAGGGCTGAACCCAGAACCTTTCGGCTGGGACTCAAACACCCTAGCCGCTATCCTATTCTAGGTTGCATAACGAAATGAACTGCCGCAAAAAAATGTTAAATGACTTGAACTAAAAGCCTTGAACTCAGAGACTTTGGGACTTGAATTTAAAAAAATAGGTCTATCCAATGTGCCTGTTTGGGTTTTAGGTGCAGTTGTTTGTATGTGTGTACATGATGTAGGAAGGTGTCTGAGAAATGTGGGAAGAGTTTTTTTAAGCAGCTGAATGAATTGATTCAGTCACTCTGAAGCAGGGGGTGGAGCTGTTTTCACCTCAATGTGCTCACAACACAGTGAGCTGCCTTCATCAAATACGCTCAGATTTTCTGGCCAGTCTTTTTTTTTCTTTTTCACCGAAAGTGAGAGAGAGAGAGAGAGAGCTGAGCAGCCAAGTGTTATGAAGTTCTGCGAATGTCTTGTGGCAATATTTCAACTGTTAGCTTGCTCCTGTCGTTTCATCCATTTTTTTCTAATTCTTTCCGTGTGTTGATATGGATGATACTGCTGGATGCTTTAGGTCACCCACATAAAGGTACAGGTTATCCTGTTTACCATATTGTGGTTCAAGGAACGAGGAGATACTTCTTCAGCATGCTCAAGAGTTTTAAGAGGAACTGCATGAAAGGCTTCCTTGATTTATTTTTCTTTACATTTGTTTGTTTGAAAGTATGTGTCAATATGTACTCCTCTGTGAGCCAGGACAGTCTGTGTCTACATGGTCCTCCACTCAATGAACTGAAATGTCTGTTTACAATATTCTGCTTCCACACAATAAATTGGTCCATGTTTTAAGGAAAAATTAATGCTTTACCTTGTTTAATCCATGTTTATGTAAGCCAATATGGTTAAATGGGTCATATGTTTGTATTTAAGTTTAATATTCAGAAAGCAATTGTGTACATGTGGATGTGAACACATAATGTAGCATATATTAACATTGAAGGCCGGACGAAAGGCAGTGTTCAACCTAGGTCAGTTATGATTATTAGAGGATACTCCCACTGCACTACAATTATGAGGCAGAATTTTCCAACAACACGCCTATGTGTCAATATCTGAATTAAAGATTATACAATAGTTTCTATTCCCAAAAGAATCCAGAAAACGAAGCACCTTGTAATGAATGGTTTAATATTTTCTTTTCTTTTTAAGTGCAACGTATGAATTACTTAAAAACATTAATTACAAATTAATGAAACATTCTCCTCATATACTGAAAGGTATTTTACATCTATTCACATGTTCTCTATACAGAAGGAAAGTCTCTACTTGTCAATCGGTTTTCACCAGTCCAAAAAAGAGACTTTGGTGCCACCTGGTGTTGGAGTCATTGCCATGTAAAAGTAGTGAGTGCAAAAACAAAAAAGCACCTTAACTGTGTTATTTCAAGTTCCGCAAAGCTGTATTTATTCACGTTTTTAGACCCACCTTGCCAAGTATGTGACCAGCCAAATCTGCTAAACTTAACAGTTGCTTTGTTTACACCTTCTTAGGCACATTTGTGATGATTGGCTTCGGCCGCGTCTTGAAAATGATCTTCCTCTTGATGAGGGCCGTCACTGAGTAGGAGGTAGAAGGATCTCCTTGTCTGTCCGTTTCCATGGGTACCTGGTTGTTGTCGTCATGGCTATCCTCAGTGTCCTGTGCATGACCAGGGTGCTTGGTGAGGACAGCAAATGGCTTCTCCAGTTTGACCACTTTACCGTACAGGATGTGATGCCCGACAATCAGCACAGGAATCCCCTGGTGGAGGGAAGCAGAGCAACAATGTACTAATATAGTGAATGTGCAGGTGAGTGGTGACATACCTATCCCCTCTAGAGGAACCACGTTTTGAATGGCCTGATGCATACATTAGGCCATGCCCACAAACCGCATTTCAAGAGTAAAAGCCCATTGCTTTTTTAGGGAAAATCTTTCTGCCTGACACAAAGTTTTCTGAGAGTGCACTTTGCAGTGCAGGTCGGATATTTTTACCATAACATTAACACACCGCCGCCATTTTTCCAAACCATTCAAGAGTCTACTACTACATACCTCTTTAGTGTAAAGCAGATCTCCCATTGCATTCCCTGCTAGACCAGAGTTCTGTCTGGACACCACTTCCCCCTGCAGTTCAACCAGCAGCCACTCTGGAGTGGCGCCGCTGCCCGCACTGCTTCTACAAGACAAGGGAGTACAAGAGAGGGAATACGTAAGCCCTGGTATAGTCTCTCATAGCCAGACCTATCTCCACGCTGTGTTTCAGTCTCATAGCCAGACCTATCTCCACGCTGTGTTTCAGTCTCATAGCCAGACCTACCTCCACACTTGGTTTTAGTGCTGTGCCAGCGCTGGAGAAAGGTCTGGCTCTACTCACTATCATTCTGGCGTAGGGGAAAACAACGCTCTGCCTTGTTTGTATTTCTTTAACCAATCACAATCGTCTTAGGTGGCGTGGCGCTAAGCCCAGGATGCAGCAACGGTGGCAGATGGCTGAAGGGGGAGGAGTATAACTTTAAACCCCGCCCAGAGCCTGCCATTGGGCGACTACTACAGTCGCCCAATGGCAGGCTTGGGCGGGATTATGCCAACAACCTACATCCGGAAAGCCAGACTAGCCCTGGTACAACCAACAGGCACACGTTAACTACATTTAGGCTATATGAAGTCCTGCATGCATTCACGCAGACTTATATACAACTAGAATAGTTATGAATGATCAATACGTTTAAATCACATTTAATAAAATATGCCTTAATGAATGGCGCCTAAAAACATGCCTAATTGCTAGACCTAAAATGGGTTAAATAATGTAATTACATTAATAAATAATACCACATTTCAAAAATGTGACTTTAAAAGTACAATTTTTGATAATAGGGTAATAATAATATATTTTCTCGTTATTTTGCCAATTTGTTTTACCTCAGGCATCATGCTCTCATCACACCACCTAACTTACCTCACTATTATTTGGACCATTGCCCCAATAGATGTCGACCCTGGGTGAGATGTTGGTGTTCAGCGTTGTTTCAGACGGCCACCCTGGCATTGCATTACATACAAGGGAATATGTCAGCGCTCAAAGTGAACGGCTTTCGACACGAAATTAATATTGATTTTATCATTCAAATATATCCCTACAACTGTTCAGTTGTTTTCACGTTTGTTTCCCGCCAGCAGTCCGTAGTTCCTACTTTCGTGACGTATTTCCGTTTGGTGACGACAGCACAGATTGCATCCGGTTCAAAGGCTCTCAACGTGGGTCACTACTGTTTTCAACGTGTGCACCCGGTAAAAATAATAAAAGGATAATTAAAAAGCGAAATAAAGAAACAACACAAAGTGAGTACCATCAAACTATTAACACTAGACAGCTACGTATATATACAGCCTGGTGTACACCTCTAGGAGGGTAATTATGAAACGTTTATCCTTTGCTAATAGCTAGCTTCTAGTGTACACCTTGTTTCATAGGGCGACCCTGTATTAAATGCATGCACTGTTCCTTTGACATAATGAGCTCAGCCCTTTTTTTATTTTAATGCTTGCCGACCTAGGTGACAATGGGTGAATTCAAAGTGCACCGGGTGCGGTTCTTCGACTACATGCCCAGTGCCATCAGAGCCATGGCTTTCAACGTCCACACAGAGAGACTCGCGGTGGCTCGTGTTGACGGGACAGTGGAGGTCTTCAACATCGCAGACAGCTGCTTTCAAGAAAAGGTGCGAATTTTCCCAAATGGGCTGACAACTCACATTATTTGATCGTTGTCCTATATGGGAAAGTGATGGGCAAGTCACTGCAGTTTTCTTGATCTAAATATGACTCACACAACACCAAATGCCAAACCTTTTAAGTAATGGCCAGGAAGTGTAGCTCCTTCACCTATGCTAATGTGATCTGCAGGTGATCCCGGGTCAGGATGGCAGGACTATAGAGGCACTCTGCTGGGCTGGGGGGCGTCTGTTCAGCACGGGTCTAAATGGAGAGATGGTGGAGTATGACCTGGAGAACCTGAGGGCAAAGTACACCGTTGAAGCGTACGGAGGACCAGCCTGGACCATCAGCAGCAACAGTCAGGGGACACATCTTGCGGTTAGACATGTCACGTCTGGTTCTTTCTCGTTTCAGCCAAATGCAATGCCGAAAGTCTCATGTTCTCCTTGCATTCTTTTTTTTAGGTGGGTTGTGAGGATGGGACAGTGAAAATCTTTGAACTTCTGGAAGACACTGTTCAGTTTCAAAAAAATCTTGACAGACTGAAAAGTAAGTTGATTGATGAAAGGCACAGTTTTCATTCAGTGTATGAATTCTACCGTTATTGCTTAGTCGGACACAGGATATACAGATGTGTCAAAGATGCAGTCTTGCCCATAGTTTTGGGACACTACCATGTTTACTCCAAAATGTTCGTCTATGAACATGTATCAGATATTTTTCTTGGTGCAGATTTCCTACAGTATACTTGCACATAATTCAAATGGTGTTTATAATAATATGTGGAATTGTTATTTCATTCTCTTAGATCGCGTCTTATCTCTTTCATGGCATCCTTCTGGTACACAAATTGCTGCTGGCACCCTGGACATGATCCGAGTGTTTAACGTCGACTCAGGTGAGATGTGCAACTTTATTACAGTAGGATAAAGTTTGTTTACTACAATGACTTTGGAAGAACATGCTGTCAGATGGCCTGTATGGATCGGTTTCTGGTCACGGGTTAATTATGAGTATGGGATTTGTATTAAAGGTACAATATGCAACATTTTATTTTGAAATGTGCTCTAAAACACATTCTTGACATAGTCGTCGCTAACTTTAAGGCTACAGGTATTTTTTTTAACATCTGGAACTGGCTTGAAAAGCAAATCTTGCATATTGTACCTTTTGAATAACTTAGTACTTGAGTAAAATTCTGCATGTACATTTGCGTTGTTGGTGGAAAAACAAAATGTTTTGTAGCTTGGTAAAATAAACGGTTGTTAAATCTTAGGTTGCTCACTGAATCGAAAATGTGCAAACCTGTGCCAGAGATTCCGTCCTTGCACGTCCCCTGTATGCACAGTGCAAGCTGACCCTTGAACTTTGCAAAAACCCTTTAGGTCACGCCACTCAAAGAATGATGGTGGACAGGGCTGCCGGGGCGTCTAAGAAGAAAGAAGTGCTGGTCTGGGGTGTGGTCTTCCTGTCGGACAACACCATCATCAGCGGAGACTCTGCCGGGAAGGTCCAGGTGTGGGACAGCAAGATGGGCACGCTGATCTGCACTCACCTGGTCACCAAGTGGGACGTCATGGCGCTGTCCGTCTCCCAGGTGAGCCTGAATGCAGCGCCATGTTTCTAGTGTTGGTAGTAAGGAACGTGAATCTAAATACAATGTTCTGTTAGCTCTTCATTGGTCTATATTGTTCTTGTGCTTTTGCGATCGGCGCAGGAAACATTCTGAAAAGTCGTGGCATAAATAAAGTGGTACGTTCGTTCTTCATTAGTCCTTGTTTTATGCATTTGGAGTCCACGCTAGAAACGGCTTATTACGCAACTGGTTTTCCTGATCTTTTTATAACCTCATTACCGAACAATGCTCGAGTGATGTGTCCCATGATACTGAGTTTTTAAATGTGTTGCCAACAGGACGAGAGCAGCCTGCTAGCGGGGACGTCGGAAGGCAGCGTGGTGCAGTTTCAGTTCCTCTCTGCCAACCTGGACCAGCCGGACAGGGGGTGGGTGCGCACCAGGACCCTGAGGAATCACTCGCATGATGTCCGGGCTCTTGTTCACACGGAGACCGCCGCCATTTCAGGAGGTCAGTGTCAGCCGCTGTGTGTGGGGATGCTGCTGGTAGGCTTACTGTGTGGTCACACCAATTGATTCATTTGACTGCTCATTTGGCTGCTCATTGCCAGCCGTCGGCAGGAGGCAGATCATTCAAGTGGTTTCTGCAGCGCTGCAGAAACCACGTTTGGTTGTGCCTGATATCATTTGTTGTTGTTTGTTGTAGAGCTTTCAGCGGCCCAGAAAGTATGATAGAAAATGGCGCTTGAGAAAATCTAATTCAGCTCTGCTGCAGCTAATTTACATAAAGTTAAGATTATTTAAACTCTCCTCGTCGCTCTGGACGCAGACATTGCACCTGATCGCAACTCATTACTCCATTGCCCTAATAAATAAAACAAAACCAAAACAGAAAACATGCTTGGCAATAAATAAAACAAAACCAAAACAGAAAACATGCTAAACATATTTCAATGATTGCACCGTTTTTGCCTTTTTGTAATGATTTTTATTTAATTTAATGTAAAAATAATTATATTTGGATGCCGATAATTCCATTGTTATTGTCACAGGTAATGACACTCAGCTGGCAGTCAGACCCTTCATGGAGAAAGTCGTTCAGAGCAGCAAGGAATCTGCCGTGCGCAAAATCACCTTCCCACACGTGAGTATCAACTCCAGCTGGAAACCTGATACCAAAGTTAAAACTAATATTTTATTGACTATTGTACATTAATTTACATTATTGTATTCATATACTTTTTTTTGTCACACTTGATTAAACCTTGACTGTAGGTATTTCTGTCGGTTGTCTGTGTAGAGAAGCCTGGTGTCTTGTGCGAAGAAGGCAGGCATTCTGCTCTTCCAGTTTCCTGAACGCTTGGAGCTGTGGAGACTCGGTGAAAGCCAAGGAAACGGTGGGGAAGCGCAACCTGAGACTGGAATACATAGCAGGAACAATAGATGACAATGATGTGTGTATGTGTGAACATTCCCCATTTTGTACTAATTGTAGATTTCCTATATATATACTTTTCCTATTCTTTAATAGGGAGACCAGGAGAGGAGCTATCTGTAAAGAGGAAACCAGAGGCTCTGATCCACCTGAAGAGAAAGGTATGTGCTGGCGATGCGTAGACCTGCTCCGACTACCTTTGACATGTTCTCTCTGGGTCTATAACAGCATGACGTACCAGTATTCAACGTGGAGAGACGGTGTCCGTCTTAAATTAATCTCCCCGCAAGACATAGTGCGGGGAGACACTTCAACAGTTCCAGCCTCTGTAGTGGCAATCTCGACTGTAACAGCGGGGCGGGGCTCATTTCGTGTGTGTGTGTTGTCTGCAGGGCGACGATCACATTTGCTGCAGTGCTTTGTCTCTGTGTGGAGGCTGGCTGGCCTACGCCTCCGTCTCCAGTGTCCGTCTCTACCAACTTCAGTATGACGACGACAGCATCACCATCGCTAAGGTAGAGATGGGACGGGGGGTTGCTGTGAAGTTGTTTTGTGTACTTCAACATGTTCCTTGCTCCTTATTTGGACTAAGTCTGTACTTTTATTGTATTTTTGTGTGCCAATCGGGAGGAATCTTTTATAAAGTTACTTTTTAATGGCCTAAACACACCAAAGCTCAAGCGTAGCACGCAAACGGAAGCTGAACTTTCTTGCGACGTAGCCTACACACCGGAGGCACGTTGAATCCCACACAAACTCAGTCATCTAGGCCGCTTTAAATCGGCCGAAATGAAAACGCGCCAGAAAACGGCGGAGGCGGAATAAGTAGACCCCATGCCGGAAAAAAAAACACACTCCGCTCCACAATGCGCTTAAGCTCTGCCTGCGGTGAGGAAGTGCTCATTGATTGACAGGGGAGCAGAATGAAAGCGGGTGCGCGCTACGCTTGAGCTATTTAAGGCAGTAGGCCAGGAATGTCCACTCCTGACAGGCGTGTGAGCTCTCCCTTTTTAAACCTTTGGTATTCGCCTTCTCTCTTAGGTGAAGCTGCCAAAGATCCTTCGCTGGGCCAACCAGCTGTGTTTCTCCGCTGACTCCTCGAGACTCTTCGCTTCCTTCAGCCAATCATCAGTCCTTGTCTTTGCTCTTGGCCAGTCAGAGGCCAAATACGTGCACACCCTCAAACCCAAGTCGGGTGAGACAGCCGTACCAACGTTACATCCATCACGTGTCCCCAATGAATGTACATGTTTCAAGGTTTCTATCCTGGGGATCAATCCCACCGAGAATTGTGGTGTATGACGAGCTGTGTGTTCTCTGTACCCCACTCCTTCCCTTCTCCCTAACACTCACACGTGCACCTCCAGTCTCTAGGCAGGCGGCCCACCTGATGTCCGCCAGCGACGATGGCAAGTGGCTCGCCACCGCCAACTCTGACTGTGAGGTCCACGTCTACAACCTCAGCAAACTCAAGGTGTGGAAGGGGTGCTTACTGCATTGGGGGGGGAATAGGACATTTGTTTTGATCTTTTTGACTTTATCTTGGCAAAAGTATCAAACCTGTGTGTGCGTGTGTGTGTGTGTTTGTGTGCAGTACCACTGTACAGTCCCAGTGTACAGCTCCTGTCCCAGTGCCATGGCCATTCACCCAACAGGCAGTAATCTTGTCATGGTGCATGCTGACCAGCAGGTATGTATCCAGGTTCTGCCCCCATCGAGTGGCTTCCCTTTGGTTGCACCACCACGCTGTGTGTGTGTGTGTGTGTGTGTGTGTGTGTGTGTGTGTATTAAGTAGTGCTGACTTCACATGCTCAACGATGATGACACACAGACGCATCTCGGTCAGAGCGTGAAGAGTTTGTGGAGGAATTTGCATTTGAACTCCTTTTCTCTCTGGTTCCGTAGATCTTTGAGTACTCCTTGGTGCAGAAGGAGTACACCGAGTGGAGTCGCACTCTCCAGAAAACAGGACTTCACAGCTCGTGGCTGAACAGGGCTACGCCCGTCACACACGTTTCCTTCAGCACCAGAAACCCCGACCACATCATCCTTCATGACGTGCACATGTTCTGCATCGTCGACAAGAGTCTGGTATGTGTCTGCCCTGCACCACACGACTGCCAGATTCCTGTTGTGTGCCGACTTGCTGTGGCCTAAAATCTAATCTAAACTCTTTGTTATTCTCCACACACACACACACACACACACAGCCACTTCCGGAGAAAGACTCTGATCTGTACAACCAAAAACAACTATGTTCTATGACGGAGAAGGCAAGGATCAAAGACAGCCATGCTTTCAAGATTTGCGAGTCGTTCACGGTAAGAAGCGCCATACTGTCTTCTCAGTGTGACATGTTAAACTGTTACCACCTGTCAGATGTACACATTGCAGTTGCATCCCCGATGCCTGGGCATTCAGTCTTTGTGGGCTGCATTTCTCGGCTGTTATGTCACCAAAGGCTTGTAAAGGATGCTGTTAATGTGGCAAAGAAATGCAGCCACCAGCCTACAACTGGTGTCCTTTGTAGCCTTCGATCAACAGCGGTTTCCGCATCTCCCAACTTTATTTAAAAAGAAAATACATTCAGAATAAAAATGTCAGTTCTACACGCGTCTTGGAAACCCTTCGGTTAAATCGGAATAAATTCATCAGTTTAATCAGAATAGCTACCGTTGTTACCTAGCTAGCATAGCTAATAATTATAAAACTAAATTATTCTTTATTGTGGTTTATGAAAAATATTGATAAAACAATGTTATGCTACCAAAGCCTAACATCTGTTTTGAGAAGGTGAAGTGTGACTCCAAGATATGAAATGCATCCGTTTGTAAAATGTAGAAATGGGCACAACGTGATTGTCTCGTCAACGTGACGGTAGGCAACCGACTTGTTAGACCGTATAATTTCTGCAGCCTAGGTTTTGGGACCCAGCTAATGTCTAAGACCTGTCTGTATTGCAGAACCTGCTTTGTGTGGGCTTGCTGGAGGACCATTCTCTTGTCGTGGTGGAGCGCCCCCTATTGGACATCACCACTCGGTTACCTGCACCGGTTCGACAGAAGAAGTTTGCCACATAGAGCATCATCACATAACCATGCTGGTTTTCCTAGTGGCATCAAGAGCCCTGTCAATACTGCTTACCGCCCCTTTCAGAGTCATTTTTGGGAGGGTCCTAAAAGCTGTTTGCAAGACCGAGCAAGGCAGATGGATATTGTCCTATTTAGTACGTGCATATTGAATCGCATTCATGATGGCAGACGTGAACACTCGAGTCCTGCCACAAAAGCCCAATAACAATGACTTCTATGGTGTTTTTAATCAAAACAAATATGTGTTTTCACATACTTGCCCTGGTTGAATCCAAATTGTCCTCCCTTTTCGTTTTCCATTCACGTTCTATATTGTGGACATCGAATATGCAGATGCCACCATGAGTGCATCTGAAACAAGGCCTGACTTTGGGACCGGGCAGATTGAGTTGCACACGGCTGTTGATAATGAGGACTTTTTTAAAAGAAGTGATTGAAGTCAACTCAATTCTAGCTATTTTATGCTAATAGTGTTACAAACTCCCACGCTTTGTAAAGATTTCTAATGTAATAAATATAACTATTTCCAGAAATGTTTCATAGTTTATTTTTTTTCCCCCTCTGGAATCTAAAGGTTGACACAGAATAATAGAAAATGAACTGCAGCACTTTAAAGGGACTTGAGGCAGGATTTACAAATAAGACTCAATAGTGACACGACAGCCGTTAGGGTAACTGCAGCCGTCAGCCAAGCCGGTGCGGGAGCGCGCATGAACTCTTCACAGCAGAGCAGCTGATTTTGTGACGCTGTTATTTACCGCTGTTTTCCTATTCATCCGCACTT
>JAOPJI010000142.1:12872459-12886367 GCA_027122695.1 Merluccius productus
ACAAAATATAGTCTCGTCAGACACGGTAACGTTAATACTAACGTTAGCCTGGCCATTACCAACCTTTGACTTCGATTGTCTCCCGTCATTCAACGTTAGCAAGCTAACGTTGCTAAGTTATCAATATCTATATTACCCCCCCGCCAAAATCTCACTCTGAACTCAGTTCAAAACTTGAGAGCCTGTACTCTCATTTATCTCTTACTTTTAAGTATCAAGCAGAGGGGCAGGTCCCCCACTGGAGCAATCAGGGGATGCTGATTGTTTTAGATCTGTTGTATCAGCTAGCTGTGTTATCTAGAGGATCTTATCGGCTGAAATGTATAATGTACACAGTATATTTATTTGGTAATAGAACATGAAATTAACAAATGTTTGGTATTTCCAATCACACATCAGCACACATTTTAAAATCAGCAAAATATGAGGTGGTACTTTATTAATCCCACAGGGTAAATTGGGTGTCATAGCAGAAAGTACAGGACAGTAGTAGAAAAGAAATTCAAACTAAATCAAAAATGATTTAAAATAAGGGCAAAAAAACCCAACACAGTCGAATGGCAGGGGTGAGTTCAAAGTACACTCAAACACAAAGCTATTGTCATTATTTCCATCCAGTGTCATTGTTAATAGATCATCCATTGCTCAAGGGGGGAGGCAGTGGATCAATCGGTGACTACAAATAGAGGCTGACCCGACTCTCCCTGATTCCACTACCTGAGTGTGTGTGAGGTTTCAGACCTTAGGCAACATGGGCGCCAAGGGGTTCTTCATCAGTAAAAGCATCGGGGTGGTGGGGATCGTCCTGGGTGCGGGGGCCGTCGCCACCATCATCGCCCTGTCCGTGGTCTACTCCCAGGAGAAAGCCAAGGCCGACGGCCAGGTGTCACCCACGGATGGGGTCGTCACCACCGCAGCCACCACCACCGCAGCCACCGCAGCCACCACCCCTACTCCTTCGAATGAACCCTGGGACAAGTACCGTCTGCCCAAAAGCCTGGTGCCGGATCACTACAACGTCACCCTTTGGCCCCGGCTGAAACCAGACCCGATCACCAAGCTCTACATCTTTACAGGTGAGCTTAGACGAGAGAGACAAAAATATATGGCGGAAAGTCACTAGGTATGCTCTGTGAAGCAAAGCAATTAAGCACTGCGTGTGATGCAAACACTTTATTCTATTATCGCTTTTATTTTAGTTTGAAGTGTTTTCTTCTGACTGTGGGTGACTCTTGATACATGATTGTGCGGGAGTTGAGGGATATTAGACATATTAGAAATAATAGAAGAGATAATAGTAATATTTACAGAATTAGCTTAATTTCACTTTGTATTATAAAGAAACATCCCATCTTGACTAAATGCAGTGTGAATGTTCTGGATGTTGAATGAGAGTTGAGAGATGAAGAGTTACGTGTATGTGACATTCATCTTAGTCCAACGTCCAAGCACATGCAAGAAAACAAGCCCTGAATCCATGTCAAATGTTTTCATTTTCTTCATGTCAAAATCTGGCCTGTCTGTGCAGGCTCCTCCGAGGTGGTGTTCGAGTGTGTGGAGGAGACTCGTTTGATCCTGATCCATTCCAACAAGCTCAACTACACCACGCCTGTAAATGGACAAAATGTCTCACTCGCCGCATTGGCCGAAGGGGCCACGGCGCCGGCCATCCAGTTCTCCTGGTTGAAGGTAGAGACACAGTTTCTGGTCCTGCAGCTCAACGGTCCATTAGTCAAGGGCCAGAAGTACAGGCTCTCCACTTGGTTCATTGGGGAACTGGCAGATGACCTGGGCGGCTTCTACAGGAGCGAATACACGGAAAATAACGTAACCAAGTAGGTTTGCTTTTCATTTCTGCCCCAGCCAGTAGTGCTTCTACGATGAGGAGAGAGACTTTTATACAATAGCCTTTGGTGGTCTTTTTAGGGAAATAATGAACGGATCTGAACTGCTGAAAGGGTTTGAAGTTTATGGTTCAAGATGATAATTAAGCTGCTACATTTCCTTCAATTGTACTTTGTGGTACCAGATGTATATATATATATATTATTTTTAAACAAATATTTTTGAACTTTTCCTTGGTATTACCATGATATCTTAAAGTAGCAGTAAGCAATTTCCCCACGTTATTCTATTGTCTATTGTTGTTCATCAACAGCCTACACTGCCCGATGCCAACTGCTGTGTGTGCAACTGAGCCGTAATAACACTAATCTTAGCTGTAATCTTTGCCGTAAACACGTCAATAAAAATGCCTTTCAAGGCAGAAGGATCCGCCCCGTCTCGTGAACAGAATAGCTCATTCTCCAACATGTTAATCTTCATCCTTTGGGAGTGTACGTTATTCTACAACATGTCTTATTATATATTATATTTCAAATCTAGAAAAAAAAACTTCTCATCAGGATTTCAGGATCCATACATAACCGGATCTATACATAACACAGACACCACATCGATTATGATTGCAGTATTTGGTTCCAAGATATATTCAAACCAAACCAAGCTAGAAATTACAAATACTTTATAAAAACAAATACTCTTTTTCATTTATCCAACGTGACAGATGACAGATACATGTCATTAATAAGATGCAGGTGAGGGTTAGGCGTCTTGCTCAAGGCTCCGGACATCAAAACTGAGTTTTTATCTGGAAAAAAACATTTTTATCTGGGAGTCAAACCACCCTAGCACACGACACTATCCTGCCCGCTCACCGAGAAAACATTCACAAACAATGAACCATTTTTGGCAGGATTGTCGCCACCACACAAATGCAGCCGACGGACGCCAGGAAAGCGTTTCCTTGTTTTGACGAGCCGGCGATGAAAGCCATCTTTGACATCACCCTGATCCACGACCACGGTACCATAGCTCTATCCAATGGCATGGAAAACGGTGAGCGAATGGTTTGACTACATCCACATCAAGATGTATGGCATGGAATAGTGAAACAATAAATATCTTGATTATGGTTTAGAATAGATGAATAAAAAATAAATATTAACATAACCCAGGGGAATGACAATGGAAATGGTTTTCTATACTAATACAACTTCTATATTAGTACACTGAAATAAATATATACTTACTGTTTTGTCTTTTCTTTAGGAACAAGCAATCAAACCATAGACGGCAAGGAAGTACAGGTCACCGTCTTTGAGGCAACCAAGAAAATGTCTACATACTTGCTGGCATTTATTGTCAGTGACTTTAAATTCATCGGCAGTGTCCAGAATGACGTTTTGGTAATTAATATTAATCACGCTTTGGTGCGCCCTTATGTGTGCTTTACTATGTGTGTCCCTATGTGGGCTTATACTGTAGGTCCAGATCTTTACTATGTGTGTCCCTATGTGGGCTTATACTGTAGGTCCAGATCTTTACTATATGTGTCCCTATGTGGGCTTATACTGTAGGTCCGGATCTTTGCCCGGGCGGATGCGATCACAGCAGGACAGGGAGAATACGCTCTGAACGTCACTGGGCCAATCCTCAAGTTCTTTGAGGATTATTACAACTCAAGTTATCCTCTGCCTAAATCAGGTAATGACCACCACTGGATCCATCTTTGTTGCAGCCATGCAAAATGTCAGATATTCAGATATTCAGATTAAAATGAATAGGAACAGTAATCCAGAGAACTAGTCATTGGTCGATTACTGAATATAGATGTATTTTTTTTATTGCCTTTATACAGCGAGCAGAGTGTGTGTGTGTCATCCACTACCATTGATATTGTATATCCGTGTCTGCTGTTTTTTTGTGTCCGTTTAGATCAGATCGCTCTTCCAGATTTCAATGCTGGCGCCATGGAGAATTGGGGCCTGATCACATACAGGGAGACGGCTCTTCTTTACGATAAAGCCTTCTCCTCCAATTCCAACAAACAACGGATTGCGAGCATCATCTCTCACGAACTGGCTCACATGGCATGTTGCTTGGTTTCTTTTCACACACAGAACCACAAATTCATAACCATTGTTTGATCCTTGGTCATTCATAATAGTTTGGGGGTAAGAAGTGAATTAACGGTTTATATGTTCACTCTTTTGAAAAATAGTTTTTACATTTTCTCGCTGATTGAAATTTACGTTGAATTGACTGTTGATGCTGATGACGATGATGATGATGATTATTATTATGATTATTATTGTTATTATTATGCAGTTGTAGTTGTAGTAATAGTGTCATTACATGACCATTGGTGTGTCTCTCCAGTGGTTCGGTAACCTGGTTACACTGAAATGGTGGAACGACCTGTGGCTGAATGAGGGCTTCGCTTCCTATGTGGAGTACCTGGGAGCAGACAACGCCGAGCCAACCTGGAATGTGGTGAGGAACTGAAATAGTGCACAACACACCACTGTAACCATGTGAGTGTGTGTCTGTGTCTGTCTGTGTGTGTCTGTGTCTGTCTGTCTGTGTCTGTGTGTGATGATTTTCCTTTGCCCTCCCATCAGAAAGACCTCATCGTGCTCAGTGACGTCCACAGGGTGATGGCAGTGGATGCCCTGGCCTCCTCTCACCCACTGTCCTCTAGTGAGGAAGCCATCCAGAGGCCGGAGCAGATCAGTGAACTGTTCGATGCCATCTCATACAGCAAGGTGCAGTTTACCGTTCAGCAACAACATTTTGTGCAGTACGTGTGTGAACGTGAGCGTCTATTTTAATGATTGTGCAGCCAAACTGGGGGTTACAGTAATCAATCCATCTGCAATTCCTGATAGTTAATGATGGCTTTTATTTTCTTCTCTTCAGGGAGCGTCCGTTCTGAGGATGCTGTCCAATTTCCTGACTGAAGAAGTCTTTAAAGTGGGCCTCCGTGTAAGTGCCATGAAGATTTTAAAACAATAGCCACATTTGTGGACTTACCTGTAGTTTTTCTCGCTGTGCATGTACTATTATAACGTGGCATTTCATCAGGCTCTGCTCATATATTTTATGATGATAGGACTAAAACGAACAAAAATATTAACTGAATAGTTTGACTACGTGCAGTGCAGAAGCCTTGCATGTACATGTACAAAAAGACATTACATTATCATGACATTAATATATATCTATCTCTACACTTTAGTAGCATAAACAACAGTATACCCTATATAGAATTGTAATTTCTGCTGGCATGTATGCGTTCTATAACTACAGCATCTAGCAGACTTACCTGTTACATGTTACCTGATGGTACATGTTGCCGAAACCATTAAACAGTTGCCAAAAGTCAACACTGATAAAAAAGCTATAATGAACTTCTCTTTGTATCCTGCAGTCCTACCTGAAAACGTTTGCCTATGGGAATACAGTCTACGTAAACCTGTGGGATCACCTGCAAGATGTGGGTATTGTTCCTCAAAGAAGCAGCTTCCTCTATAGTACACAGCTACGGTACACACACACACACCGTAGGGTTCATTACACACTGTTTTCTCCATCTTCCTTACACTAGGCTGCTGTGGCCAACAGCGTACCGATCCCTATGGAGGTCCATGACATCATGAACACCTGGGTCCTTCAGATGGGTTTCCCTTTAGTTACAGTGGACACCTCCACTGGTACTGTGACCCAGAAGCATTTCCTTCTAGACCCAGAGTCCATCGTGACTGAACCATCAATTTACAAGTTAGTATCTCCTTCCTTCCTTCCTTCCTTCCTTCCTTCCTTCCTTCCTTCCTTCCTTCCTTCCTTCCTTCCTTCCTTCCTTCCTTCCTCTTTCTCCCTCCTTCTTCCCTCTCTTTCTTCCTCCCTGCCTTAACATGATTATGAAAGACTAGGCTAAAGCAAAAGCAATCTTTCTCAGATTTATTCAGTGAATTACTAAATACAATAGTAATAGTTACACTTGGTAGTGAATGTGGTCTTAATGAAATATGATCATGAAGTGGTCATATTTAATTGAATGCATTTTTTTCTCAGTTATAAGTGGATTGTTCCTATCCAGTGGCTGAAGACCGGTAACCAGCAGCCTACAGTATGGTTAAAAGATGAATCAGGTAAAATCCTTTGGTTGATTTTGATCAGAATCTCTTGCGTGCCATTGATGTCGCTGTAGCAGTGTAACAAGCTACACATTTTAAAACCATATTTATTATTTCAGTAGATTCAGTCGAGAACGGTAACGTTTGAAATGTAAAATAAAAAAACAAACAATATTCCTGAGCCATCTTTTTCTGTTGTTATGTTTTGCTCTTCATCTAGAGCCGAAGCCCGAGATGAAGGTATCAGGTGGGGACTGGGTGTTGGCCAACCTGGACACAGTGGGCTACTACAGAGTCAACTATGACCTGGGCAACTGGGACAGACTGCTCAATGTTCAGATCACCAACCATAAAGTGAGTCATGGCAGCTGGAAGAAACTATATAGAATTGCTTATAATAACAATATATTATACAAGATATAACATATATATTAGCTATTATTATGACAAGTATTATTATGATATAACAATATATTATACAAGATATAACTTAATAATTAATAACAATATAATAAACTATCATTATTATTTTATTATATGTATTCTTATTATTCTTATTCTTATTCTTATTTACATTATACTTTGTATTATTATTATTAGAGAGCACCATGAAGGCAAATTTCTTTGGCATTCATATAAGTAAAATTGTGACGTGACGATATTAACAATAAATGATAAATTCAATTGTAATGATCAATGTAGACAAGCAGTAACAAAACAGTGTCGCATTTGGAAGTGCCTTAGATGCGTTATTCCCTTTCTCGTAGGCTCTTCCGGTGATCAACAGAGCTCAGCTAATAGATGACGCCTTCAACCTTGCCAGGTAAGGAGAGAATGATAGGATGATGTGGATCATCACTTTCCTCTGTCTCAAAATGTGTTAAAATTGAGCTTTTGTGCAACAATTTTGATTCCCTACATTGTTTGGCCTAAACCATAATGGTTTGGGTGGGGAATTGGGAGAGAAGCAATCTATTTTTTTGCCTAATATATAATATACATTTATATTTCAGAATTTATGAAAATTGAGAAAGGGGTTTGTTTGTATTTGAGTGGGAGCGGCGGGGCCCAAGTAGGATGTGGCTTAGGGCCCCTCAGAAGGGCAGAAACGGCCCTGACACCATTGCCAAAAAGGTTATTCAAATGGTTGTGTAATCCCCACACAGGGCCAAGGTGATCCCCACAACTCTTGCTCTGCGAACCACCAAGTACCTTAAAATCGAGCGGGAGTACATGCCCTGGGATTCTGCCCTGGGCAACCTGGACTTCTTCTACCTCATGTTCGACCGCAGCGAGGTCCTGGGGCCCATGCAGGTGGGTCAGGGCCATTTTAACAATAGTTTAAAGAAACTAAATATGGATGGGTTTGTTGTGCCTATTGGGACATTGTATATGAAGGTAATTTCAGACCACCTCACCGCTGTCATGCTGACTATATTCATATTCACCCCCCCTTTAGGATTATTTACAGAAACAGGTTGAGCCCCTGTTTAGACACTTTAAGAACATCACTGATAACTGGACCACGGTACCAGATGGACACATGGATCAGTGAGTAAATCAAACATCCTATCTCATCCTATCTCCCAATTGCCCCCTGCTGCATTTTATAGGATGTACGTAACTAAGCAGCGCTAGCAGCAGCTGTTTATCATCTCGACCTTTGTTCTGGTGTACCGCCGCTAAAACCGCTCTCTCCTCCAGGTACAACCAGGTGAACGCCATCAGTAAGGCCTGCAGCACGGGGCTCACAGAGTGTCAGACCCTTGTTAACAACTTGTTCGCCGCCTGGATGAACACCCCTGACGTTAACAAGTGCGTGATTAAGTCATGAAGCCATTCGATAATTAATGAATTCATTACCTATGCATCCATATTTTCCTATTCTATTCTATTCCATTCTCATAGGAAAATATACTTTATTCCTCTCAGACGGGAAAGCCGGGCTTTAGAAACTATATATAACAGTAGCTGCATAGTCTCTTTGGGTCAGTGCTTGTTTGCTTTGTTGATGCACCGATGCTAACGGGGCGCTTATCTTTTCACAAGGATCCACCCCAACCTGCGCTCCACCGTCTACTGCAGCGCTATCGCAGCAGGGGGCGTCAAAGAGTGGAACTTTGCATACGAGCAGTTTCGCCTCGCCACCATCGCTACTGAGGCTGAAAAACTTCGCGCGGCACTCGCCTGCACCAAGCAACCGTGGCTCCTGAACAGGTCAGCCGGACTCTACCAGCTGTTTCATAAATAGAGAACACACATACACACACTTTCACGTTATCCCGACACGGATACGGATAAACACATTTTATAAGGTGCTAGCACAGGTGCAGGCCCCGCACGACGCATGGCGCGCGTGCACACACACACACACACACACACTCGCACGCACGCTAACACACACACACACACACACACACACACACACACACACACACACACACTACAATATATGATTTCATATTATATGCCATTTGACTTCCTTCCCCACATCCAGATACCTGGAGTACACTCTGAATCCAGACTTGGTCCGGAAGCAAGACGCCACCTCCACCATCGTCTACATCGCCTCCAACGTGGTCGGTCAGCCTCTGGCCTGGGACTTCATCCGGGACCGCTGGTCCTACATTTTCAACCAGTGAGTCATTGTCATTGAAGATTTGTACCTTCACAAGCCAGTATAATCCCTAAATTATCTAGGAAGAAACCTTGGGAAGGAACACAGAGTGACAGATAGTAAAGTTCAATTGTTGGTTTGTCATATTTCCCTCATGTCTGCTCTTATTCACAGGTACGGCGGGGGCTCGTTTTCCTTCTCCAACCTCATCAACGGAGTTACAGCGAGGTTTTCCACGAGGTTTGAGCTACAGCAGGTTAGTTCAGTTTTTTTTTTTTTAAGTCTTGAATTTGTGACACATCTAAAATATTGAACACATCTACAACATACAACATTTCATTTTCTCTCATGGCACTCGCAACAACACACACGCACGCACGCACGCACCCACACACTATATCAATGGTCTTCTGGACGAAATAACAAATAAACAAACACACCAACCCTGTATTTACTTCAATTTTTATTTCGTCAAAGCTGGAGCAGTTCAAGAAAGACAACGCAGAGGTGGGTTTCGGCTCAGGAACACTGGCTGTGGAGCAGGCCATTGAGAGAACCAAGGCAAACATCAAATGGATCTCAGAGAACAAAAAACAGGTTCTGGACTGGTTCAACAATGAAAACAAAGAATAAGGAACTCCTCATTTTAATGTAACTCGCACATTTTAATGTTATTTTTGCATTTTAATTTTATATATATATATATATATATATTTGAATGATGGACACCCAACTTCCTTTTTTTTTTTACTTTTATACTTTTACATTGTAATCTGTAATAATTTAAATTATTTGTTTATAATGTGGGAAACTTCTGATGACTCGAATCATCATTCGTATTATGAGCTACTCAAGAAAGGTATGTTTGACCTTCAGGAAATGGAATCCAAATTCAATTCCTTCATTCGAATTAAATTCAAATTACCAAATTCAGACATTTATAGACTGACTGTAAGAAAATGTCTATTATTATTATTATTATTATTATTATTATTATTATTATTATTATTATTATTATTATTATTATTAATATTATTATTATTATTAGTAGTAGTAGTAGTAGTATTATTATTTTTACTATTATTATTATTATTATTATTATTATTATTATTATTATTATTATTATTATTATTATTTTCCAAATCATAGAATTCCACAAGCACCAATGTATTGTTAATGATTGCATTTCTAAGATATTTCATTTTTCTCAAAGCAGCAATGTGTTCTGGTTATGATGGTTGCTTGCTTTGTAATATTTAGTCAATTTGAATCAGAATTTCATTTTATTAGTAGCCTATTTTTTTTGCTGTGATAAAAACCCCCAAATAACAAGTCAATTACAAAAATAGTGCCAACAGCATGTCTAACGGCTCATGGAGGAGGCACAGACATGCAAGTAATATCAGAAAATCTATAAATCCTACATGTAGATCGGAAAAAAAGAGATACGCTTTAAGTCTTGAACCGTTTGGGCTGATTCTCTATATCATCACGTATTGAATTTGGCCTATGAAGTTACTCACAGAGTGAATAATCAACCGCCTGCTAAGAAAACAGCTTGCACACATTTATATTACACGGAAATGAAAGACTAACGACAAAACAAAAATGCAATAAAGAACAAGTATGGTGTTAAGGGTCATAAAATAGCACCGCGGCAGTGTGAGGTTTTAGTTGAAGCACAAACCAGAGCAAAGTGTCATTAGCAGCTATGAGGGTCATTGTCGTTTTCAGACATTAACATATTTTAACCTTTAATACAAACCGACAAACCAATAGCCTAACTCACTCCACACACTTCTTGTGGCTTTGTTCAATTGACTGTAAGGATTAGTGGGGGTGGGGAGAAACAACGTCTTTAATATAATCACTTGTATTCTCTTTCGCCAAAGTTGTTGTTGTGGGTTGTGTTGATGTCATGTACTTTATTTTTGGAAACATAATAAAGATACGTGCCATATTCCCGATTTGAATCCTGTGTTGTCTTGGATGTGTGTGTTCTATCTGTATGAAGCAGAAAAGGAGGTCACACAAGAAAATACTTACTGATAAGTGTTTCCCTTCAGGCGTCTCTTTTGCCCTGACGATAGAAACAAAGTGATAAACTAAAACAACGGACAACAAAACCTACGTCCGTCTGGCTTTATGTGAAGAGTTCCCAGGCCGACGTTACGCACTGCGCTTGTAAATAACACACGACGACGCACCTATGAGAACTGCATGCAGGCCTACGCTCGCGAGTGGGTGATTTACGGTCACCTGTTTATCCTTCAAGTGCCTTATAAAATGTGATTCGAGTTCATTCTCCACCCTGATCGCTCCTCCCTTAACTGATGGTTATCTCGTCCTTTGACTATTAATCATCCATTTGAGTTCAGGAGTCAGAACAGTACAGACGTTTGTGTCTTGTCAGATGTTTTCGCCTCCAGTGTGAATTCCTCACTATGGCTAAATGTTGCCGTGTCAGCAAATGGTGTGTCATCGGTGTGGTTGTGGCCCTGGGCGCCGTGGCAACGATTGCCGCTTTGTGGACTATTACCCTCACTGGCGGCAATGATACTGCAACTCCATGGACCAGGTAAGCTTCCTGTTGAATCAGTAAAGTTCATTGGAAGAACATGCATGCGAGGTTTAGGCTTGTTGGATTCTTTATTTCGAAACATTAGCCTGAGAAATATTTTGACTAACTTCCAGAAATGTAAACAGGCTCAAAATATTTCAAAAGTAAATGCATTGTTACCTCCCCAATTGAACTCAGGGGAGGTAACATGGCCAGCAAACACATGTCACAAGTCTATAAGGGATCCGGTGTGATTTGGGAGTTAGATATTGAATCACAAAATATTTTAACTCGATAGCTGAATGGACAACAATTTTTACCAATATTATCATATGATGCCAATTCTTTATTCCCTCTCTTATCACCCTTTACTCCAATGGATTGCCTGTGTGACCCAGATCAGTGTTTGTGGATTTAATGTCCAAAGGGCAGTTATGTGGTCCTTTTGTATTTCATATTTATTTAAATATATATATTTTTTGGTACCTATTTTTCAATGCTTCTTTTGTCCTCAGCTACCGTCTCCCCACCACGCTGGTTCCCCTCCAGTACACTGTGACCCTGTGGCCTCGCCTGACCCCAGACCCCAATGACCTCTATCTCTTTACAGGTGAGAAGGAGGCGGGGCTTACAATAACATATCATAACACAGTTTGTACAAAATGTGCCCATCAAGCTTTTGGACGTACTGGGTGTGTGATCCACACAAATAAGGATAGGGTTTGTTTTGTAACAAGGCAGAGTGAACATTTAGCTGGCCCAGCTTAGATCCTTAAATTACACGTCTGCGTTCACTGCCTGATCCTGAGGGGATTGTCAATGTTGTCCTCTCAGCCGTCTCTCTCTCTCTCTCTCTCTC
Source organism: Merluccius productus (assembly GCA_027122695.1). Classification (NCBI taxonomy): domain Eukaryota; kingdom Metazoa; phylum Chordata; class Actinopteri; order Gadiformes; family Merlucciidae; genus Merluccius; species Merluccius productus. The sequence goes on from JAOPJI010000142.1 coordinate 12,884,474, forward strand.
TCTCTCTCTCTCTCTCCCTCTCTCTCTCTCCCTCTCTCCAACTTGTCCGCCAGGTAACTCCACGGTGGAGTTTGAGTGCGTGGAAGAGACGGATCTCATTCTGATCCACTCCAATAAGCTCAACTACGACGTTCTGCACAACAAACACTTGGGCCTACTCAGTGCTCAAGGTATAGTGTATTATACTACCCACCATCGCTGTTGTTGTCCAATTGTGTCCAATCATTGATCATCCGTTCAGTGGGTGACATGCTTCTACTCCTTCAAATAATACCGTTACCTTTCCTATACCAGTGGTTCTCTGGGCATAAGGCCAAGGGGTCCGCAAATTAATTAATACAACTCCTACATAATTTAGCAAAATCAAAAAAACAACAACAACTTACCTTTGAGATAATTACACACAGTGTCATGTTTTCCATTGGGGCATAACTTGAAAGTTTATTGGGCCAATAGGGGGAGCACAAGATTTCCAATGCGTGTTATTAATACATTTCCTGGGAAGTCATACAAGGACAATATCCTTTTTTCAGGTACGTGTTCAATGGGTTAGATTCAGGTTGCAAACTAAAGCAATGGTAGTAAATATGTAAACATGTATCCATGCTAAGGGGTCCCTGGCTTGATAGAGATTGAGAACCCCCGTCCTATACGATATTACTATCTTTAGGGAGGGAGTGGCTTGAGTGGGGGTCTTTCTCTTCCCCGCCTCACATCTCTCCCACTCTAACCTGTGACCCCCTACCCCAGACGGCGTGCTTGTCCCGGGTGTCAGGTCGTCCTGGCTGGAGGGTGCCACTCAGTACCTGGTTCTACAGCTGAACGGTATGCTAGTAAGCGGACAGAGGTACCAGTTGTACACCGAGTTCACCGGGGAGCTAGCGGACGACCTGGCCGGCTTCTACAGGAGTGAATACGTCGAGGACGGATTGAGAAAGTAATTTTTTGTGCTTTTTTTGCAGACTTCATTTGACTTAACGCGGGAAACCTCACCCTGCCCAGACACAGAGAGGAGTGACAAATTGATAGCTCTTTCTCGATACCTGCCTGGCTCATTTCTATTCTCTCCGTTTGGCTTTGCTTGTTTTGCTTTGCTTGACTGCCTATCATTTGCAGAAGTTGATTTCACTATCATAACACGTTCCCTTGGGTGTCCGTTGGAACATTATTTATTATCCATGAAATAAGGAAGTACTTTCAGTACAGGCATTTATTGTGCCATACATTATATTTATGTATTTATATTGTGCTTCAAAAAAAGTGATGTGTGAATGTGTATTGGGATAGTTCTGTGTCTACTGTTTTCCTGATACTTTATTCATTTAAAAAAAATCTTCATTATTTTGTCCATTCTCAGGATTGTTGCCACTTCTCAGATGCATCCAACTCATGCAAGAAAGACGTTCCCTTGCTTCGACGAGCCTGCCTTGAAAGCTGTCTTCCATATAACCCTGATACACCCACGGGGAACTACAGCTCTCTCCAACGGCTTGGAGACAAGTCAGTGAAATCAACAAGTGCTTTCCAGAGATCCCAAAGGAACAACAGTTTCATAGTTCAAATGTGCAGGTTGTTGACGTTTGTCATAAGCATTCGGTGGAGCTGTCCCCGGAAATGTCCCTGTTAAAAAAAAAAAGATTAAAAAACATTAATAGTGTCTATCTGATAGGCCATAACAATAGGCTGTCAATACAATACAGAACGATTCCCTATTCGAGTAGCCTACTGTGGCAGGGTTCGCCACCTAAGTGGCCCTCCGACACAGGACACGGGTAGATGTAGGTCAAGATGTTTATTGGAGTTTAGGCAGATGGTATAACTGCCATGGCTGTGGCTCCTCCTCCTCGAGTGTGTGTGTTGATGGCTGGTTTATCCTGGGTGCCATGATTGCTCT
>JAOPJI010000142.1:12987159-13003964 GCA_027122695.1 Merluccius productus
ACACACACACACACACACACACACACACACACACACACACACACACACACACACACACACACACACACAAAATGTCACCTTCAAAAGCGCACCCATCCCTTTCACTCTCTCACACCCCGCCATTGTGCTATACGGCGACACGGTGCTGCAGTTGCCCCCGGCGACCAAATAAGGTTCCTATTATGAACGCTATGATTTACTGTCTCCCGGTGTTGAATGAGGGGGGGGGGGGGGGTGTATTACGCCGTTCCTCAACTCCTGAGGCCACCGCTCCACCTTTTTATCGGCTTTGTTTGGCCTCAGCGTCCCCGCCGCGGTGGGACACCCACTCTTGGGGGCCGCTCTGTCGAACGCCGTCGCACGTCGTCCGCGTTTGAAGTCGGCGAGCCGGGCGCCGTTATCCGACGCGGTCAGGGTTAGGGTTAGTTACTTTCAGATGAAAAAGGGCGTGAGCGAGCGAGTCGGTTACGGGCCGGGGGCCGGGTGTCGACGTGTATCGAACCCATGACCTTTCGACCTTTGGGAGTCAAACCCTGTCCTGCCGTAATTCAATTCAATTACATTTTATTTATAAAGCGCATTTCATGCACAAGGCAGACTCAATGTGCTTCACCAGAGGTATACATACAGTAGTTACGGTAAAAACAGTTCTATAAAAATCAATTAGGAATCAATTGAAGAGTGCAGGTGCAAGTAAACAATCATATGTATGACATCTTCACCGCATACACACTTAAACTCATACATGCGCACACCCACTCACACAACCACACATGGACACACGCACACGCGTACACACACAGTTCAACAGAATGCCGTTGAGAAAAAGATAGGTTTTTAATCTGTTTTTAAAGATGGCATAATCCATCCCTATATCCTCCTATCTTGCGTTTGATCGTTTAGCCGACCACTTTTACCCAAAGCGAGACTGCAAAGTGAGACTGAGAACAATTACCGCCACGCAATCGCTGCCGGAGCGGCTACAAAATAAAAGTACTGCACGGCCTGCGAGTTTTCGACAAAAACATCCACTACCGGAGAGCGCGCTTTATATCGATTTCAATAAATTGTTGGATTCCTCCGAATGCTATTTGGTATTCTGCTTCAGCACAAAAATGTCTCCAAACCTGTACGATCGGTGGGGTCTGTGTCCCGGAACAGACATACGAGCCCGAGGCTTTTGTTAAAACCCTGACCATCATGATCAGTTTGAATCTCAAAATAAAGATGGCCTCCTCCACCAAGACCCGCCGCCTTACCACCACGTTGAGCGAAGAGGGTTGCGTGCACTCCCGGTGTCTTGGCTCGGCTCGGTCTACATCGTAGATTAACTCGCGCTTCTGAAGAAATAAGAAATGGTCGAGTTTATGCGGCGCCCAGGTGTCGCCCCGAGGAACTCGCCTCTCCCTTTTATAAAACCGGGTTGATTGGACGCGAACCAAGAAATACTTTCATAAGAAATATGAAATATGTATGTGCGATTCAAACGCACCCTGTGCTTTTGGCACATTACTGAATCAGGGTCTCACCTGTGTTCATCACAGGCTTTGTAAAACCCGCGGGGATTTGCATGTTCATCTATTCGATTCATCTATTTGAGCCTTTTTTTTTTCTTATGTTGACTTTTTTTTTTCACGATTGAAGCACACGACCGGTTTCAAACACTCGATGCCAGAGGCCTTTTTTTTTAACCGCTCCACGTATCGACCCGAACCCGGCGGCGCTCATCGAAATGCTGCGAATTGCTTTTCCAACTTGCAATAATACTCTCTTCCTCGAATTAAAGTTGCAATATAACCCCCGACCGAACGTGGCGGCACAGGCGCAGTGTAACGGTAGACCGACGGAGCGGGATTGAAAATCAATAAAAGGGGAGAAAATAAATAAGTGAGTTGTGATACGAGACGAGATATCGCCTCAGATATGGGATATCGTGATATGGCGTAAATGTGGTCTTTTCCTGGGTTTTAAAGGCTGCGTTGCAGTAAAGTGATGACAAAAATGAGAAAATACCAAAAAATACTTTTCATTCGTCAAGTCCTTATTTTTGTTTAGTCCGTTGTTTTCGGCTCGCGGACGTCAAAATTGAAGCTGCATGGGCCATTGACATCCATCCCTCACCCCTAGATAAATAGGCTTTATCTATATCATGATATACAGTATATCGTTATCAGGATATGAAACGACCTAAATCGGAAATCGACGATTTTGGCCGTATCGCCCAGCCCTTGTACAGAAGGGTGAGGGTCTTTTTCGGCAGAAGAGCGAAACTTCGTGTTTTTTTGCTGTTATTCCCTAGCGCTTTTCTAGGACTCAAAGTCGCTTTACGCTGAGGGGGCGATGGTAGATGGGAGAACAGAAAAACACCCAGAAGCGTTTGTTTTCCGCAGAGCAAGCCGGCTATGGAGGTCACCGGTCAACAGGTGGCAGGAGCGGTGTTGTCCGCATTACTGCGTGTTGTTTGTGTGCGTGTGTGTGCGTGTGTGTGTGTGCGAGTGTGTGCGCGCGCGGGCGCGTTTGTAGTATAGCAGATTAGAAATCGCTGTCGAATACACACACGCACAAAAAAAAAAAGATGGGACCAAAAAAAACAACAACACAGTATGCTATTAGTTCAATTCCCAGCGGGACCCCACCCCCCCCCCACCCACCCACCGCCACCCCTCTCCCCTCTCCCTTTCAAGGTCAGTGCATTAAAACAAAGAAAACCCATCTCCACTTTAGATCACACTTACGCTACAGTAATACGCTTGGCCTGTGCTGCCATGTTTTGATCCACACAGCGCTGCTTGAATCGCAGAGGAAAAACTTTATCCGTGCTAAGAGTTTACTTTTTGTTGTGTGTTTATCACACACACATATATATACCATTTAGTGGACACTTTTATCCAAAGCATCTTACATAACCATGAGTGCATAAGTTTTTAGCATGGGTGGTCCCAGTGGGACTCGAACCCCTAACCCTGGCAAGGTTAATGCCAGGGTTAGGGGTCAGGACCAAGTACAATATTCAGAAATATAAAGTGATGAACTTCGTAATAGGCCGAATAGCAGTAGGGGTGACCTTTGTAATGTGTAGCGATAGCAGTAATAGTTGCAGTAGTTGTAGTAGTTGTTTTTGCAATAGTAGGAGAGTAACACTAGCAGGACCAGTACTTGTATTTGGTCCATCCCCTTAAATTATGGGTGACTGCGTCTGGCAGCAGAACAACACTGGAAACAGATCAGAACAGACCGGATTGCAAATAAACGTTTCCATATCCAACCCATACGGGTGGGTGGGTGGTTAGCCGAAAAACAGAAGCGTAACGTTACAAAGGAAACCATGTATTGCTCTGCAAAGCACACAAGAAGCACACATCCGCAAAAACGACATAACAGTGGCCACATAACCAAAGCTGACCCAGAGTGACCCAGACGTACTCCCTCCCCCCCCCCCCATCGCCCGCGCTTCGACACGCGTGGTTCATTTCGTAAGAGTGTGCTTCCCACGCTTGGGTGTGTGTTTGTGTGAGGGGGGGGGTCAAACGAGAGCACTTCACGTCAGTTCTATTGCCTTCAACATTTTGGGTGGGGGGGGGGTAGTGTGCGGACATTTTAGGCCAAGGTCTCCACCCCCACTCTCCCCCCCCCCCCCCCCCCGCGGGGGGGGGGGGGGGGGGGGGGGGGGGGGGGTGGGGGTGGGGGTGGTGGGTGGGGGGGGGGGGGGGGGGGGGGGGGTGGGTTGATAGCTGGTTTACAGCCTCACCTGGCCTGAGTCACACTCTGGGGCTGGGTGGGGCTGCTCACCTGTGGTGCAGAGCAATCATGGCACCCAGGATAAACCAGCTGTCAACACACTCGGGAGAGAGCCTCTGTCATGGCAGCACGTTAATCTGCTCGGCAAATGCTATCTCTGTTAAATGCATTCTCAACCAAGATCTATCTGTGTCCTGTGACGGAGGGCCCCAGCAAAATCCACTGATGTGGCGTGTGGTTAGAGTCAGATCTATTATTCATCTCGTATTCTGTTTCCTGTCTAGCCTTAGTGAAAAAAAACACTTCTCAATTCCAATATTAGACTTTAACCAATTAAAATGGATTGCGCAAAACATGACCACTTGGATGACAAGCACCCCCCCCCCCCTTAGCATTCACACAATATAGTGTAAAGTGTGTTCTCTCCACACCCATTTCCTAATATGCAGACCATGCCCTGTTCCTACAAAGCCCATACATGCAGTAAAAATGGGCTGACAAAGACATGCTTGAGTACACATGCAGATACGAATATTCAATACACACACAGGGCTCGTAACAACACAGCAGTCAAAGTTACTGAAAGTGTGCTGTACATCCCTTATTCTTATTATTGAATCCATTCTCAGTGTACACACACACACACACACACACACACACCTGCCTGCCTTAGAATTAAAGGCTATTTTATGAGTTACAGGAACACAAATATGCACTACAAAGCCACTTTGTCTAGCAATTCTACTGATAACAGACCATGTCATAGGTAGGTGCAACCCTTTGGAAGTCCTCATGTTCTCTACGCCCCAAAGCCAAACATTCTGTGTTTTTTCTTGGTCATACAGACTTAGAATGGGCAGGGAGATTTTCTTATCTTTTTTTTGGTGTTTACTTTCTCCGTATAAAACCCCAGGTTCAAGTGAAATCGTGATGTCACACTTTAGGTTCGAAGAGACACGTCGTGTCGTTTCCCGTTCCAGGATACACTCCAAGCCGCAGCAGGTGAGGCAGAAAGTCGAGACGTGGCGGTAAAGTGTTGACCGACATGGTGCTTGTTTGTTTGTCTGATCGTCTCTTCGGTCGTCCCTCCTGTCCCCAGGTATGGCCTTCCAGTCCAACGTGATCAGCTCCCAGCCCCAGGTCTCCGTCACCAGCTACTCTGTGACTTCAGGTTCCTCCGACTGGAGCTCCAATGCCTGTGACTGCTGTGAAGACTGTGGAATATGTATGATTTATTATATTTTTTAATACGTGTGTGTGTGGGGTAACTCAAATTCCTATGAAAGGAGATCATCCTCGCTTATCGAGGGATCGTCAGATGTGGAACTCAAATGCATGCCACTGCTGATTTATCTTTTGTTTATTTTTATACGTGTGTGTGTGTTGAAACTGCAATGCCTGTGACTGCTGTGAAGACTGTGGAATATGTACTTGAACAGGTGTGAATATGTGTGTGTGGCCCCCCTCTCCCTGACCAGGTCTTTGCGCCACCTTCGTGCCTTGCATCCTGGCCTGTAAAGTGGCGCAGGACAACGGGGACAGCTGCTGCGTGCCCTTCCTCCCCGGAGCCATGATTGCACTGAGGACCAGCATGCGCAGCCGCTACCGCATTAACGTAAGCACTTGGGCCCAACCCACAAACACGACACGCCCTGGGGATACCGTGAGCATAGTTGAATTGAAACACACCGTGGTGGTTTGGCTTTAGTTTGCATGTGTGGTCATCAATTGTCATATCATTTTTTTTAAATATATCTTTGTAATTCTTTTTATGGTCCTGTACTTTCTGCTGTGACACCCTATTTTCCCATCTAGGATGAGATGCTTTTGTACACGTCCAGTGAATTCAGATACATGTCATTAAAGCCACTGGAAACCCAAATCCACAATAGTCTTCTAACTATATAATTTAGGATCTTATGAACATAATAGTAAGCATCTAAAAAGTATTCGTTTTTTTTCAATTTGCAAAACCTTTCGCTACTGCATAGAAAGGATCTTATAGATTCATACCATTCCATCATATACATTCAGCATGGATGTTTGACAAATAGTTAGCAAAACCAAACCACAGATTCACTAAGATGACAACTAAAAAGGTAAGCATTTATACCGAGAATGAGGATTACAATGTCTGTGGCAGCTACAGAACAAGGTACAGCCTGGCACAATCTCCGTTATCAACTGGTACCGACCATGGACGTATTATGAAAATGTGGACAGGATTGAATGTTGAATGCCATGTTGGACCTTGGATGTGAACGCCTACTGGAGACTTTGGCAAATAACATTGTAATGATTCATAGCTTGTCGTTTTTTATTCATTACTTATTTGTTATTATTACAATGCAAATATGGACATTTGTATACGATATACTTGAGTTCCTAGTAAGAATATTTGAAGGAGGCGTGGCTAGGTATGTCAATCAAGCGTGCCACGGACACGCCCACACAGTCCTAATCATAGCACTGATCAGAAAAATGCAGGTTTTTTTACTCAAAATTTGGTATATGACAATAAGACACTTAACTTTTGTATCATATATGCATTTTTGTTATTTTTGGACTGGTTGTCAGAGGCTTTAAGGGGGAGAGGTTAGGCATTTTGCTCAAGGATGTCTACAGGTAGGCTGCAAATATTGGGGATCGAACCCAGTACCTTTTGGCTGAGAACACCCCACACTTACAAACTCTAATAATAAGCCCTTTTCCCTCCAGATTCTATTTTTTTGGAAGCCCCTATGCTTCTCATAGATGATGTCTGAGGGTGACAGACATTAAGCTGGTTGTCTACCGTCTCTCCCCAGGGCTCGGTGTGTGATGACTGGGTGGTGATGGCGTGCCTGCCCCTCTGTGGACTGTGTCAAATGGCACGGGAGCAGAAGATGAGAGGATGATTCAACACAGAGAATTAAAAGCATGTAATGTAAATAATGTTTTTTTGTGTGATTCATTCTATTTGGGCAAATAAATAAAACATCTATAGAGAATGTTAATTCTGTTAAAATATCATTGTTTATTTGAAAAAAAAGCAACACTTATTTATTTTGGACTAACAGAAAAATGGAAATACAAACATGTGAATAAATCAGCTGTGTGATAAGCGTGTCGTATTGTCATTACTGCCAGTCTAATAAGGCATGAACTGTTACACATAACTCCTCGCTCCTCCCTCTCCCACTGCTCTACACTCAGAGTAAAGCAATGCAAGATGTACAACATATTGGAGGACTTGTGCAGGTAAGAGGACTATGCTTCCCTTGTGTTTGTGCTCATGTATTTTGTGGATTCACAGTCATTACTTGTGATATTAGGCCCTTGTATTGTATAACGTAATGAGCGTTTGATGTTACTTCTTATTTGAAAGTATTAAATGCAGATGAATGTTTAACACATTGAGGCAATATACACGATTAGCACTAAACATGCTTCTAGCACATTAAACTCATGATCACAATCTTTATTAAATAAATGATGGGAAAAACAAACAAACTTGATTCTAGAAATCTACCAGTTTTGCACATAACATGATTGATCAGAGAATGAGTCATTCAGAGAACACAAGACCTTCCTTTGGCACATGAAATGTGCCAAAGAAAGGTGAAGTGAAACAAAGGGAATGAGGAAGTGAGTCTGTTTGATGGGGCGAAAGCCAAAGGTAGAATTTCATGGAAGCACTCTATACACATATTACATAATATGTGTATAGAGTTTACACATAATAGAAAGTAGAAAACATTGACATTGGAACAAAAACATCTTTAAAGGGACTACATGTAGGATTTTGACATGTATAAATCGCTTTCAATGGCCAATATATATATTTATATATATATATATATATATATTAGGGGTGGGCCGTTACCGTGCTGCGTTATCGCGAGACTGTTATTGCGCGATAAGGAAATTATCGCCGTTAATCTATTCTCAAAGTTGGGTTCGGATTTCCACCAAGGAATGTAAGGTAGGGTGATCAGACGTCCTCTTTTTCCCGGACTAGTCCTCATTTTGGACGATTTCGCGAATTCGCGAATCGCGACCATGTGTATATATATATATACACATATATATACATACACTGTGTATATGTGTATGTATGACATTTTTTATTTGATTTTTTATCAAAAAGTAGGGCATTTGCTTTTTCGTTCTTTAATACTTTAGCATTATAAAAGCAAAGGGGGGGGGGGGGAAATGTTGTGAATATGATTGATTATCAGTACATTGATATGGATACCATTGAAGGCAGCTGGAGTAACAATGCCCTCAGTGTCGATAATATCCTTGTTAAAAGCGTCCTGTTTTTCAGTTTGATGCATTCCACCCGCCCCAGTACATGCAAGTGAAACCATGGCACCATGACACGATGCTTAGTGTCTGTCCTTGTCTCTCCTCTTTCCCAGGGGAGTGACAAAGAGAAGAGAGGGGAGAAGGAACGAGAGAGCAAGGAGCGAGAGAAGAGGCCAATGAATGGTCACGCCTTCTCGCCGGCCTCACCACCCTCTAGCGCCGCCTGCCAGCAGTGCCCCAGGCCTCTCCTGGCCAAGGAGACCTTCCTCTGCACCAGTAAGATAGACCAGACAGACAACCACCCCTCTCTATCCTCCTCCTCTTTCACACCTCATACTTCATTACTGTTTTGTTGTCATCTTCTTTTCCCACAGACGATATAGTCACCGTCGCTTCCTTTTGTTTTAACCATATTGGGACGTGACTTTCTGTGAAATTGCCAATTCTGTGGACTTAATTTCTGAGTAAGCAAGTGATAGTCATAACAACTTGGCATCGTGCATGCAGACTTCCGACGTTGAGAAATGAAGATTTGGCAGATAAAATTCTAATGTATTTCTAATTCATTAGGGTTCACCACCACTGATTCTAGCATTCAGAGTTGACGTAAGAGAGTCAGCACATCTCAAACAGTGAACACACATCCTGGTCATGTGTTAAAATGGGACAGTTCAGGAGGGTAGCCGAGGAGACCCACAAATGGCACAAAGAGAAAGGCGTGTGTCCTCTCTTCCTCCAGACAACATTCAACCTGGAGATCAACTCCCAAGGGCTCCTTGTGGGGTTTCTGTGTGGGAGAACAGACTATCTTTAGCAAGACGGTCCATGCTCAAATAGTATATTCCCATACAGAACAAAAAAAGTCTACTGCCTAAAAAAGTAGTAGTAGACATCTTTTCCAGTTGGGTTTCAGTAGTGTTCCTTAAGTAGCGGCCGGAACAGGAGGAAGTATCGCTTTTAGCCCTACGCCCTGCTCTCCTCCAAGTCTTGCAACCTGTTGCATCATTTGGGGAGGGGGTGGGTGGTGACTTGCGCATGCACGCTTAGCGCGCGTGTGTGTGTGTGTGTGTTTTGAGCAGAGAATAGTTCTCCAGGCAGCTGCAAGACTGCGGCACAGGGACGCATCAGCCTGTGTCACATTGTTGCTCGGGCTGCCGTTGCCGTGGATACAAACTTCCTGTTTGATACACAAGAGAGCCGAGCTCGTTTGCTGGCTGCTGTCGAAGCCTGTGAAAGGCGCGCTGTCTGTGACTGTATGACAGAGGGAGAGAAAAACCCTCACACACGCACTGTGTGGTGTGTGTGTGTGTGTGTGTGTGTGTGTGTGTGTGTGTGTGTGTGTGTGTGTGTGCGCCTATGTGCCTGCGTGTGTTTTTCGCTGAGACAACTGGTGAGATTGTCTGGTTAGACACTGGAGTGTATTTTGCCAGTGTGGTGTGGGCTGTGGCTTGTGGGAGATGCAGGAGAATGCACAGCTTGTGTCAGCCGGCTGACTGGACTCCTACACCTACAGCAGTGCTTTAATAAAGCCTCTCAAACACCAGAACAAAACGTCACCGACGCACACCACCACACACGTCAACGCCTCTGAATAATTCAATATTTAATTGGCATTTTACACCATCGTAGTACATTAGCTGTGATGAATTCATAACTAATTATAAGAAATAAATATTGGCTACACTTGTGGAGTGTGCTGATTGGGGGAAATACAGGAAGACTGTATGGTGTTATATTAAGTAAATGATTATTAATAAATCATTATTGTGCTCATTTTTGTCATCAGTAATGACAATGAGTTGTCTGTCCCTAACATGTCTGTATCTTGGTTCAGGGTCCAAAATTAACATAGGTTGAAAAGGGTTTAAAAAATGCAGGGTTACATAATAATACAGTTGTCCGGTAGATATTTCCACTATGGCAGGTAAAATGACAAAAATTATCAAAGTGAATTTTTAACCCTGTCTTGGTTGATTGCAGACTGTGGTGTTCATGTCCACAAGAACTGCAGAGAGAATGTGTCCGCCTGCGCCAAGGGAAAAATGAAGGTAGGACAAACACACAACCACCCACACATACACACGTATGAATAACACACATATTCATGAAATGTTCAGTTCAGTATGCATGTTACTTCATGTTTATGCTTTGTAGCAAAGTGAACATCAATTAAATAGGAACTTGTGTGTGTAGGCATTAAGATCAACCAGATAATACAACAACCATGTGTTACCGGGTGTTGAACCGTGAATGATTACAGCCATTTAATTCCTGTCGCCTGTTTGTCTACAGCAGCAGTTGTTGGCGCCAGAAGCTGCCCCGGGTTCAGCTGTCAACCTGAGGAGCAAATGTAAGTAGTTAGCCACACATAGGCTAGTTAGCCAAACGCACGCTAGTTAGTTATACGCATGCTAGTTAGCCACAGCCACGATAGTTAGCCACACGCATGCTAGTTATCCACACACGCTGGTTAGCTGCAAGCATGCTAGTTAGCCACATGCATGCTAGCTAGACACACCCACACTAGTTAACCACACCCATGCTAGTGAGCCACATGCACACTATTTAGCTACACCCACACTAGTAAGCCACCCTTATGCTAGTTAGCCACACGCACACTAGGGAGCCATACGCTCGCTAGTAAATCACACATGACTAACGGTTCAGAGGTTAAAAAACAAAGCTAACACATTGACATTCCCTCAACCTTCTTGAAGGGAGGTGAGAAATCTGTTAAATTTCCTTTTAGTCAGTGTAAACCATTTTCAGATTGATTTCACAGCTAATCTCAGACTTGGGAAAACATAAAACCATCTTGTCATGTAGGCAGCTAAAAATAGGCTTTTTTAAATGATTGAATCCTCCAATATCACACATATGCCTAATTAAGTTGCATGTTTATTGCATGTTTTATCATTGTCATTTTATTGTATGACATGTTTAGCATTTTCATTTTAATGTTGTGTGACATGTTTTTTATGTGAATCACTTTGAGTCTGCCTCGTGTATGAAATGTGCTATATAAAAAATAAAGTTGCCTTGCCATGTGTATAATATCATTCAGCTAGTTTTCAGTCTCACTTTGTTAAATATCTTTCTGGTGGTTTATGAGAGATCTAATTTGAATGAGCGAGGCAATATTTACCTGTTTGACTCCATATATGACAAGCTTAGTGGTGTGTTGTGATTAAAATTAACACCAAGGATGAGAGACACTATGTGGCCCAACACATGCCAGGCAACAAAACACATTGTTTGTTAAAAGGTCTTTTAATGAGGTGTGATGAAGCACTAGAATTTCCCATTGTTGATTACTTTGACTCTGGTGATGTATCTGTTATTGTTACTAATTCATAGTAAATGTGGCTTGTCTGGTCTGTATTCCATGAATAATATTTACACTAAATGATTTGTGCTCTTGCTCACGGTTATTTATCTCCATTCAATTTAAACTGAACCAAATTGAGTTAAGATGGCCAACGTGTTTTGTTTTTTTCTCCCCATATCCAGCTATATCTTCAGCCTCGTCAATATCCACATCATCCTCCTCCTCTTTAACACGGGACCGCTGGTCCGTGTTGGCTAGCCCCGAGGACCAGGTGGCCTTGCAGTTTCCACGGAGAAACCCCAGCATCCTGTCCTTCAGCACGCACAGCAACCTCTCCAAGAGCATCTCCACCAGCAACATCGCTGGGTGAGGCTCAAGCACACACATAGACACACATAGATTTGCCTTTTAAGAACATCTACAAATGACACTATCTTTAATGATATGTATAATTAAGTGTGTGTGTTCCATGGCTAGATGATGTATGTAATCCCTGCTGGTGGTTGTGGGTATGTTCCATGTAGGCTAGACGATGTGCCTCTGAAAGGTCTGAAGTTCCTCTCCCAGTCCACGGACAACCTCCATCAGGGTAGCAAGGTGAACGCCTCCACAGAGTCGCTCACCGACGAAGGTAGGAGCAAATCACCGCTCCCAGAAGTCACACCGTCCGCCATCTGCATGGGCACCTATATAAAATGTGGGCACATCCACTTCCAAACATGCTTGATTTCACGTGTGTGTGTGTGTGTTGAAGGTACTGAGATGATGGACAGTCAGTTGATGGGAGAGTTTGAGGGCGACGTCAAAGAGCTGGAGGCGGATTCCTGGAGTGCCACTGTGGACAAGAAGTTCCTCAAGCTGCACAAAAAGGACGAAGTCAAGAGACAAGACGTGATTTATGGTAAAGTTATGATGTTACAAACTGAAGTCTGCAGGTATAATATGCAAGATTTGCAAATTTGTTTTGAAAAAAAAACACCCCACCCCTCCCTTCCCCTACTCTCTCCAAACCCTGCATACCCTCAAAAGGTGAAAAAATGTAACATGAGATTTCTCTACACTGCTGAGTGGGATCAGTTAACCTAGTTTTAGAGCATATTTCAAACAAACCAGAAATTGGCATATTGTACCTTTAACTAGTTCACATGTCATGGAACCCCCAAATGATTTGAATATGAAAATTGACTTTATTTTATTACGATTTGCATTATTTTATCTCGGGCATTTTATTGTTTTTGAATGGTATTGTATCGTCATCATGGAATGAAGATATTGACTTATTGTGATACCCACTTTTATAGTCTTCTAATCGTATGAATTGCGATTAGAAGATATGCCCTTAAAATGATCAAATATTAGGTTTGAAATGTCAGTGAGAAAAGAAAACTAGTTTTAGTCCGATACCATATTTCAAATTTCCATATACTTTAATGTAATGAATAATGATATTTTGTAAATGTGATAATAATTTTTTCCATAATGCCCAGCCTTAATTTTATCACACACACACACACACACATCTCTAAGTGTGGCTTGTTCTCCCTTACAGAGCTGTATCAGACAGAGCTGCATCACGTGCGGACCCTGAGGATCATGTGGGAGGTCTACTACAAGGGCCTTCAGAAAGATTTGCAGCCGGACACACCCAATTTGGATAAGGTACACACTTACGGAATAATTGGTTTGATTATTATTTTTACTTGTTAGTCTTTGATCTTAAACATATTAATCTGTACCATTTTGAACAGTTAATAACAGTCTGTCCCAACACTGCTAATGCTTAATGATTTTAATAAAAAGGTTTTAATAATGAACATATTTAGCAGCTGTTTCAGCAATCCTACGTGCTATTGTAGTTTTGTCCTTTGCGTCCTTTGTCCACTCACTCTAGACAAGGGAGGTTGTACCACACACACAGGCCATTTTGCATGAGAAAATATCTGTTTGTCATCAAGTCATCTTTTTTTGTAGAGAAAAACAATATAAGGTAGCTAAGGTAGAAACAAAACAGAAGCACTATATGCTTTAATTCCCTCACCTCTAACTGCATAACAATTCATTTTTAGTATTAATGTATGTTAAAGCCTGTATGCTAGCCTGTGTTGCTTGGCAACCATTTTGCTGTCTTGAAAAACTATTTTGCTTGGCAGAAGAATGATGATTTGCTTTCAATAAATTATCACATTTCATGTTGCTGTATGTTTATTTTGTAAATATGTAACCAGTTTAGTAACCGTTTTATAAAAGCAATAAGCCTCTTGAGGCCGTGATTTACAGTGATTTTAAAGCGGTGTGCCTAACAATGCCCCTAGCTGTTCTAAAATAAACCACGGCCTCTCGTGGCTTATTGCTTAATTATTTTTGCACTTCTCCACAGGTGTTCCCCGTGCTGGAAGACTTGTTGGAGACGCACAGCCGCTTCCTCAGCCAGCTGCTGGAGCGCAAGAGAAACTCCCTGGTGGATGGGCGGGGCCACAGCAGCTTCCTCATCCAGAGCATTGGAGACATCCTCGTCAACCAGGTCTGTACTGGAGGAGAACCACTGCTTGTCATGGGTGGTGTATAGAACAACAGACGTCTGCATACAAATAGTTGAATGTGATTTGTATCCAGTTGGAACTGGCTGTAAAAAGGCCACTATGGGAAAAACAATGCTGTGAAATAGCGGTTTAAAAATCATATTGGCATACAAAAAGTTACTTTTTTTGTGATCAAATTTGTATTTGTTCTTGAGTTTTATAAAATAAACATTGAAACTGAAAAGCTTAATGTGAAAATGAACTTTGATACCAACGTCTTTTTTTTTTCCTCTTCAGTTTTCGGGCTGCAATGCGGATCGCATGAAGAAAGTTTATGGAAAGTTCTGCAGCCGTCACAACGAAGCGGTCAACCACTACAAAGAACAACTCGCCAAAGACAAGCGCTTTCAGGCCTCAATCAAGGTACACACTCACCTGACACACTGAGGCCGTCCTAACTCACTGTTGAACTATGTACTAGAACCATTTAACTATGGGCTTGAACCTTTTCCTATGTAGTACTAAAACCATTTAACTATGGACTCAAACCTTTTAACTATGTAGTACTAAAACCAGATCTCTGATCCATTCAGAGTTTACAGAGTGTTGTACATAAAAATAACCCTATTTTCCCCTACCAGCTGTCACAAAGAAATTATGATTTGTTTTGCTTTTGAAAGCCTGTGCAGCTTGGAGCTCAACCTGCCTGTGTGTTTCTGACAGAGGCTGATGAGCAGCAGTATCGTGCGGAGGCTCAGTATCCCAGAGTGCATTCTGCTGGTGACACAGAGGATCACCAAGTACCCCGTTCTGATCCAGAGGATACTGCAACACACCAAAGGCAAGCGTGGCGAAGAACACTTGACTCCAGTGATGAATTACAAAATATTTGTAAAATAATTATAACTGCAATTTTTAGATTGTTCACTCCTTTATAAAGCTCATTTGCCGTTTTTTTTTTTCCTACTCTACAGTATCACAATGTCACAAAGGTCACAATGAATGTACAAAAAAAAAGGAAAACATTTATAAAAACATTAGCCTCACAAATCAGACTTTAGATTAATATCTAACATTTCACTTTCTTTCGCTTCATATTTCTTTCGATCAATCATGGGATCTGTAAGCGCATAATTGGCGAACAGAAACTCTGCCAGCAATAATAAACTGTACAAAAATAAATAAATATCTGTCTATAAAGGTTTCAAATCAACACTGTCTAGACTAGTCACTGTAGAAATCAAATTCCCCTTCTGAAAGCTTCATCCACTCGTGCAAATGAGTTTTCTTCTGTATAATATATCCATAACAAAACAGGAAACGAGGCATAACTTCACCTTGCAGTCCTGGTTTCCAGCCCAGGCTCTGTGCCGTCTCCCACCAGAAGTTGTGCTATAACATAGTAGGACTGATGGATCCGAGATTAAAACATAAATCGGATTTTGTACGACCGCTGCATTAAAATCAAATCACAAACTGTTACAATGCAGCTATTGCTTTATATACAGTAGGCGCCATAGAATATGAATGAGATACGAATCATGTATTTTTGTATACATGATTTTCATAATCACGCAGCTGTTTTTCTCCTGTTTAAAGCATCTAGCCGTTGAGAGCGCCATGTCGATAAACAGACGGGTGGTTAATGCGACTGAATGACCGATGACTTCCTCTCCCTCCCACACCACAGACTCGGACGAGGACCATGCGCGTGTGTCTGAGGCGCTGCGCTGCGTGAAGGAGCTGATCGCGGCCGTGGACAGCAAAGTGAATGAGCAGGAGAAAAAGACGAGACTGCGGGAAGTCTACAAGTGAGAAAAATACACGGCAAACCCAATGCATCAGTGGGTCTTGTTCACCCTTGACCGAATCATTCACCCAACATAGAACTGAAAGTAGGATGTGAAAACTAGGTTGTGTTAATCATAGAACAGGGAAGTTAGGGTCTCTAATGCGCTGACAATTTAGGTTTATTAATTTAGTGGCTGTCATGAGAAAAGTAGAAAAAGTATACTGTTACATACTGTACTCAATTTAGCTATGATTTGTCAGAATAAGTTCTTGGAAGTCGATGAACTTATGTTGGGTTAAACATGTTATAATAATGTTTCCACTCCTTTTTTGTTCAGTCGCACCGACAGTAAATCCATTATGCGGATGAAGAGCGGTCAGATGTTTGCCAAGGAGGACCTCCTCAGGGGAAGGAGACTGCTTCACGACGGCACTTTACAGCTGAAGAACACAGCAGGACGACTCAAAGGTTTGAACTCACTAACTCACCTTCTTACTCACATTGTCACTTTTAGTGTGGTTTGTGGGTTTGTTTCTTTCTCCCTTTTTCACTTTCATTTTCCCCTTTTTTTTCTTTCTTTCCTTCTTTACCTTTCTTTATATGCGTCTGTGTGTGTGCACGTGCCGTAGTTTGACTCTATGATTCTCTGTGTGCAGATGTCCATGCCATGCTGCTATCAGACGTGCTGGTGTTCCTACAGGAGAAAGACCAGAAGTATGTCTTCGCCTCCCTGGTGAGTTGGTATTCAAACAGGTCTCCATTCCACGCTCTCTTTTGGTGACGTCATTTCAAGCCATCTAACAGGGAATCGCTTAGTATGAATCTATCGTAACGTTTTTACACGTTAATGTTGATGTTAATGTGAATCTCTTTTCAAGACATTGAATTCTGTCGTTCTGTGTGTCTGTCAGGACCAGCGCTCCACTGTCATCTCCTTACAGAAGCTGATCGTAAGGGAGGTCGCCAACGAGGAAAGAGGTCTGTACAATCAACTTTTTGTGTGCAGCTTAAAGTTAGCCTGGCAAGCCAGACCCACATCAGAAAGATGTCGGGTCTGGCATTGCTCCATTGGCAGTGTGGGTGGGATAAACGGTTGTCTTTCAAGTTCCCTCTGCACGCAATAGGATAGCGCTACAAC
>JAOPJI010000142.1:13202583-13212754 GCA_027122695.1 Merluccius productus
GAGAGAGAGAGAGAGAGAGAGAGAGAGAGAGAGAGAGAGAGAGAGAGAGAGAGCAAAGAGGCCCGATTGTTGAGATATGGATGCTAGTGTACTTTATAAAGAGTAGTGGAATTGTGTTTGTGTGGGATGAATGTGAGTGCATGTGTGTGTATGGTTGTGTACATGTATGTATGAAGAAATCCCTTTAAATGAGAGAGAGAGAGAGAGAGAGAGACTAAAAAGCAA
The DNA here is from genome assembly GCA_027122695.1 of Merluccius productus. Lineage (NCBI taxonomy): Eukaryota > Metazoa > Chordata > Actinopteri > Gadiformes > Merlucciidae > Merluccius > Merluccius productus. Next base: position 13,202,809 of record JAOPJI010000142.1, read on the forward strand.
AAGAGGTGGCCTAATATATTAAAGCTAAACCAGTATGTGGTATTTCCTATATTGTATCTTTCCAGGTATTATTAATACTTAGCTGCTGCTATGCTAATCTCCTTCATATTTTGCCAACTCAGCAATTCAGCCATCGTGAACAAAGGGATTGCTGATGAGCGTTCTTTACTTCTTTACTTACTGATACTTTGAAAGAGTTGTCGTGCTAGACTCTGACTATGTGTGTGTGTGTGTGTGTGTGTGTGTGTGTGTGGACATGCCTCTGGCCAGACAACAGAAGGGACACCTCGAGAAAATGAGCTTTTGTATGACAGGGAGCTCCAGGAGAACATTGTGTTAGTGTGCCATTACAGAGTGTATTTTGTGTTTGTGTGTGTGTGTGTGTGTGTGTGTGTGTGTGTGTGTGTGTGTGTGTGTGTGTGTGTGTGCGTGCGTGTGCATGTGAGTATGCGTGTATATGTGTGTGAACATGTTTTTGTATTATGCATTATGGCCAGGCTGTTGCCAGGTTTTAGTTCACCTTTCAGTCACATGGTTTTTAAGAGTAAGCTGTGATTGTAATATTTAAGGAATGATTACTTTGATCCAGTTGTATCAAATTAACAAATCATTTGTGCATTTTTAGGTGCTCAATGTTTTCCTATTATTATTGTTATTATTGTTATTATTGTTCTTCTTCTTCTTCTTCTTCTTCTTCTTCTTCTTCTTCTTCTTCTTCTTCTTCTTCTTCTTCTTATTATTATTATTATTATTATTATTATTATTATTATTATTATTATTATCTAACCCAGTGCAGCATGTAAATACAACACATTTTATATTTATAGTTCTGTTAGAGTTAAGGCTTTTATCTCCTGGGATATATGTCAGAATGATTACATTTGTCCCAGTGTGCATGGCTGATGTGGAGTGTGTTGCATGAGTGTCATGTTTTGTGTCATTTTGTCATTCCCTAAAGCTGTATGAAAACACACATCGATGGCTCTACACTGGGCATCTGTCAAATAAATGATGATGCCAGGATGCAATTTAGTTATCGAACAGGCACTTGCATGCATTCATGTCACTTCCAGAGAGACTTGAAAAGGCGGTTTCACTTGTATTAATGTCAACAGCATATTTAGCACAGTTGTTTTATTGCTGCCAATGATGGAAACAACAGATTTTATGATTAGCTATTAATTGTGCATAATATGAAAATAATTTAGCACACAGTTGTTAACATTAGCAGATGGCTTTCAAGTGTTACTAGTTTACTATTATAACTTTAACTTATATTTTATATAAAATATATATTGTATTATATTATATGTTTCAAACCTGTGCTAAGTCCACTCTGATATTGTCAATTAAATGAATTATTATATTTAACAAACTTAGTACACTACATGATGACATTACATTACACTGCATGACAACTAAATAACATAACACAAACCAAAAACCCTTTTAAATAATCATGATGGACAAAGGTTTCATATATAAACGATACAAAAATACAGACAACATTCACAAAGTTCTCTGTGCATGGTGCCGTCTCCATAGCTGAATCGCTAAAACATGTCGGCCCTACCAGCAAAGTCTATTTAATGTTTGCTGCATGACAGAAATCTTATAAAGAGTATGGAGTTTATTCATAGTCAGTCTAGAAGATGATAAAAATGTAATATTATCTGGTTTGAATATTTTATAATCTGGTATGTGGCTCATGGTAAAATAAATCACTGTGTGGATGAGCAGGTTTAACATCTCAGGTCTTGAGAGTGGTGAAATAACTGGGCACATCTATGACACCGTCTCTAGGGGGTGTTGGCTTAAAAACGGCATAGCATGACATCATGACAGCCACCCGAAACCTAATGACCACTCATAAAACATTCAGAGCCTAGCAAAGTGGGCTTATCTATTGGACAGAGATATGGAGACGCTTCCAAATGCAACAACCGTTGCGTGATCATGGATAGGACGTTTTGTTCTCACAGTTTTCTTGGATCTCATTTGTTATGTTGTCTCGCGTTGGCCTGGGTTCCACTACAGGCTCCGATAATGCCACACCCACAAAGCTCTCTCTTTCTTCTTTGACTTTTTCCCAAACAAAATAAAATATATAAATAACCTGGCAGCCAATTATTGAAAAGAAAGAAGAAAGAGCTTTTTACTCTATTGTTGTAAATCTAATTTTAGAAAATTGAAATGATGACTTTTCAAAAGGACATTTGAGATGCAGCGTTGATTACTTTGGGGGAAAATTATAAAATGGACCTTTTCTGTAAGCACTGTTATTAGAACCAGAAAAATAATGAATTATTATTATGAGACGTGTAGCTCTTGTTTTTGTTTTTCAAAAGAATGAAGCCAAAGAACATTTTGTGGTCTAAACAAGTTGATCGAATTGGATGTTAAACATAAGCCAAATTATAAATACCTGCAATGACAAAACAGCTGAACAAAAATAAACTGAATGATTGCTGTACAAAACAGTGACATCTACACATCTTGCAGATTTGCTTCAGGACATCCGTGTCCTTTTGTAGATGGCAATATGTGGTTGGTCTCACACACATGTCACCCTTTGAGGTCCCCAGCATTCAGCTGCAGGTGGTTTTAACTACTATTACTACTATACTACTATTATTGTTAAAAAAACAACTATTGTTCAAAACACTGAACATGTGTTCAACAGCCGCCACCACGGCCTAGAAGTGCTACTATATGTCATACCTTATTGTGTTCTGCTGTGTACACCTCCATTGAGAAGAGGCTGTGTAAGCACAGCTAGAGTCAGGAGAGGTGAAACCCTGTTGTGCTTGATGCTGACACCGAGTGGCTTGACAACTTCCAAATGACACGTCCTTTGACTTGCCTCACCTCTTACTAATACTAATGCGAGAAGGAGCCGGGTGTTATTGGTTTTCTACTTGCACTGGACTGATTGACCTCTTGTACAAATGTTTTACACACCTGTATAGTTTGTTGGAGGGAGAACACCTCAAATCCATCAACAGTTTCCTGAGTGTGCAGTTAATTAATGCATTGTCGGAGCAAGTTGACCACATAAATATTCAACATTTGATTGGCTTGGACCATCGCTGAGCCCTACAATAGTTTATTTGGTTCACAACAAAAATATGTTGAAAATGAATATTCCCTTGCATTTTGACGCCATCTTATTTTCCTCTGTTGTGCACCTGTGGTATTATTTATATAGAGGTTATAAGTGCTAATATTCATAATTCATACAATACACCATAGAAGAAGACCCCTTTCCCAGTTGGAGTAAAATATGTTGCTCCTTGCGATCCATAATTGATCAGATTTTCAGTTTTTGATAAAGGATGGCTTTGAAAGGCTGCTGTAACCATATAAATGTTCCACCTTATCTGATGTGGACCATTTATAGTGTACATCCAAAATAGAAGCGGCATTTCTGGGAGCAGAAATCAAAGCAGTTGTGTGTGGCAAACTCTGTATTCCAGGTTTTTTCAAACCTTTCTAGAAAAATACCCCTGCTTACTGGCTACCAGACACCAATAATCTAAAAGCTAAGTGACCCACTGTTTCCGTGCCTTAGTACCTACAAGAAGCTTGGGTTTTGTCTTCTTTTTTGGGCTGTAGAAATCCAGTAGTCGTGTTAGAGGTCGAAGGTAATATCCTTCTCTAAAGTCATCAGTTGCTGTTTGAGATGTACGGCAGCATGTCATCGACATAACAATAGTGAGATACATTGGGATATAAAAAAAAAGATGGTGTCAAGTGGCCACACATACAGAATATAGATTGATGAGCAGCAACCTCAGAAAAGACATATTAGATTGAGAGACCTCATGGACGTATTTTTCTAGAAATGTGTCTAAACTAGAGAATGGCAGACTCTTGCAGACATGCGTTGCCTGTAGATAGAAAATGTTGTCCAAAAACACATTGAAGCATTTTGTTCATTCTGAGTTACACAGTAGCAACAATAGTGAAAATTTAAAAAATACTTTTTTAAATACATTTGTAATAAAAACTCACTATTATAATTAAACGAAACAGAACTTATTTATTATATGGCCGAAACAGAAAATGGTTGTTCTGTGTAGGACTTAATAGACATGTTTAAAAGCACATTTACACAGAGACATTGAAATAGATCTAATTTGTATTTTGATCTATACTGATACAGGCATGGTACAGAAGGGCACTGAGACACTACCACTAACAGTTGCTGTAACAAATCTGGGTCTAATCGGTATTCTGATCTCAACCACTATCTGCCCTGTCAGTAATTAAGAAGTGAGAGACGGCCGATAGGGAAGGGTTTTGGCGCGACACTGCTCCTACCCTGAGGGTAAAGAGTTTTGACGTGAGACCACTCGCAAGTGCGGACAGATTGCAAATGAGATGGGAATGAACACGGTCTCTTTATCCGCCTGGCCTACAGCCACATGACTAAAGAAGGGTAACTGGGGATTGAAGGAAATAGAGAGACAACACGAGTGCAAGGGCATCCTAATATGTTTTTAACACCAATTGTATATCTCTACGGTGCGCTGGGGTGTGTGGAAGATTTGATCCTTTAGCACCCAAGGGAACCTATTGAAGTCCCCATAAAGGAAATACTGTATCTGAACTGTTCGGTCTGTGAGGCAAGTCACAAGGATCGACCCATTAGTATCAAGCGATTGCCAAAGAAAAAAATATATTGCAAGTCGTTTTTCTACGTTAACGGCAGTATCTGGCAGATACTGCTAAACTTTGTTGAGACCTTTTTGAAGCACAAACCTACCTTCTAGCAAATGATCTCTGTTTGTCTCAACGTTATAATTCAGCAGCTGTCCCACAGATTTAAAAGCCCATGTATAACTGCTCATATGTTGATGCCATTTCAATCAAAAGGGGCAGGCAGAGGGGGTGACTCCCAGGTTGAAAGTTACTGGGTTTGATCCCCAATATCAACAGCTTGTAGACAGATGCCTAACCTCTGCTCATTAATGTCATGTATCCCTATATTCACTAAGTTGCTTTGAAAACAAATTGTACATCATGCTTCACATAATTTTATGGTCGGAGCTAAGGGAAGATGAGGTTTTAATGAACAACTGGAGAAATGTAATGGAAAGCAGATGAGGCTGGTAGGTGGGCAGGCAGGTGGCAAACGGGAAGTGGCACTGGAGAACAAGGAGAACGCGATTAGACAAATAGTAAAGTACTGGAAAACTTCTGACAAAGGACTAAATGGTCAAGCGCTAGACTGACATGTAGTGATAACAACAAACAATCTGGCGATGGGTGGATGGGAAGCCGGGGTTTAAATACTGCAAGTAGATGACGTGCACTGGGTAGCTGGAGCCTGGGCCACGTCCACACAGACAGACAGAGACAGACAGGGGAGAGAGACTGGCACCGGCTAGGTGGAAGTGGAGGGCGTGACACATAATCCCTAATCCTTATAGTGGACGATCCAGCAGTGACTTTTCCATGCACAAATCTGCTATTGCAGACCTTTCCCATCATAGTTACAATTGTCTAGCACTCACGGGACAGGGGCGTATCGAAGTGTTCATTTTGTTGATGAACAGAGAACAAGCCAAAAATGTTGGAGATAGATGAGTGGCAGATAGATGGATGCCCAACCCAGCCTTGACTTTCCTTAACAAGTTATCACACACACACACACAAACTATGTTTAACAGTCCACACTTGTATGTATTAGGACTGTCAATCGATTAAAATATTGAATCATGATTAATCGCATGATTGTCCATAGTTAATCACGATTCATTTATTTATTAATTTGTATCTGTTAAAAATGTACCATAAAGGGTAGGAAAAAAAATAGTAGTATAGCCTAACTGATGTATCAAAGAATGGAAGTATAGCCTAACTACCAACCAAGAGTCCTATTTCTGTAATTGTCTTTCTTATACTCTCTTTCCACTGTTTCCTGCTCACTTTATTACCTAATTGTTTTGATGCATTAACGCAGGTAGACATTCATTTTCAATGAAAGAAGAGCATCACGGCACAGAGGAGCATTACCTTGTTGTCGGATTGCTAGTTGCCATCCGTCTCTCATTGAAAATGAATGTCTAGCAGGCTAAAAAGGCCAGTACCTGCGTTAATGCGTCAACAAAATTAGTGGCGTTAAAACGAATTTGTGTTAACGCTGTTGTTATGGCATTTATCACCCAGCCCTAGTATGTATACATGATAACCTTTAAAGACATGCTTAGCTATTCTAGCCTGATCTAGCATTTGTTTTATACAGATTCAGAAGAAAAACCAGCAGAAACAAACCACATCAACAACACAATAACATGAGCTGTCCCAATTCATGCATATTTAGGCCAAACCCATGGTTTGGTAAGGCGGGGTACAATTAAATAAGGCCACTAGTGACATGCATCATCAGGTGTTATCAGATCCTTGAACCTATCAGGTCTGTAACTCTGGGTGCCAAGCCTTTGGTTTCTGAGGCAGGACACCCAGTAGCACGTAACACAGTATCACGTGCACTCCACCCTCTACAGATGATCTCTCTGCTGTCGGTGGTTTGCCCCTTGAGAGTGACACCCTTCACCCCCAAAGCTGTGGGCTTTGCTTTGGGACTGGCCTGTCAATCCCATGTGGCCCACCTCCATCACTGCACACATGAGGCCAATGGGCCGTTTAGCTCTTCAATCCCAGTGGTGGAAAGCACTGTACTTAAGTACATTCTTGATTTATCTGTACTTTACTTGAGTATATATTTATTAAGAGACTTTCCACTTTTACTCCACTTAATTTCATATAAAATATATGTACTTTTACTTCACTACAGTCATAAAACTCTCCTGTTACATTAGTTTTCCAATCGATCACAGTGCTGGTGCATTTTGTGTTTGTGTAAGGTGCCGCACTGAAATGGACTGACTAGAGAAATCCTGGATTTTGTGCAAGGTAACTGGTGAAGAATAATTGACATGATTCTTATAGGGAAACTTTCACATCGTGGGCAGTAACAACACAGGAAACAAAAGGTGATGGGAGTGACAATTGTGGAGAGTTAAGTATTGGCCATGGCCATAGCCAGCCATGGCCATGGCCAAGTTAATTTGCAATACACTATGGGAGGAAGTAGACATGCCTGCAAGGATGCTAGACAACTAAAGGAATCTACACAATAAATACATGAGAAGAGATTGGCATGGCTTCAGTATCCGACCTCGTGGCTACAGTGGCAATGCTAATTGACTTTAACACCTTTCAATTGGAGAGAGGAAGGGAGCTACCTCTAGGTGCAAAGAGACTGTATACAAAGGCTTATTTAATTAACTATATATTATAGAAGCTTATACATTTTATGTGGTGTATAGTTCATATATTCCACGACAGTTACTATTGAGAGGTGTGTGTTCTCTGTAACACCACTTGTTTCAGTCAGCTGTACATTTGCATGTCGGACCGGCCGTCGGGAGAATCGGGTGATTCCCCGAACGGTCGGTCTAATTCAGGGCGGCCAGTCAGCCATTTAATGGAAACCAGTTTCACCGGCCGCCTTCGCTTTGAATCGGCTTGTGCTCAGCTGCCGGGCGATCCAAAATCATTCAAGAGATGGGAGGGATGGGGCGTCTCCTGTGCAAACTTGAACAATTAACTATGTTTTGTCTACATTTTGTTTACTTGTTCTCTAAAGAAATAAAGAAACAACAAGCTCTCCAAGCTAATGTTACCAAATGTCAAAACATAACACAAATGTGTAGACCACCTATAGCGCTAAGTGACGGTCAGCAGCCCAGATGTAGATTGATCGATAGATAGATAGATAGATAGATAGATAGATAGATAGATAGATAGATAGATAGATAGATAGATAGATAGATAGATAGATACTATATATGGAGATAGATAGATAGATAATTTATTCATCCCTGAGGTGAAATGAAGTCGTTACAGCAGCTCAAATCAAAACGCACTATAGTAATAGTAATAATAATAATAATAATAATAATAATAATAATAATAATAATAATAAAGTAAATTATAATATAATACAATTAAATCAGCAATGCAACTGTGCACAATACAGATACAGTGAACAGTTATTAAATGCAAATGTGTTATTTCACCTGGAGGGATGCAGCATTACTATGGCCAAGTGCAAGCAGTGACTATGCTTAAATTAATACATTCAAATATATGTATTTAGGAACTGTAGGGGTGGGCCGATCTGTTTTAAAGTCCAGGGTCGTTTTCAGCTCCAGTCCGACCCTGATGCCGTATTATAAGCTTTGTGACATAAGGGCATTTAATATGGCAAGTACTAACTATACTTTTACTTACGTACAAATGTCAATGTGGTACTTCTGTCAGGGAATTTGTACTTTTACTTAAGTAAAAAGAAAAAGAAAAAAAAGAGTACTTCTTTTACCACTGTTCAAACCTCAACTGCACCCTTGGTCTTTTGCCGACAGCTTGCATAGTAATCCAAAATATATCTATAGTCTTATTCCCTTAAAATCACTTTTGCCAGGGGTGAGAAGGGCACGTGACATCTCAAGTATGGTGGTCATCCATCGATTTGCACTCAGCTCCTTTTACAGCTCGATAGCCTTTCTGCGGGTGGTTTTGTCTCTTCACTGTGATCCAAAGCATGTGTATTGACAGTGGCAAGATTGTAGAAGATATTGTCAGAACCGTTATTGTTATTTTATTATTTCATCATGAATAGTCTCAAAGTCGTGTCTTTACAACGTTGTTAAATGTTGGACTTCTGTGTGTTATCTCACACCTATTGACAGAGATTTGTCCCATTATCTCAGAATGGTGTCCATTGAGAAGTGCCCTAATGTAAAATAGTACATTAAAAGGATGTAGTCTTTAGATCACCACTGCAACTAGAAATGGAGAATTGTGCTATTTGACAATGTCATTTCTCCATGCCTATCTTTACTCTCTTTTCCCTTCATGTTCTGATGTGCCAGTTTGAATCTTTTGCTGTCATACCATACCAATATCACTCTTTCTGAGTATCTGTATGCATTTCTGTCCCAATGCTGGACCCCTAACAGCCTGTCTATGTATTTGTCTCCCAGTGTATATTAAAAACTAGTCGCTTGTCTTTGTCTTTTTTACCAGTCAGTAGGCCTTACTTTCTGTCTGTGTGTAAAACCTCCATCTTGATGCCGTCCTCTGCCCATCTGCTGACTCGTATTGAGAAGTGAAGACGAGGTGCTGGATGGGTGACAGGTTCTGTAACGAATCAACTTGAAAAGTCAATAAAAATCAATTAAATACATAAATACATTTAATTATGTGTACAATATATTATATATTCTAACTCTGTAAAGAGGCTCTGTAAAGGTTGACTGAACTATTTCTTACACCATACAGGCACCATATGGTTTTATCCAAAGCTTTATTACAGTGAATACAGATACAGATCATTAAGGAGCAGTAAGGGGTTATCCATCTTGCTTAAAGATGCATACAGACCATTTTTTGTATCCCCATTTTAGAAATTAGTTCACAATAATGTAACTTTAGGTGTTAATGATCAACCTCAATGTCACAGGCGTACTATATGTACACTTTTATGGGCATATGGAAAGAGAATTGACAGACTTCAGTGAAGAGCTTATATTATCTATCACACATGGAACATTTTAGCTTAGGAGGATGAACAGTGGTCTCCGAAAATGAAGGAGTTTGATCCTCTGCCTCTCCTGGCACACAGATGTTGAGTTGTGCTCATGCAAGAATCATCATCTGACCCCAAACTTCTCCAGAACCAGTTTTTGGCAGTGGGCCAGTAGCCTTTTCATCTTCATCCTACAACTACTACTACTTCTACTATTACTAATATACTACTAAGACTGGAGGTAAGTTCTCAAATGTCTCTGTCTCTCTATCTCAACAATCGGGCCTCTTTGCTCTCTCTCTCTCTCTCTCTCTCTCTCTCTCTCTCTCTCTCTCTCTCTCTCTC
>JAOPJI010000142.1:13320986-13332797 GCA_027122695.1 Merluccius productus
TTTGGTTTTGAGCACAGGTAAATCTGTTTTGAGGCGAAAGTTTCATTTTGCACGAGGAGTCAGAGGTTTTGTAAATCCTGCTTGAAGCTGAGGGTTTGTGTTGAATGTTTTCAGAAAATGGAGCAAGGTTTCAGAAATTGTGTTTTGGCAATTGAGAAAAACTGTAAAAGGATGAGGGGGCGGGGCTTAAGGAAAGCGTAAAACCCATCCTAGTGAACCATTTGGTTTGTACTGCCCAGTGTTTCACTACAGCACTACGTTACCATGGTAACAATAGGCTCAATGTAAATAATAACCCTTTTGTTTAATTCCAGAAGGATTAACATCGGATCATGTGTTGACACACGGACCGCCGGACTACAAACGTCCCGGTTTCTCATTCCCGTCCCGTCGCGTGCGTCCGCCTCGCTTCATCAAGACGACACGATACGAAAGAAAAAAGCTAATTTATGGAAATAAAAGAACATGTTATTCATACGATGGTAATCACGCTCGGGGCGACAAAAGGCCGTTTACAGCGATGACAGATTAAGTGGTTTTTTGCTTCGCTAGGAATGAAGGAAGGGAAGGAAAGTCTCCGGGCTTCAACCTGCGGACCACAGAGACGACGTCTGGGAGAAGGAAACGCTGTGTGTGTGTGTGTGTGTGTGTGTGTGGATATGAAGCTTGTTCTGAAGCTTTTCTGTGTTGCTAATCGATCTCGGCTAACAGATTCCGGCTGCTTTGGGTTTATTTAACGCGCCGCTACGAGGATGAAAAGGAGCTTAAGAGGTTAAACTGTTCACACACTAGAAACCGGAGAGCCCTCTGATACAAGATGGCAGACGCCAGACGCTCCGCCGCTCCCGGGGAAGACGCTCACAGCACTCGTCTGAATGTCACATCCATCCCGGGGGAACGGCGTTCAAGCACCACGACAATACGTTCTGATCCAAACAAGATCTCTCCCGTGTTCCCCGTGTCTGAGACGTGAACTCCTCATCGCACCTTCCTCATCACATCATACCAGTTATACGGCGAACGCTATCTCGACACAGGAAGGGCCGAGGCGCCGCCCGCGGGCCGAGCGGCGGGCCGAGCGGCGCCGGCGCCACACCTACCCTTTTCATTTCCGGACATGATGGAGTAGAAGATGATCTGGTCGAGGGCCGCCGCCACGATGGTCCCCACCGGCGTCCCCACGGGAGCGAGCTCACTGACCAGACGAAACCTGGACAGGGAGGAGATAAGGACACAGTCAAGCATATATACTGTATATAAATATATATAGAGATAGAGGGAGGGAGGGAGAGAGAGAGAGAGCGAGAGAGAGAGAGAGAGAGAGAGAGAGAGAGAGAGAGAGAGGGAGAGAGGGAGAGAGAGAGAAATAGTTGTAGTAAGAGAGAGGGCGAGATAAGAGAGGAGGAATGAGGGCAGTAGCAGCGCTGCAGTGCAGCTGTATTCCACATACTGTCCCCTGGTAAAAGCTTTCTCTCCATCTCCCCACGCCTCTCTATCTTCGTTGCATAATATTGGAGAATCACAAACTTGAACTACAACATTGACCATCATTGAAATACCAACATTGAAATATCAAAATGACATAATTATACTGAAACGAATCTGTGGAGAAATATTCATTAGGCTATTTAAAAGCAAATGATCTGTTCAAGTTCCTCTGTTAAATTGATAGATTATTGCATGAGCTTGATTGCATTTCAAATATTTCAACATCTATTATGAGTAATAAATCTACTTTGCAGACAAATGGACAGATAGATGATCTTTACAAAAAAATCCACAGGTTTATTAGTGATGTCACAGATGGGGTTTGTTAGTACTACAGTCTACATGAGCGGTATTCATTGCAGCCACCCTGTAGGAACTGACTCTAACTGTGATGAGTGATGAAGAATTGCAATATATCAACAACATAGGGACAAGGCAAGATTTGTAGAGCAAATTATATAAAAGTATAGGATGAGATGCGATTCAAACAAAGAGAAATGCAGACCACAGCAAAACCACAGAGATGTGTGTGTGTGTGTGTGTGTGTGTGTGTGGAGGAGGGGGTTGGACATGACAACTGTTTAATAAACAAGTGTCGGTTGGCTGGATACCAACTGGTGTAATCATTTAGCGTGAACAACACTCCCAGACACAGACACAAAGACGCAAGTAATGTTCACACACAGTGGGAGAGACGTGTTCGCGGCAGCCGTGTGTGGTACTCCTGTGACTGTAATTAATCGCAGGCTTTGTGTCCAAATTTCTTAATGGTTTCATTATTGCGGTGACATATCTCCTTACCATCAAGCAGCTGACAGGGGGGCCAGAGTGCGGACCAACAAGCATGTCGACGGGGCCTTTTGTAATTAACACAATGCACAAACCCAACTTGAATTAACATTCATAGAATTGGGGATCTTTTATAGTGATGGTGTCACTAGTGATCATTAAAGTTGTTTCCCTATTGGTCACTTATACTCTGTTTACTTACACTCTTTATATCAATGTGCCATCGTATAATGGTGAAATGACGGTCGACACTGCCATGGAGTCAAACTACAGAGTGATCTTGTTATCTTGATTACCAAAATAATAAGATAGAAACCATTGGTGCAAAAACAACAAAAGTTCTCAAAAACACTCAGTCCAAGAATATATCTCTAACCCATAAATGAATTGATACCCACAAGCAAGGGGCTCGACCCTTTGTTTCCTCGATTTTCCTTTCCAATCATCTTTAAATGTTCGTCATAATTCCTTAATTACAACATGGGTATGGTAATATAATATAGCAATAACAGTAATCCTATTATAGTTATGTTTATGAATAAATATGTTTAAATAAATGTTTTTATTTTTAAACATCTAAAGACCACATCTGACATTTTACACTTTGCTTTATGTAATACTCTTAAAGGTGCAGTGTATAGAATATAGTGTCATCTAGTGGAACGGACTTGACAGAAATTGAATATAATATTCATTCATAAGTATGTTTTAATTAGTGTATAATGAAAATACAAATCACAAGGAGCAGATCCTCTTTCTACAGAGCCCGCAATTTTGCACCGCCATGTTTCTACAGTAGCCCAGAATGGACACATTTTTAATTTTAATCATAATCAATGTCAAACTTGTAAGCTATGACCTATAATTTTACTAAATATCTAAATGCAATTTATAAATAAATCAACGCTTGACTTGACTTGGCTACTCAATGCTGTCGCCATCGTTGGAAAGAGTGGGGTGAGGTGAGGTGAGGTGTGGGGGAGGGGGGGTATTCAGTTGGTTGCAATCTGCAACCTCACAGCTAGATGCCACTAAATCTTACACACTGCACCTTTAAAAATGCTTTTGTTTTTTTACACTACGACACTCTTGCAGTCGGTGTCTTGCGTTTTGCTGTTTAAATCCGGCTTCTATTAAGAAACTGGTAATCCGGGTCAACCACAGTGTCCCTACTATTTGACAAAACAAGCCCTCTATTAGCACTGCACCAAAGGGCCAAAAGCTGTGATTGCATTATAATCACTCTGACTCCAAAAGCATAATTACCACAGTCTTCAGTGTAATAGAGGCAGATTTCGAATTCATTTGGGGGACTCTTAAACATTTAAATCTGTAATTTAAAGTTACAATCCAATTTGAAAGGTGGTTTACCTCTTTCACCCTGTTAGTCTCTCTCACCCTGACCCTGTTTCTCTTGCTTTCTTTTTATTCTTTATTTCTCTTGACTCTCCTCATCTCTTTACTCCCCTCTGTTTCACCTCTTTCAGTTTCACCTGTTTCACCTCTCTCTCTCTCTCTCTCTCTCTCTCTCTCTCTCTCGCTCTCTCGCTCTCTCTCTCTCTCTCTCTCTCTCTTTCTCTCTACACTACACCCAGTTGTAATTACTTTCCGAGGTGATTATGAAATAATTAAAACCAGCCCTCACATATCCCAATTAATTTCTGATGAATATGACGCAGGCTGTGCTGCGTGACTGGTTCACTTGGTGACACTTGTCAAATCCCCCACCCCCACCCCCTCTTCCTCAAATCAGCTTCCCAGGGCCTTAATCACAGGGAAAGAATGACTTTAAAGTAGGACTCATTAATCGACTGGCACTGGTGCCAAGTTGAGCAGGAAATGGATGCACTTGTCAGAACATTCACCTTTTCACAGAAAAGAGACAAAAAACCCATCATATGAAATATGAAAACAAACAAAATATGTGGGAGGGATCAATGCAATATAATTGTAAATGTTAATAATAATTTGGTCGAGAAGATTTGACATCGTCATGGTCTTATGCTCTGGGGTACATTAAGGCAATTTCCCAGAATAATTACATAAAATACACAATGCAACGCGTCGGCTGAGACTAGATGTATGCGTATGAGTGGGAATCCGAGAGCAGCCAGAGTGCAAAATAAAGAGCTTTTACTTTGTGTTTTTTTGTGCAATTGCTGTCCACAGTGCAACTTGTTCTTCCCTGAGACCTAATTAATGTCCTGATAAAAGCATTTCAGTGTCATCTGTGGTTTATTTTTTTTTTAAAGTTGTTAACAGGGCTACGAGTTATGAATTTACAATTTACATAATTAGCATTTTATTTGTAACAAGATTTTGTTTTCTGGCCATGGATATTAGATAGAATGCTTGTGGGGGGTTTTGTTGAATATTAACCGGTGGTTTTCGCCAAACAAGATAAAAGCAACAAGCTACAACATCGATGCCTTCATGCTCCACCAGTGTGAGAAGTACATTGTGGTTTTGATCTTGGCTGTCTTACACTCCTCCCCCACCCTGTCGCTCTCTCCATCACTCACCCTCCCTCACCAGTGACAAGCACCCCTTGGATAAGAGTTGAAATAATTTATATGGCTTTTACATTATTTGTTTTTTAGGTTGATGCATGTGTGTGTGCGAGTGCATGTTTGTAGGTGTGTGCCTTTATGTTCGTTTGTGTGTGTGTGTGTGTGTGTATAGATGTTTGTGTGTGCGTGTGTGCCTGAAAGAAGAGCAACACAAGATGAATGAGGTCTTTAACGCATATGTGTGTCTACAGTATACATATGTACAGTGCAATATAATACACCTATGCCTCACTACATGTTTCTGTGTCTCAGGGACTTTTATCTGTTCAATGTGAATGTGACTGTGTGTGTACGACTGTGTGTGTGTGTGTGTGTGTGTGTGTGTGTGTGTGTGTGTGTGTGTGTGTGTGCGGCACACGTTGGCATGTACGTTCCGGAAATTGGGCGTGATGAATATTTCATGTCGTCACGTACGCTAAATGAAGAACGCGGGATGAGCCACGGACACCGTGGACCGCTCTGGGCCACGGCAGAACAAAGTGACTCTAATTGGACCACGCTAGTGCTCTGAGCAAGGTAGCGCCGCGGTGTAATGAGAGCAAATTAAAAAACACATTGGAGGAGAAATGAGAAAGTAGAAGCCTTTTGAAAATAAAACCCCATGGCTTATAGGGGCAACAGCCAGAGAGCGAGGGGGAGAATGAGAGCGAGAGCGAAAGTGAGAGCGAGAGCGAGAGAGTGAGAGAAAACACAAACCGTTTGAAAAATGGGAAAACGATCATGATGGCGACAAAGTGAAAAGAAGGGGAAAGGGGTGGGGGTGGAGGGTGAAGCCCATATTTAGCCTTGCATTTGGCTTGGACGCGGTGCGTTCATGGCATGTCATGGCGTGGCGTGTTGCGGTGCCGTGTGGTGAGCGAAGCGGTCGCGATGGAGATGGTGACAGAGATGCGGAGGCTTGGTGTTCTGCTCACAGATGGGTATCTCACACAGCAGATGACCGCACAGAGAGGACCTTACCCCCCCCACCACCACCACCACCACCCACCAGCTCACACATTAGCATCCGACGCAGCGTATCGAGTGTTGGGGGACGTGCACCATCACTGCACTGATATGGAGCGACAGGCATCACCTGCGCTGTAACAGGCTGTAGTGTTAGTGTATAGTGCGATATGTATTGTATATATATATATATATAGATTACGTTCAATATTATAGCAATATATGAGAATAGAAGAAAAAATCAGTCTGCGCACAAATCTTCACACAAGCCAGAGACAGACAGACAGATAAATAGATATAACGCCTTTTATCCGTTTGTCATTTTATGCAACACACACAGAGTACAAGTACATAAGCAGACGCGCACACCACAGACACACTGATAAATTATACCCCTCCAAAAAAGTACAATAAATTCTGCCTTTCGATCTCCATCATGCACACTGTGCTTCAAGTCTTGTTGGTATGCGCATTAGTCAGAAGTCCATTTGCGCTGTGATTTGTACAGTTGACAGCCAGGTGGAACAGCTCTGAATAACAGAATCGGTACACGAGTTGGACAACCTATTTCCTTGGGACATGGCAGGAAGCAGAGCGGTATGATTGTCACGGTGTACAGGAGCACGATCTGTACAGCTGAATTAGGACAGACTTTTAAAAACGAATTGAAAATGTCATTCTTTTTTTCCCATCCCCTCAGCGAACAACTCCGTCTCTGGGAGTCAATTTCTCGGCGGGGTTTTGGTGTGACAGCCTTCACTCAAAAAAGACTTTCCACGTCTACCAGGGGAGCACGGTTCCCCCTTGCCTTTTGCAATTTTCAGAAGATGAAAAATGTTTGTGACGTTTGATTGTGATGTTTGAAGCTACGGTTTCAAAAGCATATACTGTAGGTCTTAAATGGCCAGATGAATCCCTCAGAGGATAGGCAGTATTCAAGCTGCTATCCTGGGATGAATGCGTTTCTAGTCTCCCTTCATCTAAACCTTTCACAAAATACGTACCATAATAACAATGATTCAACTACCAATCAAATTTCTCAGATTTATCAATGGACATTTTATGACTGGAAATTCTACAATTTTCGACTGCTTGTATTACCCTTGGAAATTCAATAAATATGTCTGTCCTCGGTGCAATGGATTATAATTGGATGCGTTTGTGGTGGTGGCATCAAGGAAGAAGTAGTCCAGGAAAAGTTCCTGACAAGACACATGATTCAAGGATAAAGTATGATATTTCTTAGAAATAAGATAATAATAATATAAGAATATAACATGAAAGTATAATCAGTGGTGGGTGTAGTGTAAGGATGAGTGGAACGTGTGCTGCTGTGGGGATGTTGTCGGGTGTAAAACTAAAGTACAAAACCAAAAGGCACAAAAACCAAACCAAAAGGAACCAAACAAAACGCCAACCTGCCTGTGTGGGGAGAGAGAGAGGCTGATGTGGTCCACCTAATGAAGCCCGCAGACCCAACCTGCACCAGCTGCACGCACATCTTAAATGACAAATGGCCCCAGATTATTCAAATATTTATTTTAACATTGCCAATCAGTTTCCAACTCACCATTACCAGCCTGACCCACCTCTGCCCTCCAGCTCCCACCTCAGCAGCTTGGAGCCAAAGGAGCATTTTTAAGAAGTGAAAATGAGGAAAAAAACTAGGGAGCATAAGAGAACGGGTGGATTATCTAAACCAATAAAGCCTACAAACCAAGAAGGAAGAAGAAGGAATTGGCAAAATAAACCAAATATGCCATATGGTAAAAACAGTTGCCAACCCACCAACCTATGCATGAGATGGAGGGCCAACATTACCCATGGCAACTTCCCTCTGTCAAACAGCTGACCAAAAGCAGGGACATGATGGAGAGATTGGGTGATTAGGGGAACCTTGGTGGAAACTACAATCCCAGGCAAATTTAAAGGTTTTAAATCTGTCCCAGCCAAAGCTAAATCAGCTGGTTCTGAACCAGATGGGGGCAAAACTGACCATTCAAAATCAAGCAAAGGCAAAAGCAAGGGATTCAGACCCTGCCGCAGCAAAACTAGGGCTTCTGAACCAAGTAAGCCGAGGCCTGAACCCAACAAATCTAAGGCGGTACCAAACCCCAGCAAAATCTAAAGGACCAGACAAAGGTAAACCCAAGGGGTTTGAACCAGGAAGCAGCAAAAGAGCCACATCTAACGGTTCAGACAACAAGACAGCCAAAGCTAAGGATTCTGAAACCAGCAAAAACGAGGCTCCCAAAACCAACAATGGCAAAACAGAGCCAGCTGAAACCAGCCAGCAAATTAAAAAGTTCAGGCAAGGGCAAATCCAAAGGCTCTGAATCCGGAACAGCCAAATCAAATGGATCAGATTTAGGGATTCAGCCAAATTCAACCGTGCCAACCCCAACCCAATGATATCCAATTGTTCCTAACCAATGGTTCTGAACCCAATGTAACCATCGACGACAGGAACATCTATGGATTCAGAGACAGGCAAAACAGATAGCTCTGAAACTGACACTTGGATCTGATGGTTTGGATACAGACTGAGGCAAATATAATGGTAAGAGAATCTAGAGAGTCCTGTTTGATCGTGCCATCTTTTATCAGGTCTAGTTATATGTTTATATGTCTATGTCCTATGTTTAAACTGTACATTTTGCACACAACGTTTTCCATTTCAGCTCCTCCAATTAAAGTTCACAAGTTTGAATTTCCAGCACTTTCTGCTGATCGAAACTCAACTCAGCGACACCAGGGGACCGAGTACAATTTTCAAAATTGGCAGCCATTACCAATTCTTATATAAATGATGAATTTATAGCAAGAACAACAAAAAGTGTCTAGCTCAATAATGAGTACATTGCACATTGATCCAGAAAAACAAATTGAACCTCCCCAATCCTATTCCAGCTAATAAAACAAACTAACAAAATAAATTAAACTAGGCCCTAGTAGTTTTTGTGCAGGTACTGGCAAGGGTACATATGCACTGGGTCCATCAGTGTCAGAGAGCCCCAGGAAAACCAGAGAAACCTAAACCCAGAGGAAGCGATCCCGAGGCAATTTCCGACAAACTGAATCTCCACCCATGGTCTCTGCTACACTAAGGAACTAAACAAAAAAACCCGACTGCTCTCCTAATGAGAACAGCCACTATACCAAACTTAACAAAAGGTCCCAACCAATGGATCAACATACAAAGTAAAACACTTAAATAGACAGACACCACACTGGGGACAACAAGCTTTCTTTGGCAATACAAACCAAACCGAGGGAAAAAAAACTTATGTATGGAGATCCTACACAAATGAATTTGTATTACGAGAGCAACCTTTTCTTTTCAGGGCCTTTCTAAGGGTCTTGTCTAAAAAGATTTCCTCACAGTGAGCGAGTCCTGCAACACCACCATATAAATAACACAAAAGTAGCAGTGAGAATAGTAGTGCATTAACACAGATAATTGCGAATTCCCCTTGAATGCCGTGCAAGGTTAGTCTGAGTCGAATAAACATAGGGTGAGTGGCACGTACATCAGCCATGGCAGATGCCACGGCGATGCATATTTCACTGATTGTGTGCTGCCGGGGAAGAGCGGGAATGCAGGGTACACAGTGAGCTTTGGCATATCTGATGGTTCCGCCATTTTGTTAATGTAGATCAAATTGGGATTTTGGCAGTTGATAGTCTTTTCATATTTCTTATATTGTTAATATTTGAAACACGTATGGTATTGAAACAAATGAATACATAAATAATAATTCAATACACATGCATATGACACACACACACACACACACACACACACACACAGCAACTATCAGCATGTAGAGGCGGAAGCTATCATGTCACCCTCTGGTGGTTAGCATCAAAGACTAGCAAGTGTAAAGAAGGAGAGAGAAGTAGGAGAGGAAGAGGACGAGTGGCGAAAGAGACTTGACCTCTTTAAAAAGAGGTCTTTAATAACTTTGCACTTGGTCAAACTACTTGGTCAAATTAGCATCGACACAAGGTTCTGTCTTTTGCAAACCCAATAAAACAAAAACATCCTTAGCCAAATTACGGGAGAATTTATGGTGGGTTTTTTTTAAGCAGAGAGGAAAGCAACAAAAACCTCAGTAAATGAATGGCGGCCAGTAGAGAGAAACAGCCGTAACCGCCTCAAACATCCGGCTACCTACCTCCACATTTAGGAGGTCCATATTCAACATGTTGGCCAAACAGAATGGATATGGAAATGGAAAATTGACTCGGAGCCTCACAATGTGTTCTTGTCTCTAAGCAACATTAGAAGTGTTGGATGCAGAGACTGCACACTACAATTAGTTCCTCTGTGCTGGTAAAGACATAGTAGTGTGTGTGTGTGTGTGTGTGTGTTTGTTTGTCTTTGTTTGCATGCGAGCGAGTGAGAGAGGGTGATTGCTTTCTAGTGCGTTGGTGTGGGAGTGTGACCTTATAATGTGTGGGCTGCAAAGGAAAGTGATTCACTGCATTTAGCTGTGATGCTCACTGCAATCACTATAAACTGCATGCATAAAAACATATGCATGCAGCATCGTACACCTACATATGTATGTGTTTTTGTGTGTGTGTAGGTGCCGATTTGACCCACATTGTTCCTTCTTTCACCCACCGGAAACAATACTAAAACAAAAATACTTTCTCTACTTCCTCTGTTTATCTTCAGGTTATGACGACTGTTACGGTTTTCAAACTCCCTGACACTGTTCTCAAAACGTGTGCCCACGTGTGCAACGTGTGGCCTTTTCCACAATCTAACACATCTAACACGCAACACAGTTTGACTCGAATAAACCGATATCAAAACTGTGACCCCGTACTTTATCGACACTCCGGTACTGCATTAGTGCATCGCTCAAGCTAATATTGACATTAACCATTTAGACATCTGACAGAAA
Organism: Merluccius productus; assembly: GCA_027122695.1. Lineage (NCBI taxonomy): Eukaryota > Metazoa > Chordata > Actinopteri > Gadiformes > Merlucciidae > Merluccius > Merluccius productus. The sequence continues at coordinate 13,331,695 of JAOPJI010000142.1, forward strand.
TGCTTCAATAGCGTCATTAGCGCAGCGGCGTTCCAGTCCCATTTATGTTCTGTACATATAATGATTCATAGGAAGTCCTCTATCGGAAGCATTAGGAGAAAGAAATGGGGTCATTTCATGTTTATCATGTGAAACACGCTTCCTCTGCCAGACAGAGTTACTTCTCTGAGCCTTTTTGTGACTAATGAATCATTTGAGGCAAACCAAAGGTCTCTGGGAAGGGGAACTTAAGTGTCAAGGTGTCCCAGCTTGCCCAATTAGGTGAAATCCTTTTTATGTTTTATGTTCAGGACATAGGAACACTCAATTAATGCATACACATAAATACACACACACACACACCTACATACACACACACACACACACACACACACACTGGTGACAGTGGGTGACATGATGAAGGCTGTCACTTTGACATGGTATATTATGGTTGCTAACGTTATTGATTTATTTGGTTTCTGAATATTACAATAAGCAGCCGCTTATTCATGGCCGCTTGAGCTTCGGGCAAAATAATGACAGAAAGTGACAAAGAGAGAGAGCGGGTGAGAGAAAAAGAGTGCGAGAGAGATAGGGGAAGAGAGAGAGAATGAGGGAAGAGCAAGAGAGAGGATGAGAGAGAGCACAGAAGGAAAGTAGAGAAGCAAATACACATTTGTATTCACCTTGTTTGATATTGCAAAAGTCATTTGACTTCTTTATAATCTGTGAATAATAATTGGAGTGGAGAAACAAAACAAAACGAATTGTATTGAAATGGTGGCACACCATTCTTACGAAAGAGGCAGTCAGACGGCAGTCAGTGTGTGTGTTTGTGTGTATGTGTGTGTGTGTTTGTGATGTCAATTTTGGGAGTGTTTGGTCTTAACAATGTCAAAAATACAGTAGCTTAGGATTCAGGCGAGAATCATGTCCCCTTTCCAGTTTTATTTATGTGTTCTCAAGGCTACGAGAGGGAGCTGTCCACACACGGGGTGCTGATTGCCACTCTATTTCTAACCTTTTCTCATTTCTGATTCTGCTAAAGGCCCTGTTACTCTTATAAAATCTGTCTTGTTCCCCCCCTCCCCCCCCCCTCTTCCTCTCTCCCTCTCCCTCTCCCC
>JAOPJI010000142.1:13398732-13414556 GCA_027122695.1 Merluccius productus
TCCCAACAATTAGCCTTTTGGGCATTTTCAGGGTGGCCCCCCGGGCCTGACATTTTTTTAACGGGGAACCCCCCCCCCCCCCCCCCCCCCCACCTCCCTGCAGTTATCAGAGAAAGAGATGAGCATGCTGGAGGAGAGGATCAAGCGCTCAGCTAAGAAGACCCCTGCCGCCCCCCCGGCTAAGCAGAGCGCCCCAGAGCGCTCCCAGGGCAGGGAGCAGCACCCCCCCAACTCCACTGCCACCTTCCTGCGCAAGCCCGCCCAGGAGGACCCCAACAAACTCAAGTACGGGGCCTTGGGTTTGGTTTCAGTTGTCGTTTTGGTCGGTTTGAGTTACTGTTCAGTCAGAGCAGAGTGGCGACTAAACATAGAGCGGCATTGGGACGAGGGAGGAGTCAATATGGGTTAGGAGGGACATTTATGAGAGGAAATTACTCACTATATAATAGTCTTTTTTTTCTTTTCTTTTTTCTAAAAAAATCGGATGTAATCGGATGTTAATTTTTGACTATGAATAACAGAAACCCATTTTAGGGAAAGCAATTCCGGGATGTTGCTGACTGCTGTTCTTGTCCTAAAATCTTTTCCCCCCCCATCCCCTGCCAAGCACGGTGCGATTAGTACACTTCATCATAATCTAACCTCAATCTCCTCTAACCTCCTCTAACCTTTTTTGCCAGCTTGTTAAAGAGAGAGCCATAGAGCCTGCATAGATACAACAGCTACCAGCAAGTCTACCCCTCTGCCCATTGGGCATCTTCTGTCTGACTGAGTCAGCCATAGCAGACCTCTTGGTCCTCGAGGCTAACTGTTAGAAGTCTGTGACAGTCACAAGGTTGAGAAGATCTGCTGACGGCCTGCTTTCCTCTAAAAATCAACAACTAATCTTGCTATCCTTGTTTTTCTCGACTATTATTTTCAATGTATCGCATGTGTGGTTGCTCTCGCAGACACAAGTACCAAATATCAAGAATGTGGTGGATCTGGATGTGCCCATATCCAGCACATCCAGTTTCGACTCTGCTGCTGTGCATCCCACTGCCTTGACAGACAGTTTGTACCTGTGAAAGCAACACTCCTGATTCCTCAGCCTACAGGCCTGCTGTCTGTCTCTCTGGTGGTCACAACTTGTGGCCCTGTTTTTCTTTCTGTCTTTCTTTCTCTCTGTTTGTCTGTCCACCTGCCTCTTAACTCTCTGTGCGTCTTCTGTGTGATTTTTGGTTCCTTTTTCTCTGCCTGCCTTCCTTTTGCGGAGCAGAATAATGTATCGCACGTATAGGATGTGAGTACCAGTTCCCTCCCTCCCTCAGTGTTGTCTGGATTACTTCGCCTGGAATGTACATTTGCACCGTGCTATATCCACCTAACTCAATCAATCTACATGGACAAACTGCTGGGACACTTAAATGATCAGATGATTTATTATCATGTTTTTGCATTTGTTTGCAAGCATCCAATCATCAAAATCTGCCCCCCCCTCCCCTGATTCAGTCCACCGCAACAAAGCTGTGGGATAACTTCAAGCTCAGCATAATAGAGATGTCCCCAGTGTCCCTTTGGTTGAAGTTCAGTGTCTCTGTCTCCGCCACACAGCCTTCCGTCTTCCTGAATAGGAAATCCTGTAACACACTGTCCTTACTAGCCTGTAGGTCTCTCTTTGTTTAAAGGCCTGCGTTATAAACTGGTAGATTACTTGAAGATGTGTATGTTGTACAATGCAGTACCAGAGGCCTGGCTAGTCACACACATAAGATAAAGCCACTGAACAAAATGTTCATGTTCAATACATCCAAACATGCCACCAGTGTCGTCATTCCTGCGTCAAGCTATCTGGTTTTGCATTACTGGCTGGTCCCAGTACAGCAGATGTAGTTTAGATAGTTTTAAGAAAGAAAGATGACCCTAACCCTAACCTATTTTCCCATTATAGGTTAGCATTGCACTGCTAGTTAGAAATAGCTAGCTGCCTTAGCAGGTCACTCAAACGTGAAGTAAAAATGACTTGCCAAGAAGTCACAAATTTCAATAAAAGGTATTAAAATATGAATCCAACAATTTTGGAAATGTAGATTATTTGTTACGAATAACTGGAGATGGGCAAGAAAACCACAGTGCTGCATGCGCTTTTCATCGCTGCTTACTGCTTATTGTTTTTGACAACACCATCCCAAGATTCATACCTAGTCCCAAAATAATCTTGTCTGTACTCCTCCCCACAGCTAGAGACGTCCAACCTCTTAGTCAGTCCGGTCACCTGTGTAGGCTCCTGCCGTATGTTTCAGTGTGTGTCTGCACCAGCTCTGTAGAAAGTGATGCCGTTCATCCTAATAGCAGCTATACAGCTCTCCCCCGTCACTACCCTTGTCTGTGTTCCTTTCACCGACATCAACAAGGGACCTTCATGATGTGAAGGCCACGATGGACACATGTAAAGACATACCTTGATATTTTGCACTTTCTGCGCCATTTATCACAGGGCTTTATGGCATAGCTATCTATTGATAATCAATAACTATCTATTGAATGTGTTCGTTAAAAAAAGATGGCAAAGCAAATGTCATTATACCTCAGATTAGCTAAAATGCACAGAGAAATTTGAGCTAATCTTGTTAAAAGATACATTTTGTAGCTCAACAAACCTGTGTATTGTAGTGTTTATGTGCATCAGTGCTATCCTCCAACTAAAACGCATTGGGGGGAAAATGCGGTGAAATTCGATATCAAGGCAGCTCTTTAAAGTTCTCATTTCCTGGTGGGCGGTGGTGGGGAGGTTTGTTTGATCTGTTGTTGGATCAGATCAGTGCTAATCAGCTCCAGTCCCATTAGTCTAAATGCAATTGTTGTTACAATTAAGCCCTCAGGTTACTTCCTATATGCCACTACCCATTAGACGCCCCAAGACTGTGTTTAATCCAATTGAAATATCTGAATGCAGCTTTTTTTAATATAATTTTCTCTGATGCAGAATATAGTGTGGATTGGATTATGCCACAAGCAATTTAGTAAATGTTTGTTGGGTAATATTATGGTTAATATTATGGTTATCGGTATATACATAGTTTCACATTGCCCCGCTTTAAGCCTGTGTTTGTGTTAGTGAGGACTGGAGCTAAGCGGCACTGATCTCTCATGTAGCTGTCTAACTGTACTCTCCTCCTTCTCTCCCCAACTCATTTACTCTAACCCCTCTCCTCTTACGCTAACCTCTCTCCTCTCATCACTTTCTCCTCTCGCCTCCTCCGTCCCTTTCGATCCATCTATTTTCTTCTTCCTCATCCCATCCCACCTCTATTCTTTTTTTCACTTGTATCTTTGCTCGCCTTCTATCATTTTACCTCATCTCTCTCTCTCGCTCTTTCTCTCCCCATCTACCTCTGTCTCCCTCCCTCCTCTTCCTCGCTCTCGCTCTGTCCCCTCTCCCCTCTCGCTCTCTCTCCCCATCTACCTCTCCCTCTCCACTCTCTCCCTCTCCATCCTTCACCTTCTTCTTCTTGTAATGCTCGCCCAGCCAAGCGCGGCAGAATGCGCAGCACAACGAGCCCTCCCACCCGAGCATCCCCAAGGAGTTCCAGCTGGACCTGGACATGATCGAGACGGACCGGGGCCGGGTCAGCGACCTGCCCGACCTGGTGCAGCACAAGTTGGACGAGCTGCTGGAGCCCATCATGATTCCCGAGCCCAAGTGAGCACACAGGCTCACACACACGCACACACACACATGCAATAATATAGAGCGCAGCATAGTCTAGTGGTTCGGCTCTCAGCCGAAAAAGGTTTTGGGTTCAAACCACAATGTCTACAGTCTACCTGAGAGCACCTTGAGTAAACCGCTTATCCTCTGACTCCTTAATCAGGGTAACCGCGGAGGTATTAAAGGTGTTAATTCAATTAAAAAATGTCAATTTAAGGCCTTCAAAGGCATTACATATAATTTGCATAGGTCTTAAATATTTTTTGCAACTGTCAGGAGAGGAAAAATAATAAACCTCAAACGAATAAATGTCAAACGTTTATGTACACTTTTTTTGACAAAGTGCAATATAAAATAAATATCTATTTCACTTTATATTGCGCTTTGTCAAAAAAAGTGTATACTTATAAACCAGTTCCACGTTGAGGACTATCATTTACCTGTACGCTACTGGGCCGTGAAATCTGTATTAAATTGTGTTCTAAGTAGTATTAAAAAGGTATTAAAAAGTCTTACATGTAATTGTTTGAAACTTGCAGATACCTTGTTAAAGACATGTATATTAACATTCACTGTAAGATTCAAGATCAAGCGTCCGCTAAATAGGAAAAATAAATGCTTTGTTGTATTTTAAAGGGACTATGCTATGATGTTTTTGCCGTAATTAACTGTGTGTGTGTGTGTGTGTGTGTGTGTGTGTGTGCGTGTGCGTGCGTGTGCGTGTGTGTTGCCTCCCAGGATGCGCTCCGTCTCTCCCCACTTCGATGAGCTCCACAACAGCACGGCTTCCACCATAAACTTTGTCATCTCCCAAGTGGCCAGTGGTGACATCAACACGAGCATACAGGCCCTGGCTCAGGTATGGAAAACACACACCCATTCTTTAATGATAATATTCTGAATAGTATTTGTTTTGGTTTGGCCACCTGGGAGTTATTTGCTGCCCAGGCAGTAGCGACACAGTACAACATTATACAGCAACAACTAATATCTGTATGCATATGTCTGTCAAGACATACTCGCATCTAACTAATAATAAATAATAATACAATTCTGATGAGATACAATGATACAAATTATCTTCTTTTTTTTAAATGATCACCCCAACCACGATATTTCTATTATTTTTAACCCTGACCTATGGGGGGGGGGGCGGGGGCCGGGCGGGGGGGCGGGGCGCGCGCCGGGCGGGGGGGGGGGGGGGGGGGGGGGGCGGGCGCGGGGCGGGGGGGCGGCGGGGGCGCGAGGCCGGGGCCGCCCCCCCCCCCCCTCTGTAGATAGACGAGGTGCTGCGGCAGGAGGACAAGGCAGAGGTCATGTCGGGTCACATAGATCAGTTCCTCATCGCCACCTTCATGCAGCTGCGGCTCACCTACAACACGCACATGGCCGACGACCGGCTGGACAAGAAGGACATCTTTAAGCTCTACAGCTGCATCATCGGCAACATGCTGTCTGTGAGTGCCTGCACTGTCCAGAGCCGAGGACATTAAGATTTCCTTTACAACATCACTATTAGTGTGATCAGTGATCCTAATGTGTGTATGCCATTTGATGGACGCTTTTATCCAAACTGTACAATACAATACATGCCATACAATGCCATGAGTGCATACACATTCAGCATGGGCACTAGACTTCACTAGACATTCAAGAATGAGCCAGGCAACGTTAACTGTCTCACTCTAGGGCTGCAACTCACGATTATTATTACAGTCAATTAATCTAACGATAATTGTTTCGATTAATCATTTAGTCTAGAAAAACGATTCATTTTATAATGATCCATGAACCAAATATTTGAATTTCTGAAGCATCGAGCAGCAAATGTTTGGTATTTGTACTTGATAAATAACCTAAATGATTAATCGATTTTAAAAAAATTGGATTCGATTAATTTTTTGTTGACCGACTAAATGGCTCATTGGCTAATCGTTGCGGCCCGGTCTCACTCCCGTCTACCTCTTCTCCCTCTCTGCTCTCCGCCCCCACTCACCCCCTACGTACGGTTCATGGTGCCGCCTTCAGCTGTTCTCCATGGAATCGCTGGCCAGGGAGGCGTCGATGGGCGTGCTGAAGGACCTGATGCACGGCCTCATTACGCTGATGCTAGACGGCCGCGTGGAGGACATCGAGGACGGCCAGCAGCTCATCCGCTCCGTCAACCTCCTGGTGGTGCGCGTGCTGGAGAGGTCCGACCAGACCAACATACTCAGGTGAGGCTCTGGGCTGGATTAGGGGGCTGGCTGTTCTGCTGCTAACTGCTGGTGCTGGTGCTGGTGCTGGTGCTGGTGCTGGTTCTTTGTCGTTATCACACGGCTCTGTTGAATGCTCTGTTATTTCTGTAAAGCAGACCACTGCTATGAATAACAGGCCGTTGCTTTGTATGCAATTTCCAACCGTAAAATCTAACAGACTATTTATTTTAGTGGAAATGATACAATATTTTTTGAAAATCAATAAAAACCTTTTATATTTTGTCTCAAATGATTGATTTCTTTAGTAAGTAGCCGTGTAATAAGCAGGATAATGTATAGAGAGCCGGTCATTATTGCAAAATAAATCCCTTAAGGGTGATTAAATAATGACCGTCTCGCTGTACTACTCCTTACTTGTCTGGTTTTTGGAAGAGCGGAGATCTTTGGAGGGGAGTTCTAGTTGAAGGACACAGAAATGCATTTTCACTTACATCATTTTTACATCTCTCTCTCTCTTCATCTCTCCCTATCTCACTCTGCCTCTCTCTCACGCTCTCACTCTGTCTCTCTCTCCCTCTCTCACGCTGTCTCCTCTCACTCTGTCTCTCGTCTACAGTGCTCTCCTGGTGCTCCTCCAGGACAGTTTGATCACCACAGCTGGTTCTCCAATGTTCTCTGAGCTGGTCATGAAGGTAGGCCCCTTTCTACCAGCCTCTTGCATATTTTACCAGCATTTGGCTGGTGGCTGGTGTTGATTTTGTGCCCTGCTCGCCAGTGTCTGTGGAGGATGATCCGGTACCTCCCAGAGACCATCAACAGCATCCACCTGGACCGCATCCTGCTGGACGTGCATAACTTCATGAAGGTGTTCCCCAAGGAGAAGCTCAAGCAGCTCAAGAGCGACGTGCCCCACCGGACCCTCAAGACCCTGCTGCACACACTCTGCAAGCTCACAGGCGCCAAGGTCCGGACAGACGCACCCACACACACTTATTTTATTGTTCTTTGCAGAAACTTGACCAATTGTATATATCTGGTACTATAAATTATGTGTGTTTGTCCTATTGGTGTGTTAACCTCCAGGTCTTAGACCACCTGTCGATGATCGAGAACCGTAACGAGTCTGAGCTGGAGGCCCACCTGCGGCGCGTGGTGAAGCACTCTGGCAACCTGTCCGGCATCAAGAGCGACCGGGGCAACGAGAAGAGCGGCCCGCGCACGGTAACACATCATGCACCGCTAGAGATGAACCCCTCACCCACACAGACAAACAAGTGCGGGGTTGACAGATGTCTGTTTCTTCGTCATTCTTTTGGAATTCCCCATACCTTCTTATTTGTTTCGATGATATCGAATGGACGATATCTACTATGAAAAGGATAATGTACAGAGAGCCGGTCATTATTGAACCTGAAGGTTATTACACGGCTACATACTGAGGAAATTAATAATTTGACACAAAATATAGTAACAAAAAAAATAGATGCTACGGTTGGAAATAGCTTCCATAGCAACGGGCTGTTATTCATAGCAGTGGAATCAGAATTGAGTGTTCAACAAAGCTGTGTCATACATTTTGTCTGTATTGTCATCAGCACAATCTTAGCGATGGGTAATCACTGGTTGGAAAACTCAGTCTCTGCTCTTGACATGTTTTTCTGCCCAGGAGGACCGGATGTCGAAGGCCAAAGTGAGCGACATCCTGTCGGAGATCTTTAAGAAGATCGGCTCCAAGGAGAACACCAAGGAGGTCAGATCTTCTCTTCTCTCTTCTCTCTCTCATCTCGGTTGGTTTGCTGTGTCGCCTCTAGTCTATTGTGAACTAGTCTCACAAATCAGACTTTGGGTTAATAACTAAAATCTGATGGCAGGCCAGCTTAAATCTTGGTGAAAGGGGCGTTTCTTTTGCGTCATGTTTGTTTCGACCAATCATGTTGCTAGAGGCGGGGATTTGTAAGCGCGTAATTGGCTAACGGCGAACACAAACTCAGCCAGTAACCGTTCCCTGGTGGGAAGACATTTTGTCAGGACACCAACGTTCTTGGAACAAGTGTGTGGTTCCAACACCATGTAGATTGGCCATTGTAGAATAGAATACATTTATATAAAATCCCCTTCTGAAAGCTTTTCTTCGGTAGAATATCTCCGTAACGAAACAGGAAAACAAGGCATAACTTCGGCCCCTTGTGGTTTTAGTTTCTGGCCCAGTCTTGTCTGCGGTCTCCTCCCAGAGGTTCTGCTATAACATAGTAAGACTGCTGGACCCCAGATGAATTGTGGACCAATAGAACTGCACTGGCTGGGAAGAAATGCTTGCCACATTATCCTTGAGGGCCCATGTTGCCTCTCAATTTGCCTCGCTCTGTGCTCTGCGATGGATCCCCTGTCGACTAATCGCCGATGCTTCTTGGCCGTTTTGCTCACCCACTGATACTGTGCATGTGTGTGTGTGTGTGGTCCCCCAGGGTCTGACGGAGTTGTACGAGTACAAGCAGCAGTACTCTGACGCCGACCTGGAGCCCTTCCTGCGCAACACCTCTCAGTTCTTCCAGAGCTACGTGGAGCGGGGCCTGCGCATGATCGAGTCGGAGCGCGAGGGCAAGGGCCGCATCCAGACCACAGCAGGTACGCCTGGAGCCCGTCCTCACGCTGTACTACCGGGGGTCCCCATGCATTTGTTAGAGCGCTCCCACGTTATTGAGGCGTCAGCTAAGCCCATACACCCCCCGCCCGCGCACGCACGCCGTGGTGTTGCTCTGTATATGCATGTACTTATGTGCTTTGCCTCTCCTGCTGAACCAAATATGGTTATATTGGTATTTATATGTATTAATGCAATTGAAGTTGAATGGCACTCATAGGTATGTATTCTTATCCAGCATTTCCCAGACTTGATTTACAATGTGTTGCAGAAATGTGCTTCAGCACCACAGCTGAACCATATATTATATTTATTACATTATAATATTTTTTTCATTTGCATTTCGATGTCACCCGTGGGTGTTTCTATTCACATTCAACAACAGTCTAAAATGAAAAGCTTTCATAAATTTCATATCTGTTATCCAGCTACTGGAAGGTTGCTTACTACTTGCTGTCTGTGCCCGCCTGCTTCGTGTGCGTGCGTGTGTGCGTGTAGTGATCCCCCAGCACGGCGTGGACTCGGGGCCCGGCAGTAACGGGGAGGACGTGAAGCCGGCCGTGTACTACGAGAGACTCAAGATCCTGCGGCAGAGGAAGGGCCTGGAGAACAAGGTCAGCAGGACTCTCATTTACGCGCTGCGATGTATACGTCTACCTGCCTTGTTACTGTGGCCACGCCCCCTCCTGCTACACATACCTGGACAAGTTACCCCCATTAGCATCAACCCTACACCTGGTTGGTTGGTTAGTATAGAGATCTAATGGGAATGTTTGCAAACACTATTTTGAGTCGATAACGTTGTCGGAAAAGAGGAATACATTTCAATTGGTAATTCATGCATGCATGCTGTGTTTTTGTTGTTGTTTGTTTTTAGAAATGCACCAGGAGTATTTGTACTGTATTGCTCAAATGCACAGTATAACACATCCAGTGACATTCGTAGGACATGGCAGCAACAACTACATAGGCATAGAAAACTAATTTAAATTGTCTAATATTGCCTACACACATTTTTGCAGAAATAACAACAATGTACAGTAAGTAAGCAAAGTAAAATAAAGAAATGTAATAACAAAGTTTTAATCCCCCCCCCGGGACACCCTACAGGGCTTGGGAGGAGGAGGAGTAGGAGGCGGCCCGGAGGACGAGCAGCAGCGTCTCCCCATCTCTTCGCTGCTGTCCCCCAAGCCGCCCGTGGCTTCCTCCACGGACATGCTGCAGAGCAAGCTGTCGCAGCTCAAGGAGTCCCGGGAGCTGTACCAGCAGGAGGTGGGCAGCCCGCACGGCCTCTCGCCACCGCGCGGCCGCTCCGCCTCGCCCTCGGCCAACCTGGACGACCTGAAGAAACGCCTGGAGAGGATCAAGAGCAACCGGCAGTGAAGAGGATCCGGCAGCCGCGTCATTCCACGCCTGCTACTTACTTGTAAACTTCAACATCTCTCTCTCCCTCCCTTCCTCTCTCTCTCTCTCTCTCTCTCTCTCTCTCTCCGTCTCTCTCTCTTTCTATCTTTTACCGCTCCTCCCTCCTCCCCGCCCTGGTACAGTTGGTGGTAGAGAAAGGCAACAGTTTGGTTTTTGTGTGTGTGTGCGCGCGGGCGTGTGTGTGTGCGTGTGTGCGTGTGTGTGTGTGTGTGTGTGTAACTTTGGTCCCTTGAAGACCAGTTTCACCCCGGAACCTACAGGGTCTCTCTCTTGCATTTTCGCAGTTTGTTTCAACTAACAAATACAAAATTCTTAACCACAAACGCCACCTGTCGTGCCTGGATTCAGGATCATAATTTTTTTTAACCAAATCACGTTCGCTGTCCAGTGGGCTTCGGAGGAACCCGAGTGGATGCTGAGTTTTAACCAACCTCAGAGTGTCCTAGTCAGCAGGCTGGTCCCAAATTTGAGCTTTTTCACACATTAACACATAACAAAAAGGTAATATTACAACATATTATTATGATTGTTATTTTAGCTTATGTTGCATTCTAGCGTGTGTGTGCGTACACTTGTGCAGTCCGGTTTTTAAACATTATTTGTAGTCGAGCCCATACATAGAACCGGGTCTCTACTTTTTAAGAAAACAATGACTTTTTATTTGTCAATCCTGAACTCAAAGAGATTGGCTTGCGTGTCGTGTATTGCATTAGGATCCGTGGTGTCGGATACACGGGGACGGGTACGTCTAGACGCGTTGCCTAATTTACTTCCATTGTAGAATTTGAGTGATCAATGACTGAAAACTATATTCCATCCCATAATCCGTAGCTGATAATATCGGTTCGGTCCAGTGTTGTCTTGTCGGTTCCCCCCGGGCCTCTGCTCCCCCCCCCCCCCCCGCTGGTCTACTGTTTACACACACGCAGACACACCCGTAAGTCAACACTCCCTACAGTAAGAGATAACCAAGAACCTTGTCATATCGTATATTAATAAGAACATTAGTGGACCACCCTTTTTCTCCTCCGTTTAATATTGTGTGACGTTGTATTTGTATATACTTGGGGATTGCTCACCACTGGAAAGCATGGGAAGCGCTTTTTCGCCGGCTACAAAACTTTTTTTTTTGTAGTTCAGTGCCAGCCCTCATGTGGCTGTCTCAACGCGGACACGTGGGGGTAGATACTGGATGGCCACCAACTGGCCCGAGGAATGTGGAAAATGTTTGAAAGAATCCGATGTTTGGACCCGTTTGAATGCGTCCTTCGTAACGTCGCGGCCACTAGAAGGCTTGGCTTGCTGGCGCCCCCTGGTGGCACCAGAATGTTGATGACAGATGTCTGTCCTTTCTCCCGCTCCCTCCTCCACATTTCCGATATCCAAGCTAATCTATTCTAGACTAGTATAACTGTCCTCAGCGGCTTGTCGACGACTGCTAACCGTTTAACTCCTTGACTTGTAATCAACAGCCGACCGTCGAATTAGTTGCTATTTATTTTTTCACGTTGGCTCACTTCTCCCCGAGCAAGGATGTAGTTGGTGATGCGTTCACGCTTAACAGTAGGCACTTTTAAATCACGTTTTGGTTCCCCTTCTAATGTCCCCGGCCCCACGCATGGCCTCTTCAGACAGATTGCACGTGATATGCACCCTTTCCTTTTCCAACGACTGCAGGTTCCAGTGTAAGAGCTGGCTTTTGTCCACTGCAGATCCCGACGTAAGTGACGTACATTACAAACTGTTGCTCAGCAGACTCAACCGGTGTGAAACAAGTTTTAGACTTGCGATACAATCTGAAGTGACGCCATACATCTCCTCTTCTGGCCTTTAAATTATTTTTTTAAAGTTAAAAAGTGTTCAGTTCAGTGGAGGTCCGAAGTTCTGATCTTCATGGATGATTTGATACCAGTTCCCCAGTTGGCCTCTTTCGGTTAGCCGAGCTGCTCAGGCTGTGTGAGGTGGGGTCGAAGCAGAGCCATATTTAACTTATCTTGGATGATGTTATGGAATGTACCATGGACTGTCCCCCTTGTAAAGAGCTCTTCACAGTGAATAGGTTCTCTCCACAACAGAAAGTTGAACAGAAAGTTAACAAAACAGTAATTATTGAGCAGCGGTCAACCAAGACACTCGGAGTGACCACTGAAAAAAATAACTTAATGTACGTTTATGTAACGATTCTTCCAACTGAAGGAATTTCACTGCACATTGTTTTGGTTTCCTTGTTGTTTAAAATGTTGTTTTATGGTTAAAGAGCATGGCATGAAGTTATTTTTATTTGTCTTGTAAATAAAGTTTGCATTACTAAAAAAAAATAAAAAGAAACGGTGGCTGCTTAGTTAATAATTTTTTTCTTTTTCTGATGAAGTTGTTGATGGCAAAGGGTGCTGTCTGTAATCCATTCTGTAGCTGAATGTTGAGTGGGCGGGAAATAAATAATATTGTTTTTTATTTATTTAAATTGCTGGTAGTCTTACATTGTTGCTCCAGTTTTCCGTGTATAATCCATAGTGGAAAATTGCAATAAAGTCTTGTTTTTTTTAACAATCTAAACTCATTGTCAAGTTATTTTGAAAACCACAAATAGCAGAAAGTACGACCTGTTTATAACTACTTTTCAATAGTCTGGCAACAGTGAAATTAATTACATTTCCAAACTTTTTCTAAATGTAATTATATAAATAATGTTTTGATATGTTTACACTGTTGCCTGTTGGACTAGACACATACTTGGAAATGGCGCTAATTAAAATCATCTTTAATAATTGAATACACAAGCATAATTAATTTTGGAAGATTTATTTGAGAAAATATATTCAAGAATAGCAATATATATGAAAAGTAAAACAAACGGGTTTAAAACATTTAAATCTACAAATATTACATCTATAATGTACCTTTTACAAGGAAGTCCATAGTATTCCAAAAAAAATAACCAACAATTTACAAATGGAAAATGCTGAGAGAATACAGCTACAGTTGCAGAGGAGATTGAAACATTGAATTGTTCGTCTTCACTGAAAGGTCCATTTGACAAATAACAAGTGCAAATGTCATTCTGTAAGTTCACCTCTAGGCTATCAACTAAGGCACACTCCTCTTTATTTCGAGGAAAAATGTATACTTTGTTTATGTATCGTCACAATTCGAAAAATACACAATGTTCCCATGTAGAGCGGGAAATCACACAAAAAAACGTCATCCTTATGTTACAGTCGGCCCCGACCTTCAGTTAAAACCACCAATGTGTTCGCCTTACACACACACATACACAGTATGTCTCCCCATTGGCTAACGAACACCCTAGGAAACGGTGATTTCCTCGTCTGATTCGGAGAGGTCTGATTGCCTGCTGCAGTCTGACGGTGATGAGAGCTGAGGAAGACGCCGCTGCTGGGGGGGACTACCGGCGTTCAGCCGCTCGCTGTCCATCCCACCCTGGTGGTGGTGGTGGTTGTTGTTCTGTGTGTGCAGGCCGCGGAGGTGCTGCTCTCTGTCCGCCGCCGCCGCCGCCACCTCCTCCTCCTGCCTGCTGCCCCGGCAGTAGTCGGCCCCGCCCCCCACCCCACCCCCACCGACGTCGGTGAGGTCGGGGTGGGGGTTGGTCTTGGCGGGCAGCGTCTGCTGGCGGCAGCCCCCCGTGGACAGGAGCTCCCTCTCCTTGGAGTTCCTCCACTTCATCCTCCGGTTCTGGAACCAGATCTTCACCTTCACACACAGGGGGGCCGGATGGGAGGGTTAGTGTGGGTTCAGTGGTTCATCCCACATGTGTAACACAATGTCGTCCACGCAACTCTTATCCATTCATATGCACACACAACAGCAGGGCCGGCCCAAGCCTTTTGGGGGCCCTAAACAGAATTTGATTCAATCTTTTGGAGCCCCCCTCCCACCACAGCGGAGTCACCAGAAAATTGTGAAGGTGTCTATGCGCTACGCTAGGCGTCTACGCGCATGACTCAAATGCTGACAGAGACACAGCAGTTGTAGGCAGGTATATTGATCAAAACATTTTTTTTTTTTGCGTACATACTTTGAAATAAATATGATGTTTTTGATTGGCAAAAATAAAAAAGTTCAACACACAATTGGGGGCCCCCTGGTGGCCAGGGGGCCCCAAGCAGCCGCTTAGTCCGCTTATGCCTCGGGCCGGCCCTGCACAACAGCACATGCCTTGGTTAACCTGAACGCCTCCACAGAGATCCCTCAAGTCCCTCAGAACTCACGAAGCGCCATCGTTTGTTTAGACCGCCCAGATACGAATTCAATTCCCAAATTAAGCCGCATTTTATTTAGACATTAATAATATGGAATTTCGGCCAAACTGTTCCAAAATGATAACCTCGAGTATGATTTTAACTGAACTTAAATGTGCTCCTATTATTATTGACGTTTATATGGGGAATTTAGCAGACGCTTGTGTCCAAAGTGACTTACACTAAGTGCATTTGTCAGTAGAAAGTAAAACAACAATATATCACCGTCAGGATGGATGTCAACAGAACAGGTTTCTAGGTGCACCATAATTATTAGGTTTAGCCTTTATCCTTTCTGGTGTACAGCATGGAAGATGCTACACGACGAAGCACTATTTAATTGCCAGGATGTACGAACATACAATATTACACAATTAATACGCCACAGAATTAGCTTGCAGACACAAGTCAGTTTGGTATTTTGGTTTAGTTTTAGCCGTGTTTGAGACGGACGTCCGTTGTGTTTAAGCTCTACAGGAGGGAGCGCCCTCGGTGCCCACCATGCCCATACCTGGGAGTCTTTGAGTCCCAGCTTGCTGGCCAGCTTCTTCCGGTCTGGCTTGCTGATGTACTTCTGCTTCTGGAAGGTCCTCTCCAGGGCTTTCCGCTGGAGGTCGGAGAAGACGGCCCGCCGCAGCATCCCCCGCCGGGGCTTGCCTCTGGGGGCCAGGGGCCAGGAGAACGTCCCCGGGACCGGGACCACGGAGGAGGCTGCTGCTGCGACCATACAATGAGAAAACGTGTTTTTAGGGTTGAGTTTGAGCGGTCATTGAACATTGAAATAGCAAGTGCTTGTTGTGTGTAACAGAATAAGAACAGGAGGAAATTGTAATTAAAAAAAAAAATTCAAAAATGTGTAAAAAATCACAAAATATATTGTCACTAAAGAAGAAGTTACAAATGAAAACAAATGTTAATTCTTGTAGGATTATGCATTTCTTGGTACAATCTTTCATTTTGTTTTCTTCTGTTCCGCCTCCCTTTGTGCCGAAACAGTTGCATGAGGATGTCCTCATCCGAGCGTTTACCTCAAAAGCTTTTTATTTATTTACGCATGTATTTATTTGTTGTTGTTAAACGCTCGAAGCACCCAGGCAAGAGGAACTTCAGAGGGGCCGTATAATAAGTACGGCTGGATGGTGTGAAATGGTAAAGTCCCTCTTGGGTGACTGTTTATCCCCTTACAACCTGATGATGAGGCATTACAGACTGTATCGCAGTAACCCTGAGCAGCGGAGACTCTGCTGGTGTGAACAAAATAAAGACACAATAAAAAAAAAGCAAAGCAAAGAAAGAAAGAAAGAAAGAAAGAAAGACAGAAAGGAAAAAGTCCCATTTGTGTGTGTCGGCGGACAGAGAGCCAAGGGCAGAGAGACGGGCCCTCCTCCTCTGGGAAGGCCCCTCACACTACCTTTAATGAAGCATGAACCCGAGTTGTATAGGTTGCGGTTGTGTAGAAAGGGGCTAATTGTGTAGTAATGAAGTGAGTGTAAAAGGGACGCCGACAGGCCAGTATATTCTGGCCCCCGTTAAAGACGCCCTTGTATATAATATAGTCACATCAGTGAAGACATTGAACGCTCAATACAACGCTTTGGGGGGGGGGGGGG
>JAOPJI010000142.1:13461468-13479795 GCA_027122695.1 Merluccius productus
CACACACACACACACACACACACACACACACACACACACACACACACACACACACACACACACACACACACACTTGACTCACATTACAGAAGGCCTTCATCTTGTTCAGCACCTCGTTGACCTCCGGCATGACGTCTTTGCCGTCCACGCAGATGGGAGCGTTGGAGCGGTTACGCAGGGCGACGTGGAGCACAGCGCGACCCTACGCACGCACGCACGCACACGCACACACACATTGAAATAATTCAGTAAGTTACACTCTTGTATTATTAGTAAATGCAGCATGTAGTACACTGCTGGACATATGTGATTTATTTAAATGACACCCTACCCACAGCACCTCTCACCCTTGTTCAACATCCTCGTCCCTTTCATTACAATGTCGTACAAACTGCACCGTCACTGTGATGTCAGTGCAATGCAACACCGTTGCATCACAGTGTGTTTGTGTGTGAGTACCGGGCATGCGTTCGTGTGTGTGTGTAAGGGGAGGGCCTTTCTGAAGGCCTTTCATAGTCTCAGTCTGTGAATAGTCAACGCAGTGGTCTATTGTCTGCCAGCCGTCTTTGTCGACTCCAGATATCATTCTTCATTTGGCAGCTATATATACACAAGCAGAGTACTTCAACTTTCATCACCACAACTGTGGCAGATAGCATTAGCCTATTGTTAGTAACACTCTGGTAAAAGTATCGAAGATGGTGGTAGTCTGCTGTCCTGATGAAAGATAGATGTTGCTGTGCCTCATTGGTTGTTGGTAGTTTTATTAATTCATCAGTACCTCTGTGAAGTTGATTTTTTCCCCTGAGAACATTTTCTCTCTCGCCTCCTCCACTCCCCTCGACTTGGCCTGTATGGGAAAAAAAAGGAACAATGCGTATTGTACACCTGCAACACACTTGGCAGCCTAGCTCATTGTGTAAGTCACAACCCAACCATACCGTTGTAACATACAGTTGCATTTCAACAATAGCATGTGTGTTAAGACAGACAATTGCTCTCTATTTAGTAATATTTGCTTCCCCCATTTGGATAGAGGAAGCCATCGAGTCTCTTTCAGTGAAAACGTGCTTTGCCAGCAGCTTCCTGGAGATGTTATCAAAATATGTGGGAACAGTGGCACTGCTCTAGTTGGACTGGAGATTGCGCCCTGAAATACGTGTTTTCGACGGCCAAACCAGCATGTCTGCTCGAGGCTTCGCTGGGGCAGAGGTTGACTTAGTTCAGCGACTGAATAGAATGAGCGGTTGAGCAAAAGCAAAAGTAACCAGCGAGGAGAATAAAAGCTGTTCAGGTCCAGACAAGCACAATAAATAAAAAAAAACCTATTGGTTGAAACTACAGAAGGCAGTAGGCCTTGACCACACCCACACTTATGTGAAGCAGTAGGCAACAGTTTAGGCAGATCTCCAAGCCATCTTGCTACCAGCAGAGAGGCCGATGGTTCATTAATGCTGACACATACGGGCTTCATCCCTACACCTAGTTGTGTTTGGCCACAGGCCAGCTCTTTTGCATCGGCTAAACCCACAAGCGATGAAGAAGAGGAAGGCTGCAAGATGGCCGGATGGTTACCATAGCAAAGAGGATGGCCATGACTTCCTCGTTGATGATGTTCTTGGAGTAATCCAGCAGGATGTCTCCATCGTCGGTCGCCAGGGTCTTGCTGTCCAATGGAAACACACAGATGACATCATTAAGGGGACACAGATATTTTATTTGGGGAGCCTAGTCTCTTATGCAACACGTTGTAAAGGCGTGTCTAAAAGCCAACGGCCACATGAACACCATCACACCGCTATAATAAGCCACGTTATCTAGGCTGGAGCACACACTAATCTACTTCATCATCATCCTCATCATCATCCTCATCTCGTAGACACGACATACCGTCAGCCACGACCACATAGGAAGTATCAGACAGACAGGCAGCGGTCCGGGCCCCGAGGTGTGCGGCGCCGCACGTAGGCCGACTTAACGTGGAAACAGTTGGCGTAACCATGACACGCGTGTCCTGCTCGAGACCATCACCCAGACCCACCCAGGACCCACCAGGACCCCGCGTCCTCGTTCCTGTTAGCCCAGAAAGTGACCTCCCCACGAACACGACTAGCTAGCTATGGTAGCAAGCTAGTGTCACGATATCAGCCATCTTCTTCCGTTATGGATGCCGATACGAGGGGGGGGGGGGGGTGTAGCCGGTGTGGACCGGCTTCACGGAACCGACCCGGTCCAGGTCTCGGGACGGTCCACTTTGAGGATGGATGGGGGAGGATGGAACATGAACATGTCCATGTTCATGAACATGTGTGGGTTTTAAAAAGGATGACCTTGTAAGTGGTGTGTGTGTGTGTGTGCGCGTGTCCAATGGCGAAGCAACATCCGCGATTATACACATATTAAACCCTGCGCGTGACATAACATGTTACATGTTACTGTTCGTGTATAATGTGGTCAAATTCTCCACAGGTTATAATGCTTTATGTTTCTTTCAGTGTCCTTGGCATTGCTTGACATTAACTACTGCTCTCGAACATTTGGTAGTAATAATAATAACAGATCATATTTCCGATATGGTAAGGAAATAAAAACTAGCAAGACTTGTTTTGGTTTTGTTTGTTTTTTTTACCTGAATTTGCTGAAGCGTTCAGTGTCTGCTTCAAACATTTTCCTCATGTTGAGGTTTCCGGCATTGGCCTTGTACCACTGCTCAAGTTTCTGGTAGTTTGCATCATTTGTAAGTCCCATGGTGCCGTAGTAGATGATCCTGGTCCCCTCCTGGTAGTCCTGGTCCTGGTCTTGGTCTTGGTCCTAGTCCTCCTGATGACCCTCTGTGAGAGAGAGAAGTGAGTGTGTGTTTGTATGTGTGTGTGTGTTTGAAGGGCTGATCTGTGTGCCAGCCCAGTGTCGCGAGACGGTGGGCGGTGTCCTAACGGGATGGACCAATAGGAGACCGAGCTGTCACCTCTCCCTCTGCTGGACTCCGCCCACCGACTGAAGCAAGGAAACCAAACTCAACGCAGACCTCGAATGCCTGCCCCACAGTGTTACCAATGTAAATACAGTATATAAATAGCAAATGCACAGTATCTAATACTAATATAGCCCAAGTTTGCCCTCCTGATGCATTTTAAATCTTGCATGCATTTTAAATCTAGAACTGTGTGCAGGTGAATGCATTCAACAACTCCTGTCGACTTGTGTCCACATGTGCCAAAGGTTACCCTCGAATGAAGAGCAGCAGGCCAAAGCAAACACACCACCACGTAATGAATTGCTGTTTATTGTATGCTCTTAATAAAAACATCGGTCTACCAATGACCACACAGCAGCGTCATGCTGGGTTTTTTCAGGACAAAAAAAAGGTGTGGCCGGCACCCCAGGGAGCAGTGGAGGCGGCCGGGAGGGGGGGGGGGGTCACAGACAGGGCCGGGGGCCAGGCTGAGCAACACCTACCCACATGGTAGTACTTATTGCAGAAACAGAATGTCCTTTTTGATCACATGAAAACAGAACTACCATGCAGTGTGGTGCCCTATTGTACGGCACTGTTTGTGCCGTACACTGTGATTTTTATTATAAGTCAGGCATTCAACTCTCTCTCACACACACACACACACACACACACACATATTTGGCCACAGCACCATCAACAGTCGATACTTTTAAAGTTTTTTGCTTTTTTACTTTTGTCAGTGGTTACTAGCCCGGTGTGGAATACATTTTGGTTTGCCCATGTCCATTTTCTTGTTTGCATTAATTGTAAACCCCACAAGAATACGGAGAAATAAAGATTTGAGGACCATTTGTGCAAGGATGGTGAAATGAGAACTGTCTTGCTCAAATGTGTTGCTGGGTTAGCCTAACCCTGTAATTCTTGGGACTACTTAACCCCACTTTTAGCATGACCACCAAACAAATAAGCACAGCATCTACATCTACTACTCACAGGAATACAATGGCTATGATCTGGGGGAAATTATTAAACATGTATTTTATTGTTGGATCACATAATGTTGACATCATCCATGTTCTACGTGTGAAACTGAAAGTCTATCAGTGTAGTGCCTTACCGGAGAAGAAATAAGTAATTTATAAGCCAACAAGTAATAGTGGCTATAAAAACTGCTTTTTTTTAAATTACTGTGGTTCAGTTTAACAAATCATACAAAAATGGTTCACCTTGCTCAGTTCTTAACTAAAATTATGAATTGTTGTACTCTAGCTTTAAGGCAGATCAAGGAAAGCTTTACACATCTCTGAGCATAGTAAAGTACTTTAAAGGTAGCTTTGCATGTCAAGTTGACATCTTTTCAGAAAATGTGAGTATTTTCCCCTTTCTGGTGCAAAACATTATGCAGACATCTTCAGACTAAAGCAACAGGAGCAGAATAAAGATGTACAAATACAGGGCGAGTCATTAACAGAACATAAGCAGAGGGCCGTTCAACCCCATCATTTAACTTAAACGATATGCTATGGTACAACTTAACATTTTTGAACAAACTAAATTGTGTAATGGTTTAATTATTTAACACTCTGGGGGGGGCATGAGAGGATCGTATAGAATATTCAACATTTATGCAATCAATCATATCGCAGTGGGGGCCAAAACACAACTCAATGTCCTCAAAAATAAATATCCACATCGCTAGGAAAACGCACTTGCTACATCAATACAGAATAGGCTTGCTTTTTTAATATATATATAGTTCCGTTGACATCGCTGTTGTAAACTTTACCACCGTCAACTACCACACAGTACCATTATGTCAAGCTAGTGTCCTTTCTAAAAGGAAAAGCAGTTTACTGTGCACACTAATAAATCCAGATGCCAAGGGCCATACTATGTGCACTTTTCGTTTGCCGTTTTGAGATATAAGAGAATATTGAAATTCCAACAGATTATACACGTTAATGTGCCTGTAAGACTTCTCCCGGCACACAAATATTGGTATATGCAAAGAAAAAGCAACACTTCTTTCCCCATTCAAAGTGCCGTCAGCTTCAACTGGTTTATTTGCAGGGAAGCCTATAGAGAGCATCTGCTTTAGCTTGCCATTTAACACCCATCCACCAAAAGGACAGGCAACTGCATCTCAAACCCATCCACATGTGTAGCAGCCTAAGTTGTAACAAATGAACCTTTGACTCAGGGCCCCTCCGGCCGTGAACCTGGCTGGTGGTAGACTACAGACAAGAAGTAGAACAAATAAAACGCCGCGAACACGTGAACGCAGAGAACCCGTGAACTCCCACAGGAAGTGCCTTCCTATACCATAATGTGACCAGTAGTGAAGATGTATCTTGTCGTTGATAACAGAAGTCAATTTGAACATGAGCTAAGAGAGGGCGTATAAACAGTATGGGCAGCATAGTTTGGAAGATTCGGTGAACAAAAAAGAAACCCGGTGTGGTAGCTGGGGCGGTTAATGAGAACTAACTACAGGTTCAAGTATGTAGTGGAGAGAAAGAAATACACAGCAGGAATCTGTGGGCTACTTTACTTTTGGGAGTTACATTAAAGGGGCTTATCTTACTAAAGAATACAAAAAGGGTTGTGAGTATACGTCTTAACAAAAATACTAACATCCCTCTGAAATATGACTTCTCAGTCCCCTGGAAATATAAATATTTGCAGATATGTGGACTTCAGTTTTTGCCTGATGGACAGGTGTCTTTGAACTATAAGGAAAGGAAGGCTTCATTCAAGCAGTCTACCCCAGTGCTGGTGACAAATATATAGCTAGTACACAATCTTCATTCTTTTAATCAAGGTTACAAAAAGCAAAAACAATTTTTTTGTATTTTTTTTTCCTCTGTGATGAAATGCGAGGGGCTGCACACCTCTGCGTGGATCCTTCCTCTGTCTGGGGCTACGCAGCCACTTTATTGTCCTTCTGGAGCACAAACAGAGAAACACACCCTGGAGATTAGCACTACGCAACGCAACCAAGCCGTCACTTCAGGTGGTTAGAGCTCGTCATGTCATTAGTTTCATTGAACATATTCATCAACTTCATTCTGAATGATCCAAAAACATTGCACGGCAAAATCCAGTCACATAAATCATTAGAGAGGATGACAACGGGGCTGCAACGATTAGTTGATTCATTGATCAGTTGAGCGACAGAAAATTAATCGAATCAAATTTTTAGAATTGAATAATCGTTTAGGTCATTCATAAAGTACAGACATCAAACATTTGCAGCTTGATGCTTCAGAAATTCAAATGTTTGGGTCAGGGATCATTAGAACATGAATACTTTAGATTTTCTTGGCTGCTTGTCAGATAATGCAAACACATTTAAGACATCACTTTGGACTCTGGTAACTTGTGTCGGCGTTTGCTATTATTTACTACTGTAATTTCTAGACCAAATGATTCATCGCAAAAATGATCGTTAGATTAATCAACTATAATAAATAATCGTTACTTGCTGCCCTTCAGGACAAAATTCCTTTTCAGAGCACACACACACGTCTAATAGACCGGTCAACACGTTACCCTGAATTCCGGGAGGTCGCCGAACTCCCGTCCCCCCTGGCTTCCTCTGTAAATGCCCCTGTATCCCCCTCCGTGGGGCGGGCCGAAGGACCCCCGGCTGGCTGAGCGCCCCCTGCCCCCACGGAACCCCATGCCGCCACGCCCTCGGTAACCCCCGCGGCCGCGGTTCGACCGCATGGGGATGCCGAAGGTCTCTGCATTCATCCGCCTCTCCTCGGCCCACGTCTGCCTTCGTTCCCTGCGGGAGAGATGTCACCCGGGGGAGGGGGGGGGGGGATTTTTGATTACCACTACAAATGCAATCGGACATTTTGTATGTAGCTTGGCCATCAAGCACAGACTAATTCACGACAAACTGTTGACCATCGCCATGACCAACCCAAAGGCCTGAGACCTTACCTGGGGAACACAGAAACGCCAGATTTCTCGTTCGCCTTTCTGTAAAAATGATAAAGGTACATTTGTAGACACCTGTGGTACACATCACTTAAAACATTGTTCATTTAATTGTTCCAAAGGTCTTAATACTTAGCTCATCATCACGTGATGCAAATTCACATGTAAATATCAGGATAATGAGAATTGAACATAGCATTGATCACAATGTGCCAATGGCTCAACATACTGAACTAGATTAGATTAGATTTATTTGTCATTGCACAGAGATACAATGAAATTCAATGCACTCACTTACTGGACTCATTAATTTAAAAAAAGAAAAGGTAGCTAAATAAATAGTCAATAAAAAAAAAAAAACATTCTCATCTTCTCATTCTCATTCAGTACATTCATGTTGTCATCATACACTGTACCATCGACTCAGTGCCATTATAAATTGGGGTTTACCTGGTGTCATCACAGGAGATGTTGTCGAAGAAAGACTTGGTCTTGTCGTAGTAACAGTTGGGCCCGAGGGGGTCCCCCTCTTCCTCAGCGGTACCCTCAGTGGTTTGGGTCTCCACACCAGAGTCCGGCTTCTCCTCTCCGTTCACCGCCTTTTCCGTCTTGATGGCCTTATCATCTGGGTGACGGCAGCGTGAGCACATATGACATTATATTAATACATCAATCACATATTAATGTTCAATGTGTTCCTACAAAAGGATGTACAGCTCAACCGCCCACACAAAGACAGACCCGTTTGAGACCAACTGTGAGGGTAACTTGTATCGCGGAAATGCGTGTAGCGACCTTTAAATCTTCTATGACCTCACACCGTGTCCTAACTGAATGTGACGTGAGAAAAATCAGTTTGGTTGCTTTGTTTTTTGTTGGAATGTCATAACTGGTCGTGAGCGACGAAGTGCTGTGCTGTGCCGTTTTGAGCTGAACTTTTGTCGCACTGTTTCTATTTGCTTCCAGTCGCTCGCGTTGAAAGAGCTGTAGGAACATGGCGTCGCGGACGACGGGCAGGCTTCCTGATCTAAATAAGATTTCTGAAAACCATAACCCAATATAATTGTGTAATGTATATGTAATAAGTTATAAAAATGTATTTGCTGGTGGGCTGTGCCAATAGTATGACCAATTAGGGCTAATAACAGGTGGTCGTTGTGTTACAATTCTGGCGTCCGTTGACCCGTCCATCAAATCCTTAGAATCAAAAATCTTCAGTGAATTTCTGCAGCCATGTCATACCTTTCAGCTTGAGCTTGCTCTGGAACTCTCTGTCGATCTCCTCCTTGTTGAATTGGGCATTGGCGCTCTCAAAGTCAAAGTCTTTCTCAAACTTCACCGGACCGTCCCGGCGCACGTTGAAGCGCCCCCGGCCACGATGCCCTCCACCTCGCCCGCGGCGGTTAGGTGGGGCCCCTGCAGCCGCTGGGCAAAGGTGAAAAACAGGGTTAGACGTCACAATAAAATTAACAGCATTATAAATCATTTAAAAATGTAATAGCATTCAACAAAACCAAATATATTTTGAAGATAGACCAAACAGCGCAATATTGCAAAATAATATATAATATAATATGACGTGTGAAATTGTGATCCATCTCTGCTGATGGGGTAGTGGTGGAAAAAAAAGGCCAGTAAGCATCAGTTCATGTGAACAACAGAGTATACAACAATATTCAAAGTGGAATGGTAATGGCATGACTTTCACAAAATTAAGAATGAGTTTTATCTCGTGCGGGTAAACCACAGTAGGGTGTCGATGCAGGGTTGCAATGTACTGCCAAAGTTCACCCTGAGTGGGTGCTGATGGTAAAAAGGTTGAGGACCACCTGAGTTCACCTGTGGGAGGTGTTCGGCTCAGGGCTGTCCCACAGTTTTCCAAAATGCCTAAGAAAAGCCCTGCGCTCAACATCCACAAGACACTCGTCTCTCTTGCCGTCAGACTCTGTACCTTACCTCTGTACCTCTGGAGTAACACTTTGGAGACCTCTGGGGGCCCTTTCTGACCATGTTGTGTGCGGGTATAATGCGTACGTATGCGTGAGTGTGTATAAGTTGCAGAGCAGTGGCCTCACCTGAAGAGCTAAAGAAAGAGTGGAATGGCCCTGCGGTAGGAGCCCTATCTACGGCAGCGGTGTGAGCTGCTGAGGCGGGGTGGGGTGCAGACCAGCCCTGGCTGCCACCGCCGCCGCCGCCGCCGCTGCTGCTGCGGACTCCCCTGATAGGCTCACCCCTCCTTGGGTCCAGGCGGTCCTGGTGCTGCTGGGGCTTCTGCGGGCCGTGGTTGGCCGCGACGGGGGCCGTGCGGCCGTGGGCGGGGCTCCTGAGGGCCAGGCCAGGTGCTGGCGGTGCGGCGGTGGAGGAGGAGGAGGAGGAGGAGGGGGCTGAGGCGGCGGCTTGCACGGCCTGCTCCAGCGGGGGGCTCTTCCTCAGCGGCTCCAGACTGGGGCTGCTTCGACCTGGAGGAGAGCAACCACCAAATACGAGTGGTGATGCACAAAATGTCAACTTCATTGGAGTGAACACCAATATCATTTGAGATGTGTATTTGTGTGGGGCAGTCGGTGGTGGTGTTGAACACATCGCGACAGCCCTACTGGATCTTACCAACACCGACAGCTCCAAACTGCGGGGAAACCAAGGCGCCGCTGCTGAACTGGTTGTAGGAAGGCGCGGGGGCCCTGTTGAAGAGGCCATAGGAGCCGGCAGACTGGAATGGGGCGGAGGCAGCGGCTGGAGCAGAGCCCAAGGAAGACTGCAGAGAGAACCAGAGAGTTACTATGCCATCTAAACTTTGAAAACGCAAAAACCTGTTTGTCCAATTACTAAAATCGCATTAAAAAAGTGCTGTAGGCAAGATTCGTGGGTTTTAATGAGTGAAACTATGGAACAACAACTATGCAACATTTTGAAACTAAACAAAAAAAAAAAAACCCTCTCTTCTCACTTGCATTTCACACACCTGTGATTGACAGGCAAGATGTATTCCCTGAACCAATAAGGGAAGAGAACGATGCGCCAATTGGTCAGAAATGAGCAGGGAGCGTCTAAATTCTGAATTGGCGCACACAGAGGCGGGCGCAGTCCACTAAAAACGGATATTCCCACTGTGCATTTAACTCACAAATAGCTGACGGACGGCCGTGCCATTTCTAACAAATTACACTAAAATCATAGCTCTTCAATCTTACCTACAGCACCTTTAAAGGCATTAAGACTACAAACCTGGACAATGGCCGGATCCTGCGGAGGAGCGCTTGACTTCGGGGGCTCACATACGGTGAGGTCCTTGATGTCGCTGCCCCTGAAGATGATGTACTCAAAGATCTCATCTCTGGGCGGGATAGGCCTGTCGGTGGGGCGGTCCTCGGTGCCAAAGGAACGAACTAGAGTAGAAAGATGATGAACACATTTTAGAAATTTAGATTAGAAAAACAGTCAAACAGTCAGACCAATACACAATAGTGTTTAGCTGGAGAAGCATGAAGCATCACCATGGTGCATGTCTAATAATGATGCAGTCTAATCTTACAGATGGTCATGAGATAGTTCATAAAACAACTGGATGATCAGGTGGCTAACTTGAGCACATGCACATCATTTGAGAGGCTGCTCCGTTTGGCTAATCTATAATTGATAGTAAACGTGGTGGGAATGAGTGGAGAGCAAGGTGATCAACGTCAACACTACACCTGTGCCGAGCTGAGCCCAGTCCCGCTGCGTGGTGGCCGTGCCCACGTTGACAAGCTGGCACTGGGCTAGCAACGCTTCTCCCCCAACACATAATGCTAATGGCTATCGCTCGTTAACCCCCTGCTACAACAACACACAAAAAACACGGTATTTGCACGCTTCCCCGGTACCGCCGGTCTTTCAGCTTCGCCACACTTGGACCGGTAACTCCCGGCGGCCGCCAGTTAGCCAACTCCGGTACCGTGTGTCACTTCCAACTTATTACCCACCGCGACGTTAACCCGATGCGCGCCCGACCGACGAGCTTATCCGTCCCGCAACGTCCGCCACCAACCACCACCACCACCATCACCACAACAACAACGGAGCCAGTAACGTTAAATCGCGGAAAGACGACCACCCTTTTAGCCCATTCCCACTCGTCCTGTGGTCCAGGAGGGGGGGTCTCGGTGCGGGTCTGGTTAGCTCACCTCTGGCCAAGGCGACGGTTGAGTTCTCGGTGTCGATGGTGTACAGGATCCCCTCGTAGCGAATCTCGGCCTTCGACACCAGGCTGATTTTGCTGCCCAGATACGGCGTCCCTCCGCTCATCGTGTCGCTTTTTCTCCCCCTTTCGGCGGCGGACCGTCGTTTATTTTCGGTGATGAAGTATTTCGACGTCCGGTTCCCCCCCCCACCTAAAAAATCCCCGCGGAGAAACCGTGCGAAAAAAAAGCCAACCGCCGCTCCAACTTTCCCCGATAGCTGCTCTGCTTCTTCTTCCGAGCCGCGATTTTTTTTTTCTACGGCTACAACATGGCTACCTCATTTTCCATGGGCTCGCGCTCAGCGCGGGGGTTAATGGGAAATCATAATATCGCGCGTTTACACTCCGGCTCGGAGAATAGAGCTGCGCACCATAGAAAAGACGGTGAGCGAAAAATAAATAAAACATTTAAAAAAATTAAAAAAAATCATGCGTTTTTGTCTGTGTCAAAATGCCAGATATTTGAATATCAAGGGATGGAAAATACTGTAGTTTTGTTATTAGTGTTAGTGCAAAAATATATATATAATAATAATAATGATTATATATGTAATTGAATCATTCATTGTTCACGTCATTCCCCTTTCTCCACCTTCTTCTGCTTACGGTGGCAATTTCAATGCATGTCGGTTTATAATTGGTAAGTCAGTAGTCAGCAACACATATTAGGGCTAGGGTATGATTAGATTAAGGAGCAGGCTATTGTATTTTAATGGGTAGCGCACCCTCACATGCTACGCTTGCTTATCTCCAGTAGGCTAATACTGACAGGGTTTATTTCTATTTTCCCTTTTTTTTAGAGAAGCTTTCTTCCTGTAAAATGCTTGTGGCCATATAGCGGTTGAAAGTTGAAGTGGCATGTCCAAAGTTATGCAAATACATGCAAACGTATTTGACGTTTAAAAAAAGGGGGACATCATGTCCCCTCATTTTAAATCTTGATATAATATTTATTTTTTTATTACAGTAGGTTGTCGGATAGCAGCCTATAGAAGACATATAAGGCTAATACTGTGTATTTGAATTATATTTATTTCAATCTGTATTTCATGTCTATATTTTTATTTTTTTTACATTTCGCATCATGCATCGCATGTTTATTTTTTATATCTCGCATGTTCTGTGTTCGTGCATTCAAACGTGTACATGTTTGCGTCCACAATGGCCACTCGTGACATAAACAAGATGCAACGAAGGGGGGGGGGGCGCGGGGCGTGCCCTTCAATCCCCTCTAACTCTACAACCCGAAACAACGGCGTTCCTGCGCGCATGCGTACATCCCACGATGCGATTTGCACAACGGTCCAACATCAAAGATGGCGGGAGCCTCCGACCCACTGGAGGACATGCTCTTCAATGAGGTAGATGAGAAAGCAGTTAGCGACCTGGTGGGCTCTCTGGAATCGCAGCTCGGTCCCCAGAAGACTCCCGCCGCCGCGCCGTACGCCGACGCGAAGGGCGAGGGCGCCGCGGCCGCCGGCAAACCGCTCTCAGGGAAAGTGCGTGATCAAGTGGGGTCTCCGGAGCGGCCACAACAAGGGCATCCGAAAGCGGGGTTAAACCAGGAACCCGCCGCTCATGACGCTCTCCCTGGCAAAATCCTCGCGTCCACCGCCGCCGCCGCCACTACTACTACCTCGTCGGTCGCCGCCGCCGCCGGTGGCGGCAGCAGCGGCGTGATCAACGCCGGGTCCAGCCTACAGACACTCGGGGCAGCATCACCCCCCCCAGTCGCCGCCGCCGCCGCCGTCTCCCATGCACCGGGATCCGTAACTTTGGCCGTAACTCCGTCTGCAGCTGCTAGCTTCAGCAGGGCTACCGGTTCGGCGGCTCCGGTGGTGGTGGCCGCCGCTCCTCACCCCAACGTCGTCACCGCCGCCGCTTCCCCGGGACTACAAAGTTTGAACGGCGGCGGTGTGAAGTTGGCGAACGCGCCGCCCGCCGCCGTCGCGCCGCCGCAAAACAGCGTCATAAGCGCCGTGAGCGCCGGCGGCTCCAACATCATCGTGTCCATGTCTTCGCAGCCCGCGTTCACCGTGCCGCAGTCGGCGGCGGCGGCGGCGTCCCCCTCCGCCTCCGCCGCCGTCACGTTGCCCCGGTTGGCCGGCGTGTCCCAGAACGGCGTGGACCCCACCAAGGTCTCCCCCCTGGCGGCCCAAGGCGCGGCTCCCTCCGCGGTCACCGCATCTCAGGTCATGAACCACAGCAACCCCCTGATGCACGCCAAGATGCTGGTGCCCGGCCAGCCCAACTCCGCGCCTCCGACCGTGACCGGTACCGGTGCCGGTACCGGCACCACCGTCACGCTGGCGGCCGGCATGAAACCGGCGGTCAACGGTGTGGGTCAGCCGGCGGTGACCATCGTGAGGCACCCCGCGACGCCCGTGATGGCCACCTCCATCCAGCAGCAGAGGCCGGGTCTGGTGGCGAGCACCGCCGCCGCAAGGACTGCCGCGCCGCAGCTGGCTGTCAGACCTCAGCAGCAGACAACCATTCAGCTTCCTCCCGGATTTACCATACCGCCAGGTGAGGGGAGGAGAGGGGAGCCATGCCCGGAACACAACCCTTAGATCAGGGCTGGTGCTGGTGCTGATGCTGATGCAGGGTGCTATGGGTCACCCCACGTGTGTGTGCTCTCCCATGGCAACGAGCATCATCATCATCCTGCATCTCAAAACATGTCACTGATACTACTCACTGATGCTTGGAGACATAGTAGACGTCTTTCCACTCTCTTTTTTATTTTATTTTATTCAGCTCAGCTTCTAGCTCCTCAATAACTCAAGTTAACACGACTAGCGTGCTCTGATGGGACGGGTTATTAGGTAAATGTTGTTTTTTGAGGAGAGACCGTCCCATCGTAGGTGGGCCGACCGCGAGCCCACCTATGATGGGGATGGCCTCTCCTCCCCAAAAATATTCAGTCAGTAGCGTCTTTGTAGTGATGGCGTGCAAATGACTGCCAGCAGAACGGTACAGAGTAAGGTTTGTTACATCAGAATAAATCATGGGATGTTGTGCTCTGCCATATTGTGAAGGATTCAAGAGAGTTGTAGTACTGTGTGGTCCTAAATCAACGATAATATATATATGTATACACCGTAACCCGGGCTAATGAAAACGTTTTGCCCACGTCTCGCATGAGAAACGCCGTGGCGGCTTCAAAACACAACAATGTCTCCCCCATAATGACAAACCACGTCCTGGTTAATTACTAAACAATGACCAAAAAAACCATGGCGACCGACATAATGACTAACATTCCAACGACGTCCAAAATGGCGGCGGGCCGGTTTGCGACGTACAAGCCCTATAGCTTGTCTTTCTCTCCCTCCCTCCCAGGCATGGTTCTGGTGCGTACCGAGACGGGCCAGTTGGTGATGGTCCCCCAGCAGGTTCTGGCCCAGGCCCAGGCGAAGAGCCAACAGGGCCAGACGGTATCCAACATCTCCCCCAGGCCTGCCACCCCAACAGCCGGCGCCACCATCCGAGTCAGCGCACCCAGTCCGGTAAAGAAAGCATATCCCATAATCGTGTGTGTGTGTGTTGTGCGTGCATGTGTGTGTGTTGTGTGTGTGTGTGTGTTGTGCGTGTGTGTGTGTGTCATTGGCTTCTACAACCCTCCAAGAAGATATCTCTCTAGTACAGTGTGTCAGACGATGTTACAACCCTTTAGCCCTGAAATGGAAAAAAGGATGGGGGAAAGAAATGCTACAAGCAAACCGCAGCGTGCCATGTTGTTGTCCGGCGTTCTTTGTTGTTTTTTTTGCCTTCCCTTCGAACTTCACCTTGGGGAGAAACGTGCCGGTGGTTGAAAAGAACGCGCAACAGCCAAAGCACTCATGGCTTCGGTGTCTTTTTGGCAACGGATACCGTTCGGACCAGCTGCACGATGTTGACGAGATCAAATATCACAACAATGGCACAGATTACATAGGACAAAACCGACTGCTTTTGGGGACGTTTATATCAACGCTGACATCACGTCTTTATCAGCACCGACTCAAACACGGACGGGATGAAAGGATGTCATGAGACGTATACACTCGCTGAGAAAACGAGAGCAAAAAATAATGCCTGTATTGTGTTCTTTTGCGGCAATGGAGATGTAATGTTGCAATACAAAAATGAAACAATCTGCCAACCACACACACACACAATGCAACAGACTTGTAGTGGGGAAGGGGGGGGGGGACTTCTGCCCATGTCTGTATGAGTGGAGGTATTCTTGTCCTCATTTAACCCCCCCCCTCTCCTCCTGCAGGTTCCTGGTACAACCCAGACTGTCCGCCTGGCGTCCCCCAGTCAGCCCAGAATGGTTCAGTCCGGTTCCCCCTCTCCCTCGGTTGTACAGGTGCGTATCTCTATGTTTTTACAGGTCACGCTCGTATTGGATGTGAACGTATCAATGTTAACGGATCACAAGAAGAAGTGCATCGCTAAAATGTACCGTCCGTTCTGACCTCGGCTAACTCCCCGTTTCATTTTCAAAACAAAACACGGCAATATCGATATTACGTTACTAGTACTTTGAGTACGAGTACGATATTAAGAGTCACTGCCCTTCTCTGCTTCTTCCCACACACACACACCTCTTCTGTTTGTTAGCCGCTGTGCTAGAAGCCGCGTCTGCTGACACCAAACTGTTGATCTTGTTCCATTCATGACGTCATCGTAGCATTGTCCCGTCTCCCACCAGGCCATCTCGGTGGCGCCCGCCGGAGCCGGCGTCTCGGGGAAGATGAGCACCCCTCCCCCCAAGCCTGGGACGGTGATCACGGCGGGGGGGCATGCGCTGGCCAAGCCAGTCGGCGTCCAGCCCAACCTCGCCATGGCCAGCGGGGCGCCGGTGACCCCCGTTACCCCCGTCGCCCCTCGCACAGCTGTGGTGTCCCAAGTACGTGCCTACCTCCCCTAGTGCCTACCTACCTACCGAGACTCCTGCTGCGTTGCATCATATGTTGGCCATCCTTTAACAATGTCCGAGTAGGAAAAATAATTTCAATAATGATAAAACGGAGCCTCAACTCGGGAGAGAAACCGTCCCTGGAACGTCGGGAAACTTTCCCACTCCCGACTTCCCGCCTCCGACTAAAAACGAACGCAGCATTAACCGACACCACCTGATGCAGCCTTGGGTTCCATGGAGTTCTTCATAAATGACACTATTTAATTTATAATAATATATTCAATATATAATCATTTGAGCATTGTACGTGTTTGAGCTTGATTTGAAATGATATAGATGTAAGATATAGATATAATATAAAGTGTAGGATGGACACGGCCCTTGTTTGTCCTCGATGGACATTGTGAACAAAGCACACAACAAAATCAGGAGCCAAATAGTTAAACCTGATCGTATTGTCAAAGAACAGACCTAACGAACAGACATGAGCATTAACAAACCAAATCAAAGTCAAGTTAATCAACAAAAGTGCATGGAAAATGAATGGACATGGACAAATATTAATGGCCTACGTGTATGAAAACCATGGATCACATGACTATCAACCCCACTTTGAGTACATGCTTTAGAAATGTGGTCCTCTCTACCAGTTATGGCGCTGCCTACATGTGTTGCTTTGAAACCATGTTGCAAGTTTCCTTGGAGTAAAAAGCAACAAAAAATTGTGAAGACATTATGATGCCTCACATCATAATGTCTGTCAACTTTATGTAAACGATGATTCTCTATTTAGTACTACTGCTTTTTCATCTAAAACCGTGTGATCCTGTTTCAGGGGCTGGATATATCTATCCACAAACGGGAATGAACTACGCCTTGGTGCTGCTGAAGTCTGAAGTTACGTGACCTTTTAATTTTTGATGCACCTGTTTCACTGTCACAGGAGATGCAGGAAAACGTGAAGAAATGCAAGAACTTCCTGGCGACGCTCATCAAGCTGGCATCCCATAATTCCCCCTCCCCGGATACCTCCAAGAATGTGAAGGCCCTGGTGCAGGACCTACTCGTAAGGCCATGAGCATTACTCATTAAGCCATACCATTAGTATTCAACGGACTGAGGCTTTTATTGTGAAGGTTTCCGCCTTCCGTATTGTTGTTCCTGTTGAACGGCCTCCACTTTGTTCCCCAGGATGCCAAGATTGAGCCCGAGGAGTTCACCAGCCGACTGCAGGCTGAGCTCAAGTCCTCACCGCAACCCTACCTCATCCCTTTCCTCAAGGTACTCTCCCCACAACGCCTCTGAATGAATGAATAGATCAACTGCTGCTACGCGCCACAACATACTTTGAATAGACAGACAAAATTGTAAAATTGCTTTTACTGTTGCGATTTTTGTTTTACAAAGCACAGTTCCCGCAGTTCAGTATCCCACATGCAATGCTAATACTTCTAATGAATGCTTGGATTCAATGGATTTGTTCCGTATCAAACTATAAGAGTAAAATGGAAAGAAATGGAAATCTGTTAATAAGAATCTACAGGGGGGAATTGGCTAATCATATTTTGATTTGATTGGTTCATCGGGAGGAAACACCAGTCATTTGTGGCAGTAGTGTAATATATCTTAACACAGTTGTGTATTTGCAACAGTACTGTATCTTATCACGACTCTCTACTTGTTACAGTACTCCAATGTATCTTAAAGTCCATGGTCACCCAAATCCAAACAAAGGAAATTCAAAGTTGATCAGTATTCTATGTTGTCCCAGACAGTATTATAAAATATCATTGCATTGCATATAATTTAACAAGCACACGCACAAAGCGGGCCACCTATTAACATCGACAAAGTGGTTCTGAATGTGTCAGGAACAACCAAGAGGGAGACATTGAACATTTTATTCATTTTATTTCAACACTGTATGTCACAGGTGTCACTCATAACACCAATTATGGGCCTGCCACTATTATGTACCATGGCATGGGTACGTTTCTAGGCGTTTTCACACCTGGTTCATTTGAAGCGCCCCAAGACCACCTGTACAGGTGGTCTCAGGGCGCTCTGGACCGGTTCCTTTGCAGTAAGAATGCAATCCGACCCAACCGACCAAAACCAACTCGCTGTGTTGCAACGGATGATGAGTGGGTTGGCATATAGGCATAGGCGTCAGTTACGCTGGGGACGCTGGGGACGCTGGGAACGAGTACCCACCAGTTTTCATCAAGATTCATTTTGTACCCACTTTATTTACGGCCGGGGGGGGGGGGGGGGGGGGGGGGGGGGGGGGGGGGG
>JAOPJI010000142.1:13540347-13551718 GCA_027122695.1 Merluccius productus
CTATATGCTGTTTATAAATGATGGTTAAACATTAATAAACTATCTGTTTACCATTTATAAATGGTCTATTTACCGTTAAATGATGGTTATTGTAAAGTGTTACCCAAATGTCTAGATTACGCAGGGTTTATGGTTTTTTTTAAATCAGTGGTTGGTCAGTTTTCAAAGTGATTTGTTGACTGCAAATACAATG
Organism: Merluccius productus; assembly: GCA_027122695.1. Taxonomy (NCBI): domain Eukaryota; kingdom Metazoa; phylum Chordata; class Actinopteri; order Gadiformes; family Merlucciidae; genus Merluccius; species Merluccius productus. The sequence goes on from JAOPJI010000142.1 coordinate 13,540,541, forward strand.
GTCATAATTTTGTCGTAATTTTAATTGAAATATTGTAACTATGGCTCCATGGTCCTGGGCCTCGACCCATGGTTTGAGAAACGCTGTCAATACACAAAGTGGATAATATTCACATTTAACTGTTATATCAGATAGACATTTAATCCTCGTGGGGGAAATTCATCCTGTGCATTCAACCCATCCTAACTTGCTAGGAGCAGTGGGCTGCAACACAGTGGGTGTAGCGCAGGGGAAACCAACTCCAGTGGCTAGTGCCCTTGCAAGGGCAGCAGAGTTATCCCACACAAGATTGAAACCTCCAGACGACATGGATTTTAGACTCCAATGGCCATTGTACTCACCGATGAGTATTAGCACCACACTGGCGGCTCCATAATGTCTGATCTCGTGGATCCAGTGGGGCACAGATTCAAAAGTGGGCCGGCGGGTGATGTCATAGGCGACCAAGGCCCCGTGGGCACTGCGGTAGTAACTCTGGGTGATGGTGCGGAAACGCTCCTGTCCTGCCGTGTCCCACACCTGCATCTGAACGGCCGTGGCAGCGAAGGGTGAGACACGACATGTTCAACATGCATTGAGATCCTTAGATGGTTAGGAGATGGGGGTTACATTTTTATAGATAAAGGTTCATTGAGTTGTTCTTGAATACACATGGTGTTTATTACTTTCCAAACATGGCATATATCTTGTAAACCTAGTATTTAGGTTTACAAGATTTATTTATTAGTCTGGTTTTTTCCCTCTTCCTTGTTGGTTTTTTTAAGGTTGACAGATAACGTTTACTATACTAATCTATTCTTTACACGCCCAGAAACTAACACAATAATTGGGTGTCAGTTTAAATTAGCACTTGGCCACTCCCCTACCTCAGACTGCACTGTGGATTTTAATAGCTGAACATAGCTGCTAGGCTATTTGCTTTAAAGGAGTGAAAACACGAAGGATAATCGAAAACACTATTATTACTGCTCTTATTACAGTAGATATTCTTCTAAAATGAAACAACCAAGAAAATTGAATATTAGGACATGTGCACCATGTACACACATGTATACACATATAATGTTGCTTACCTTGATCTTTTTGCCATCAATGTCTAGAGTACGAACAGTGAAGTCAACTCCAATGGTATTCAGCTGATTCTCTGCAAATATTCCAGTCTTGAAACTTTGAACCACGCAGGTCTTGCCCACATCTGAATCCCCCACCAGGATGATTTTAAACAGATAGTCAAAGGAGTCCACATGCTCGTGCCCTGTGGACTGCATCATAAGTTGAGATGCGCACAAGAAGACAGCAAGGCTTAAATGCAGGGTCCAGGCCTTCTTGTGCCCTCAAGCAAAAACAACTAAAAACTGGTTCTATCTTTGTTGTGTCAATACCAAACGTGACTACCAATGACTATGTGACTATGTGACTATGTGAACAAGCAGTAGTCACATCACATCCATTTACGTTGTGTTTTAAATTGGATAATATTAAAACGCTTTGAGGCTGAATCCCAGTCAGCGATTGTGATAATATACAGTGGATACAATTCAGATGACAAATGCATAAATATATTAGTAACTAAGACAACAACTAAATTAGTAATCAAGAACAACTAAAAACACAAAAAGTGTTAAGTCCTGTGCCTCAGGGACCTTGTCTCTTCTTGTTAATGTTCTCTGTGAAGCAGATATCCCTAAATGTCCCTCCAAACATCCTCTTGACATCTTTCAAAATGTGTACATTTCTTCCAAACACAATCCATCGTCTTCAATCTTTCTTCATTTAACTTCACAAAAATATGTATCATCCAGTGTTTATCCGCACAGCCTAAGCCCAAGAAATAAGTAACTGTGTCCTTTAACTTCACCTGCCCTCTGCTTTCCTTACAACAGACAAATAAAACACGCCTCCCTACCTGTGTGTTTACGTGTGACTTCCAACTGCCAGCCCACCTGCACCACTGCATCTTGGACCAGGAAGTTTCTACACAGGGTCCTTCTTAGGAAACAAACAATTGTAGAAGGCATACTTAAAGTGTTATAGCAGGTGCTTACGTATAACAAAGACCCTGTTCACATAGAGCACACCCGCATTGATCTTACACCATTCCCAATAGTGGTGTTGATCTACAAAACGCTTACGGTGCGTAAATGAAGACATACGAAGGGTTATTTTTTATGATAAGCCAGCTAAGGCTCTGTTTCATTCTTCAAACTATTGACTGTAACACTGGTGTGGTGTTTACTCACAGTGGGACTAGGCTCACAGCGTAGACATCCTTTGATAAACATCTTTAACCACTCCTTATGCGCCTGAACTGCTTGTATTTTAAATGTAAACATGACGTCTTTGTCTTACAAGCTGTCCTTTGGACTCTAGAGGAAGGTTAAAAGAATCACACTCTCTTGGGGTCCTTTCATTAATGACATGCATGGCCGTTGACCAAAGTACTGAAGCTTAATCTCATAAACAAGTAAAAATAAAGTTATATTCACCAGTCGGCCTTCATCAGATGTCTTCGGATATGGATTGCACATGGTATAATAGGAGAACACATTGAATGTTAAAGAGACCCCCCCCCTCGCCCCGCCTCTGGCCACACGCTCAGTTCTGTCGTCATCTCGGCCCACAAAAGAACAAGTCACAGTAGGACACAAAGCACTGGGTCTGGGTCTGCCCTGTCTCTTTTCTTTGGCCCAAGTGAGCCACTAGTTCCCTTTGTTCATGGGTGAACCGTAGGCAGTGCCAAATAAAAGGCTACAGTACAAAAGCATGTACAACAAACAGAATTTATTGTCTCAAGCCAAATGATCAAAGTACAAAAGTGATTTCATTGTTCAAGTATCAAATCTAGACGTGATATATTATAACATAAGACCTATCAGATGTTAACTGATATCAGGTAACATATTATGTTAACTGATATGATATGTTAACCCCTTATTATGGAAATAGCATAAACTCTGTCACTCTCCCTTATCTAATATACATACAAGTCAAATGAATAAACTAAGCTAATAAACAGACACGTTTTGAAACGGCATTACAGTGCATAGAACCACTCAAACTATTTAACCTTGACACAACATGGCTTCATTACAGCCTGGTACATTATTAACAGGTCTCTGGCCAGGAACACTATGGGGTAGTTGATACTGCATAGGACCACACACTGAGCACACTGTGGATGGAGACGGTCTGTGTGTGTGTAGGGCTACCTCCTCTGCAGCAGCCGTGTCCCACTAGCAGAGTTCCTAAGCCTTGATCTGGTGGCGCTTTGGCACTTTGTTGACTGGCTATGGGGTCTCCTTTGTGGGGTATTTTTCACGGGGTCCTCTGGTGGTGGGGCGTGTATCGGTTTCCATGGGACTGGGTTGTAGAAGCTCGGAGGTGGGTAGCCTTTGTCATAGGGACCTGGAGGCACGATGAAATACACTTTAGAAGAGGCCTGAAAGAGGCCTATGTAATAATAGTAGCCAATCACAAACATCAGAACGTGAGCATTCATGAGCAACACTTTCATGAGCAACACTTTACATTCATTGCCAAGCGAGAACCAAATATCTGTATACATCAGGAATGAGTGTTTGTTTAGAAAAAATACAGATCAGGTTGAGTCGTGCTCCCATATGGTCTGTCTCACTTTTTGGATGAAATGGTGACTTGGAGTTGGGACTGGCTCGGGTTTTCGCATTAGAAGTCACCAGCCACTCTTGAAAGCGCTCCTCGGCTGTCTGTCGCCGCGCTCTCTCTTGCTCCTCATTCCTGACAGCCTCCTCCTGTCACAACAACAACATTGACAACAGGACATTACATGAACCGCCAAGACAACAGTGCTGTGTCATCCAGATGCCAAATCAAATCATCAGTGACTCAGCTTCAAATAAAGTAGTATAATACAAAACAAATGAAGCAGGTTAAGAAGATGGATGGATGAGCAAGTTGTGAAGATGGACGGTTGAGTAGTTTAAGAAGATGGATGGATGATAATATACATTTATTACTTTGTCCTTCTTTTCTTTCTCCAGTTTTTCTTGGTTTTTCCTCCGTAGCCACTCTTTGTATTTGTTCTGAGCTCTCTGTTCGATCTCTCTCTGTTTCGCCATCTCCTTCTGCATCTTCACCTCCTCAGCGCTCTGCCTCAGCTCTTTCTCCTGCTTCTCCTGTGGGAACCACAAAATATGTTCAGTGACCGAGATGCATCTTTATATATGTAGCAGTGTGATGTTGTTGCGCTAGATTGTGAGCAGAGACTCTTATTTAATCTGCACTACTAGGTAGGCAGAGGTCTCTTATTTTGAAGGAGCAGAGTGGCCAAGATTTATTTGTGTTGGTAACTTCCTGGTTTTTGTACTAATTTCTTACAAGGCATTGTGTTATATAATGACCAAAAGTACATTTCGGAAGTCATTACAAAGTAAACAGAATTCATGCATCACATTTCAAAGCTGATATTTCGTGTTAGGAATATTTTTATTTTAATGGACTCTTCCGGTGTGAATGGAAGTTGTGTAATGCGCTAGTTTGAGAGAGAAGGCGCAGTAGAGCATATTGATGAGAGACCTGTGCATTCATCACTGTTCTACTATTACTCAAATACAGATGCAGGCTGGTGATAATAAATATGCCGTCATCTACCCGGTCGTCATAGTGTCTTCATTAACAATACACAATGCAGAGTGAACCCCGCTACATATACACCAATGCAATACAAATTAAAACACTTCCACGCACATCCTTTGGTTTGGAGGTAGAGAGCGAGTGTCCCTACCTGCTCTCTCTTTGTCCTCAGCCATGCTTGGATCCTCTCCTCCACCACAATGTTCTTTTGCTCCTGCTCTCTCTCCTGTCGTTCTTTTTTCTCCTGCAGCAGATGTTCCTAATGCAAAGAATGGGAAAGATGTCAAATGATGTCATATCAATACGTCTGTCACTGTATTTTCTTTAGAGACAAAAGAAAAGAAAGTTAAGTCTGCCAGTCACACTGCAAGACCCACAGAAAGAAAAAGATTCTGCAATAACTTTTGACACTTACTTCCTCGGTTTTCTTTTCGAATTGGAGACGGTCTTTTTTAGCTTTGTCCAACAGCCACACCTCCCAGGCATTGAGCCGAGGCAAGGCTGCGCTTTCCGCAGTCTTACTGCCCTGTGCTTTTGGCAACTCACATCTGAAACATACACATATATGTGTAATAATCAAATAACGTCATTGCTACATAATGACAACCAATGTAATTGCTACAGATGCTCTCTTTCCGTTTACAAAGCCACTAGCCAGCCACTACCATTACTGCTACTACTACTGCTACTACTACTACTGCAGCTACTACTACTACTACTACTACTGCAACTACCACTACTGCTACTACCACTACTGCTACTACTACTACTACTACTACTACTACTACTACAACTACTACTACTACTGCTACTACTACTACTACTACTACTACTACTACTACTACTACAACTACTACTACTACTACTACTACTAATACTACTACTACTGCTACTACTACTACTACTACTACTACTACTACTACTACTACTACTACTACAACTACTACTACTGCTACTACTACTACTACTACTACTACTGCAACTACTACTACTGCTACTACTACATTAGCCAAGTGTGACGCTACAATGAAGTGAATTCAATACATTTACGTTGTTAAAACAAAAACAATACCTGTCTGGTGAGCTGGCACGTCTGGGGAGTTCACTCTGTGTGTGCGAGGTCTCTGTTGGCTGTGGACGCGGGGGTGTGAAGTCCTCATCACTATCAAAGCTGTCATGGTAGATCGGGGAGAGGAGAGAGTATGTATCGTCCTCGGACAACACGTCCGACCCGCTCAAGGCCCCCGGACTTGCGGGTCTGTTGGGGTGCTTTCTAGGGGTCGAGCTGAAGCCCTTGGAGGCGGACGCAGGGGACCTTGGCATCACGCGTTGAGACATGGCGAGCTGCAAACCCAAGTAGCCAAAACAGACCGTGAATTAAGTGCATTCAGTTATACATAAGTTACAGTAAGGCATACACGCGTGGTTTTAATGTGGAGTTAACACGCCATTTTAAACCCCACGTGAACTTGTCCAGCACAGCTTCACTACGATGGGGGGGAAACAGACTTAGCATTTTAGCTACGTTAGCTAGCGACAAGTTTACGTTTACCCAACGAGTGTTTAGTTGTACACTGTCAAATGCGTGGCGGCAACATAAACATAAAAAGGAGTGCATGTAAACGTTGCGTGACTTTGCGGTGGAACAAGTCAGTTTACTACGTGCTTACCAGTTTAATACGTAGCCCTCCAGGAGGAAACCACAGCAACAACTTTAAAGCCGAGGTTTCCCCACAATACAAACACGCCCCTCCCCACGCGCACAACGACGCTGGTTCCGTTTCCATGGTTCCCACTCCGCGCGGGACCTGTGGTGGTCATGCGCGTTTCATTTGTTTTCGGACTCGTCCATTATTAGAATATAATAGGTGTATTCATAATAATGTGCTATTGGCCTCTAAGAAGACAATACAGACGTTGTGTGGCTACCAGCGTGCACTGATTCCTCTGGTTATGGCCACCAAGGCCATAGCCCTGGTAGCCAGCCTGGAAGACACCCAGGGGCCCAACCGTGCACTGTGTAAAATATGGTCCAACCCAACTGTCTTGAATGGCTTTGGGGCCCAACAGCCACTAATTGTATTTTTCTTTAGCTTTTGATATGCTTACATTTATGTAAACACAATAGGCCAGGTGTCCAACTCATTGTAGTTCATCACGGGCCACATAGGCCTACAGCCCAATTTGATCTCAAGTGGGCCGCACCCAGGGTTGCCAACTCACTGAAAAATAAAAAAGGGACACCTCATTTTTCAGATTCCTTAAAGGCGTTACCTGTACCTTTAAACCTGTTCAGTTGTAGAGCGATACTGGGTCATCGACATCGTACGTGTGTATGCTTGTCTTCTTTTCAGTTAAGTTGATCACATCCTGTGTGTCGGGTTGATCTGGTCCTCCATAGAGACTCTTCTCTCAGGATAGACTCCCATGTAACTAACATCTAAACCCTACCTGAACCCTTGTCCCATACGGTCCTCTAGCCACACACATTATACTGTAGATGTTACATGGACGCCCAGATAGGCCTGTCTGGCCTATGGATGTTGGAATATAGGCTACTATATATTAGATTTTATAGAGCCCTTGATTTTCAACGCTTCAGATACTAAAAAGGCATAAAATTCACAGGGCCATCTTATGAGACAGAGAGAGAGTGTGTGTGTGTGTGTGTGCGTGCGTGCGTGCGTGCGTGTGTACGTGTGCGAATAGTCTTGACTTTTTCCTTCCCTTTCACTTTACTGCATCTGCCGGCGGAAGTGTAAAAGTTTCACCACTAGGTGGCTTCCACACACACACCAAGGAGACGTACATATCCAAATCATCAAATCATTCTGACTTTATACGATGAAAACGTCAAAACAAAAACGTGCTGACAACGCTATATCTCAAGTCAACAAGCTAGCCAAATTGCGTAAAATTAAAATATCCACAAAGAATATAGACGAAAGTAACCTCTTTTAGCTGGCGCCATACAGCGCCAGCTGTATAGTGCAGGTGTGTAAGGAGAGACGGAGTGAGAGGAGAGGAGAGGAGAAGAGAAGGAGGGTCAATGGGGCCTCTGTCTAGCTGGGGGGGGGGGGGCAGCATAGTAAAACCGTCTCTGGGGGGGTGAGGAGAAAGGGAGATGAACAGAGATAGAGAGAGGGTTCTTCAGGTTATCTTGGTACGGGTTCCATCAGCTGAGAGAAGAGAGAGACAGGGACCGAGAGAGAAGTTAGGCTATCCTGGTATGGGTTCTCTGGGGAGATACCGCATCCTGTTCCCTGCGCGCGTGTGTGTGCGTGTGCGTGTGCGTGTGTGCGTGTGTGTGTGTGTGCGTGTGTGCACCCCAGCACACATAGAAACCCAAGCTAGCCCATTAGCTAATGATCACACAGTAGCTAGCGGTGGGCACTGGGTTAGGTTAGCAAGGTTAGCTCACATTCTAACTGCTACTGCTGGTGAGCCCAGAGAGAGAGAAAAATATCAAATATTTCTTTACAGATTCATGTCGGAAGTAGTTAATAGTTGATATAGTTCTAGATCTGACAGACTTTTTTTTATTTTTACAAAAAACACAAGTAACAATAGGCCCAGGGTCCAAAATTGAACACCTGTCACCAGCCAATGGCTGATAGATTTGACCATTTGCCAGGTAAAACAAATTCAGGGTTACATATTTTTACACTTTGGCAGGTAAAAAGACACAATTCAAAAAGGTAACGTTGGACCCTGAATAGGCATCATGGTTCCTGACCCTAAAGACCCGTCCAGAACCACCGTAGGGGGACCCACACACGGAGAGAGGGGCCAGAGCAGAGCTAATCCCTGGGTGTGCGATCAGCCAGACAAGCCTCTTAGCTGGTATTTATGGATGGTCAGTGTGTCAGTAGTGCACGTGCTGAGAGACTGGTGTGTACACGCACACGCACACGCACGCGCACACACACACACACACACACACACTGTGAATAAACTTATTCACATGTGATTTTAAACATAGAAAAATGTAGCATGATATGATTATTAATTTCCACAATTTTCTGCTAATTTAAAGCTCCAATCAGCAATTTTGCTCGCCCCATTTTGTTTTGGTAGTAGTAGTAGTAGTAGTATAAGGAATAATATAATAATAACATAACATATAATAACATTATATGGACTGATCTTTAACCGACGTTAAAGGTTATATCCCACTCCAATTTCAGTCAAAGTGTATCTACAAATATTTAATTACCGTATAAATATTTACCATAACACAACTTAACACAAACATTTGAAATAGGCCTAATCAAAAGCATTAAATAAATACAGTGCTGCCTAATGTGTCTTCATGTGCATAAACACAACTGGCAGTAACAGGTTAACATTCCCGAGTACAATCAAACGTCAAATGTTGGGACAACGTGTTAGGGAACACAGAGTGAAGGCACGGCAGTGAGGGACACTTGACAGGTAGGGCATAAAAGATTAGACGGGGATTTATCCTCAAGAAAGGCATCCGGCGCTGCGGTTATGAAGACTCGTCTCATTCCCTTAACGCCGTTATCCTAAGGAGCTTTGGGCGCACAAAGTCCCCCGGACGGACAGACAGAGAGACAGACTTACGGACAGCATGGAGAATGAGATCCACTCTGTTAAACAGGAGACTTTCATGTACTTCCCCTGCTGAACACGCGGCATCAGCGCACTAATTCCACAGTCGCGCGCGGAAATTACCCCGTCTACCATGGGGCCCGAGAAAAAAGGCGAGCAAACGATTCCCTCAAGGAAATAAAAAAAAGGCAGTAATAGGCTATTTAATTTATACTTTAAATTATTTTATGCTCAGTAGATACACTCTGGGTTCTTATTGCTATTTAAATGATTACCCTCGCCAAATTATTTTTATCCATTTTCAGAGGGAAAAATCCTACATCCTCATTTAAACCGCTAAATGGGGGCATCTTTTAACTTCATACGGTTGACATAGTAAATTAGAGAACTAAAAGGCCGCCCTTTTATTTTGGCTCCCATTTTATACTGTATTATCGCAGTAATGTCTATCCCCACATCCTAATGAGGAATTACTTTACATATAAATGTGGTTTTAAATTTATACTAATCGCCCCTCGCATTGATGACGGAGCAAATCGTGTTTTTCACTTCACGCCGAGCATCACGAACAACACTTTAAACCAGAATGTATCATTATTAACGCGATGTTTTTATGTTTATATTCTCATGAATACAGTATTTACTTTTTTTTAATCAAATTACTATTTCATTTTCAAGGGAGTGTTAGAGGCTTGGCTGCATTGTGGTACATAGTGTGAAAAGAACATGCTGGTACACTACGGTGAAGAGCAGATCATCACCAACACCAGCAATGTTCTCCGCTGATATGTCGGAGATACGAGTGGTGACTGCTTCGAGTCGTCCATTCATCTCATATCTCCTGATTTATCCATCTCTGTTTGGTCACCCCCCCCCCCCCCCCCCCTCAGTCTCTGTGTCCTCCACCTCTCCCCTCCTTAGACTACTGCACTCCCTGGACCTCCACCACTGGATTAAGGCCAGGCTGAATACATGAAAAGATACGTGACCTTTTTAATCAAAATGTCAACATTCCTGTAGTTTGTGTCTGACTGTGTGTGTGCCTGTGTGTGTATGTGTGTGTGTGTGTGTGTGTGTGCACATGCGTGTGTGTGCCTGTGTGTGTGCCTGTGTGTGTGTGTGCCTGTGTGCCTGTGTGTGTGTTCAGTGAGCGAGCACCGTCTCCATGACAGCTGAACCTTCATTGGAATCATGACAGCTCCTGATGTCTCTTTCTTTTCTCTCCTGTTCATTTTCGACCCAGAATGCATTGCCTAAATCACTGAAATAATAATAATAATAATCAAAATAATCAAAATAATTAACCCGAGGATTTCAAGTGCGTAAAATGACTAATGAAGTACCAACTTAACATCCAACTCCTTCATATCTCCATGAGCTACTGAGTTCACAGTAGTTAGCAACTGCAGCACACTAGCAGGTGGCACACACACACACACACACACACGCAGACTAAGACGCCGCTCCTCCTTCGCCGCACACCTCTGCTTCCTGTCACGTTTCGTCAGGCCCGGGTTATTTTTAGTACGGCAAAAAAAAGAGGCGTCAAGGCGAAGGTGGACTTTGAGCAAGTGACAAGCTGACGGCCGGCTTGATGTGACGCTCGTCAGATCAGAGCCTCGCTGCGGGCCCCCGCTAATGTGGAGTCCACCGTCGTGATCATCAGCGGGCGTGATTACCCCCACAATGGCGCTCCTATTAATCACATCACTCCCATTACTCTAATTTGATTTGACTGGATGTTGTCCATCCTCCCGCCCTCTCCCTCCCTCCCTCTCTCCCTCCCTCCTGTCCCATTTCTCTCTCTCTCTCCATCCTATCATCACAATCATCACAACATCTCCCAATAAAAAGCTGTCAAGCGCGGAGCTCCTCCCCCTGACTGGATGACATTTAAAAGGCGACTACATGACTGACACTCGCAGAGTGGGGGGGGGGGGGGGGGGGGGGGGGGGGGGGGGGGGGTAGGACCGCCCCGGGGGAGAGGGAGAG
>JAOPJI010000142.1:13554447-13564564 GCA_027122695.1 Merluccius productus
CTCTCTCTCTCTCTCTCTCTCTCTCTCTCTCTCTCTCTCTCTCTCTCTCTCTCCCTCTCTCTCTCTCTCTCTCTCCCACAGGCAGTTCACTGCTGACCACATTGGGAGTTTTTCTCAACTCGTTCAAAATGTGCTGCCTCCATTCTCGACACCTGAGTGGAGATGTCACATCCTGGCTTGACCGGGCCAAAGAGAACAACGGTGGCCGCTACAGTGAGACACACGTGGAGAACGTCAAAGTGCTGGCCAGGCTCTTCCCACTGTACAGCCTGCAGCTGATTTATAGAGCCTGCATTACACAGGCAAGTCTATGGGATCAAGTCACATCACGCCAGCTTTATTTGTATATAGCCCTTATCCACCGTTACAGTCTCAAAGGGCTGTACAGGCCCTGTACAGACACCAACTGACCCAAGCCCCCCAAAGGGCAAGAAATCCCTTCCAGGGATGTTTAGGAGTGCAATGGGTGCCATAATTGACATACGTATTACAAGCAAACATTTTAAGTACAATGAGGTGATGAGGTACTCCTTGCCTTTGTGCTATGTTGTCAATGTCATTTCTTTTCACTCAAAACAAATGTTTTATCTCTGTCTTACCCTATCACTGTCTTATCTTATCATGTAAACTTTGTGTGTGTGTGTGTGTGTATATATATTGCCTTACAGATACCTTCAGGATACTACATCCAGACTATGCACTCCAACCTTCACCATAAAAACTTCCTCCTGCCCATTGGTCTGATGAACGTCATCAGCATCCTTCCTCTGCTGCTCCTGGCCCCACTCATCGAGTGTGTCACTACCTGTTACCTCTCTCTGGAGAAGGTTCCCCTGGCTCCTGCCAAAGTCATCAGTAGGCACCTCGTATATCCCTTCATCCACACCAGTGTTCCTCAAATGGGGGTACGCGTCCCCCCCAGGGGTACTTTGAAGGATTGCAGGGGGTACTAGGATCTAAATCTGAATAATACCACTTTAATGGAATTATGTAAATCTGAATACTTATAAGTCTGGTAAATCTTTCTCATGAATGACAACATGTTTATGAAAAACATGCACGTACATTTCCCTCCCCAAAATGATATACATATCTTCCTATATTATTTGTCATTCTTTTCTGTGACTCCAACACATCTTTGGTCATTATCCCCCCCCCCCCCTCACACCCCTCCTGTCTCTCTCTCTCAGCCCTGGGCCATGGGTGTGCAGCCTTGTCCGTGCTGGTGGCAGGTCTGTGTGAGCTGCACAGAAAGGCCTACCCCCTAGTGGAGCAGACCCTCTCTGGGAAGGTGTATTTGGTGTCGTCCATGCCTTGTTTTCAGCTGGCTCCTCAGTACATCCTGCTGGGTCTGGCCGAGGCCCTCGTCACCCCCGCTTGTAAGTAGAACCCAATGCAAGTGGGACAGAAATGTGATCTGATTTCTTTTTTTCTTTTTTCTTTTCACTGTGAATATGGTCTCATCGCCTTTTATTGAGGCTTTTATTGTGATGTAGTGTATGGACCAATCTATGTTTTAGTAAGATTTAATACCCTCGTTTTCTACAGTGATGCGCATAATACAAATAATACAATCTTAACAAGACAGATTGTAGTATTGTTTATTATCCTTTACTAATGTCTTATTGAGTTGTAACTCAACATATTTTTGCGGCACATCACGTCAGAGTTTTAATCTTCTATTACCCCCCATGAAAACCTCTGCATGTCAATCGCTCATAGCTAGGTTTATGCTAAAAACTGAGACAGAGACAAGCATTAGGCTAAGATTAATTACTAAAGGGTCTGACAGCTTCCCCCCTCTTTTTATCATCCAATAATGGGCAGGTTCTCTTATATCTTTTCAACTGACTCCTAGTCATATCAGAGGGATCTCCCTGCACTTCCTCACTCTGTCCTATGGAGTGGGATGTTTCCTGGGGGCCCTCATCACTCAGCTGCTGTATTTTAGTTCAGGAGGTAAAATAAGTTATTCTTTAATAAATTATTCAGGAATGGAGAATGTGATATATATTGCCGCAAAATAGTTCATAACAACCTTTAAATCATGTGAACTCAATTCCAGGAAACTTCTACCCATCGTTACCCCATGAAGGAAACCTAGAAAGGTTTTTCTTCTTCTTGGCCACATTAATGGCCATAAATGCCCTGGTGTTCTGGAGAATATCCTACAGGTATATCACACAGCCTCATATAAAATTCAGCTTAGACGTGAATTACAATGGTGAGCTAAGTCCTGCATGATTTTTATGTTTTTTGTTGTCCACCCAAGGTACATAGACTTGAGTGTCCAGGGCAGGGGACTGACCGTCAGCCCCCTGACGGAGAAGTTGCTGCGCTACAAGGCCTGTCTGAGGTTTTACGACACCGTGGAGCACTCCTACACAAACGCTTCGGTGGAATCCATCTTGTGATTCATGAGTCCTCTATCATAATGGTTCTCTGTGGACTACGTAGCGCGGGCGCTACACAACCATACAGATACCTACCATTTAGACACCTGTCGTGGTGGAAATTATACTTTCCTATACTTTATACTTACGACACTTGAGGGAGCTTCGACACAAAATGTGTAGGATGTATTTTTTGGTCTGATCTTGTGTGGTGCGATGTGTTTTGTTTGAGCCAGCCCAGGAGACTGCAGTTCTTATCCAGAGAAACAATGGGAGAACATGAAAGGGTGAATCAAAGAGACAGTCTCGTACGAATATTAAGAGTTAAGGTGAGACAGCGGAACGAGGAAAAGGAACAAGGGTGCAACAGGAGTGCACAGCTATGAAGGCTTGATAAGACCAAATAGGAAGTATGTGCGTTTAAGAGACACTTTATTGCTGTTCTGTTATATTGTGTATTGATTTTAATGTGTTTCTTTTATTTAAGATATGCTTGGTTTTACAATGGTTATGTGATCATGCTAGGCCTACCCATAGGCTACATGTACCTATTACTGTGCAATACATTATTTATGACATTATTTATGATTATAAGCTTTCAATAAAATCTACTTTAAAATTAAATATCTTAATGTGACAATGCCTCATCTGTATTGGTACGTAGTATGTGTATTGTTGTATTTGTATTTATGTTAATTGTATATGTAGGCATATAGGCTACACATAATATATGCATAGCCTATATGCCTACATATAGGCATATAGGCTATGCATAATACATGCAATAATATATACAAATTAATGAATTAATTGAGACATACAGAGAGCTTACTCTACTTTACTCTACTATGTGAAGGCTGGCCTTCACAGCCCAGTCCAATATGTGTTCATGTAGTAAGTAAGCAGCGGCAACTGAAAATGTAGGCTTGTTTGTTATACATTTTCATTGTATTATTCTCTAACCCTATCTATTTTTTTTTTTTAAACATCTTAAATGAGAAACCAAGTGGCATATTGTGCGTGTGTCGCCATCCTTGTGTTGCTGCAGCTGCTGGCCTGCTGCTGCTGAGGAAAACAGACTTTTTTCCCCCCTCAGCATTTCCGAGATTTCGACAAATAACGCGAGATTTGCGTCGTCACCTAGAAACCAGTGAAAGCGTTTGTTTTTGTCCGTGTGTGTGTGTGCCGACATTGTGCCCCTACATGGAGTTGCCGCATCCCGTCAGGAGACGCTTGGAGGACTTTTCGCGGACCGTGTTCAGCGACCCGAGCAGAACCGAGCTCACCGACGGAGACCACGTCAAGTACCGGGAGCACGGTAAGTGACGTGTTTGTCGGTACCGTTACCGTACACCCCGGGCCCGGGTCCGTCACTAGCGACGTAGGTAACAAGGGTCTTGACTTGAACCCTGCTGTGGGTCCGTCCGGGTCCGGTCGTAGATCCGCGTCATCGGGACTCACTCACGTGTTTGTGTTCTGGGTTCCGGGTTGTGGTTCTGGTTCTCCCCACTAGGCAGGGCGGTGGTGTCCAGCCTCCCGCTCCAGATGTCTCTGTACTTCAACATGTGGTTCTTCCCCTGGTGGTGGATCGGCGAAGTGGTGATGCTCCACATGAAGGTAAACGGCGCCAACACTGAACTTGGTTCTGAATGCTTACATATCACAACAAAATCAAATAAAACTAATCATAATGTCGTGTCAGAAGGTGAATTGAGCTCCTGTTGATGCGATGGCCTTTCTTTCCTAGTACTCTTCCCTTCCAGACTACTACAAGTTCATCCTGGTCACGGTGCTGGTGGTGATGACTGTGATCGAGGCTATACGGCTGTATCTGGGCTATGCAGGGAATCTGCAAGAAAAGGTAAACCCCCTGCACACACAACCACCACATATTGGCAGACATTGTGAATGTGAGTGGTGCTGGGAAACCTTCAGTCAGTTGTCTATAGCCTACCGAGTATAGGGGTTGGCACAGCGTGTCCACGTTGTACAGTAGCAGGCGTATTTCTTATTCGATGAACCTGTGGGGTTTTGTCTTCTAGGTACCGGAGCTCGCAGGTTTTTGGCTGCTAAGCATCTTGCTGCAGTTTCCCTTGATCCTCTTCCAGCTTTTCAATGAGTCTATTATTATTCTGCCTTTGGAGAGAGGGGTTCACATAGTCCTTGGCCTCTTTATACTCACACAGGTAAGATTGCGTTGCTCTTAAGAAAGTATGATGGCAACAGTAAGCCTTTCCTTGCAATATTACAGTAGTATTTAGGACTATTTTGTAGTTTTGAGCTACTTTGACTGCATATTAGCAGATTGAATTTAAATGGGGGGCAGGATAGTGTAGTGGTTGTGATTGTGAGGTGGTCCACCCGGTACCCAGCCGAAAGGTACTGGGTTTGAACCCAGTATTATCCGCAGCGTAACGTGCATCTTCATCACATCCGAATTCACTGTAAGTCGCTTTGGCTAAATGGTCGTGAATACTAGTAAATAGTTTCCTTAGTACTTCTCATCAATGTTTTACATCGAGTACCTGAGTACCTGTTTCTGTTGTCACCCACAGGCTGTGTCAGGCTTCGCAGCGCTGCGAGAGATGGTCAGACACACAGAGAGCCAGTTCCACCTGCTTCAGTTTGATTGAATACCGAATCATATGACTGACTTATCCAATGGACAAAGCACAGGACATGGCAAGAATTAATGATCTGATTCACAAAACGAAATGTCAAAGAACAGTGTTATTTGCTTCTTTTAATATATTTTTGTACTTAAGTCCATTTGTAGTCTGTGTTTGTTTGTTGGCAGGCGGGGCGGGAGGGATGCTGGGGGTTATAACAATAGCAATAGGCTGCTGATGCACAAAATCAATATCTAATCATTTAATAATTTCATTAAGACTGATGTCCTCTGCTGGTGTACATTAATACTTTGGATATTTTTGCTCAATGGAACATGTTATCTGATCATTGAGATTGGGCATGACTTTCAACGTTTATCAGCATCATTATTATTATCTGCTCATGAACATGAGCATATTGGGGATAATATGAATATAATAACACAGGTATGACATAAAGCAGTGCCTTCATTTTCCACTGTTCCATCTTTCACTTCTTTGTTGAAATTCCACGAGTAGCACTTTCCATCCGGCGTAGCATTTGACATTACAGGAAATATAGGGGCACGGGTTTGAATCGATAGTCATCTCATCTCCGCACCACCTGTGCACTGCGGGGGGAGCAGGAAGGTACTGATCATCTCCCCGTCTGGCGTTGTCACTCGTCCCTGTCTCCTGTCAGTGTGAGAGAACCGTGTGCCCTGAGTGCAGCAGCCTGGCTTTCTGTTGCCTGGAGAGAGACGAGGTCTGACATCCCACACACTGGGGGTGGAAAAGCCTTTTTATCGAGCTCCAGTGAGGGTCTGTCAGAGCACAACCGTACGTGTGAACTACTCACGATGGTAATGACAGGCAGAATTAGAAATTTGACTAGCAGACCGGGGCCTTAAATGGCATGTACTCCCACCTTTTATTTGCATTATCTACAACATCATTGCAACACAGACACGCAGATTTGGCAAAGCCAATGGGGGTCATGTTAAGTTCCAATATAAAAAAGGTAATAACCACAAAAGTCATTGCTTCTTTAACAACAATGGGCTACACCCCTGTCCTGTTGTTTCTGATCGTCCCAGTCCTTGGGAAATGGGTTTCTGGTGGGATGATCCAGGATGACTTGGTGGGTAGTGAGGCTCTCCCTGGCCCTGTTCACTATTCCCACCGACCGCCACAAGGGTTGCTAAATGGATCAGAAAATGGACAAAAATACACTTGTGAATATATAAAATTCATTGTAAAAGACTGTAGAAATAAACTAAAGTCATGGATAGACAGCAAAGGTAAACCCACAAAATGTATATCTATTTATTTGCTACACTCATCAAAGAAACCCTTATTTTTCAACATGTCTGGCCAACTGCTCCATATGCTGTGAGTGAGTGCTGGATAGGTCACCTTTTGTGGAGAGTCCTCTGTGATTGTGTGGGTCAGAATGAGTTGTATTTGTTGAAGGGGAGCTGAAGGATGAAGGATCCTTGGATGGCAGGTTTGACACCCGAGGGGCGTCCCGCTCCACGTGAGACTGAGCGCTGCTGGGCTTGGACACCCACGGCTCAGTGCCTCGGATGGACAGTATTCCTGGAACCACCTTGAACTGGATGCCCGAGTGAGGCCTGGCGCGCGCGCACACACACACACACACACACACACACACACACACACAGACAATCCCCTTCAGGCAGCGGTTTCCAAATTCCTGAATTACAACTCTTTATTGCGCTCGAATTTGAGCTTTAATTTGTACATGCAAAATACATTTGAAATATTTTCTGTTGGCATAAAGACCTGTATGTAGTCGGCGTCCGCGGAGTCTGCCGCCTGCCTGAAAGAAAAGAGGAAAAGTGATACCATCTTTTTTTGTATTGTACACCCATTTTGTCAATGTACTATTATACTATCAAGTCATTTAGGAGACTGAGAGGGACTTCCAGTGTATTCAGAAGATGCAGGTCATTATGGAGCATTATGAAAGTGCTACCTACTGGTAGCTTGTGGACACGTATTGAGGAAAGCACGCCGAGACCCACCTCGTAAGCCTTTATGACAGAGCGAGGACAGCAGTGACCGCCGCCGGTCAGCCTCGGTGACGTCTGACAGCGTCGGAAGCAGGGCACTCAGGTAGAGCAGCTTAGTTGTACACACGTGTCTTTCTCTCTTCTCCTCTGTGTCCACGGTGGAAAAACAATAACAGAAGAGCTATTCTATTATTCTAACGCACACTATGCCAGAACTGAACTGGAATCTTGCAATTGATTTACAAGACGTCAAATCCTCTTCACCACTAGACTAAATTAGAAGATTAAGGATTGCAATTTATAGGAAAAAGCCCCACTTTAATCAGATGGAAAACAAGCAAACATGTTTCCTGTGTACTTTAATGACCTTTCACATGACATCCTTCTGTTTACTTCAACATTATCAACTATACTGACTGTTAATGCAGCCACTTACTCTGCGTTGAAAATACTTTATTACTATTTAGCTATTTTTATTATTATATTACATTCACATTTTCGCTTCAGTTTTTATGTTAGAAACGCCAAAACAATGATATGGTCGGAAATGACTATGCAAGCAGTGGCAACCCCCACTGCATGCATAGATGAGGCACTAACCATGGAGGTGGCTACCAGTAGGAGGCACTATAGCGGTGGATGTGCTGCGCTGTGGACAGGCTCTGTTCCCACGATACATGTATGCATGTGCCATCGGAGCGTCCACACATTCGTCCTATAAAACGACAAACTAGATCAGTACGGCCCGCATCACACAAGAGATAAACACAGCCATCTTTGATGTCAACGGTTTCACGTGCATAGTAAGTGTTGCTCATTTCTATCCAGCAACGCGCCGGATAGAAAGGATATACATTTCCCATCTGAACAGCACCTTGACTGGCTCTCTGCCCTGCCACAGGGTCACCTGACCGATTTCCCTCGTGTTATTGGCTGGCCGAGGAGGGAACGCAGGTGGGCCAATCACCTTCCCCACGGAGGAGACCTTGAGGAGTCACAGGGAGGAAAGCTTGTGATGTGTGCCTGCTGTTGTGGCTAGCGCTCTGTGTGTATCCATAACTCCCTGACCACACCTGCTCTTTCCTTTTGTGTTGCACCACAGTCTTCTCCTGGCTCTTCTCCTTTGCCGTGGCATCAGTGAGTGGGCTGGGCATCTGGAAAAACAATACAACAAAAGACCAACCACTGATCACGCTCCTTAACAGCTGACCATGGCTGATCAGAAGCAGGACGCATGGTTATCTCTAGGTCTGTCTCTGTGTTTTTCTGACAACTAGTGCAGTGACCTTGTGGGTCCTCAGCAATCCACCCGCCAAGTGTGAAGTCGAATACATACAGAGACTCCATTTTAGATGTTTCTGGCGGTACTCTGCGGTACCTGGGTCTGTGTGTTCTTCCTGATCGTATCCTGTCGCAGTCTGTTTCTCTCTCGACGGGTCCGCAGGTGTTTCTTTGCCTGTGGAGAGTCGGTAGTGTTTGTCGATAACCAAGAATGATGACTACGTGGACTGACTTGAGATCAGCCAATGATCACACCATGATGTTGGATGCGTGCCACATTGGCTCATACTGGTTTGTGCACAGCGGCGCCTTGCTTCAGTAAATGTAGTGGCAGTCCGTCCGATTCGGAGCTGTCTGAACCGCCGGTGCTGTAGAATCAGAAGAACAATTAGTTGCATTGAAGAAATAGAAAATATAGAAATATCTCAATGCCTCTGTGGAGTGTGTGTGGTTGATAGCTGGTTCACAGCCTCCCCTGACCCGAGTCAGACTGATTAGACACAGGGGCTGGGTGAGGCTGCCCACCTGTGGTGCATGCGCAATTGGGATACCATGCTCATGCGCCAGGGGAGGCTGTGAACCAGCTGGACCACACACACTCCACCGCCCCTTCATCTGTACAAATTCATCATCACCTGGATTCCAGGTCGGAGACAGAAAACTCCTGGCCCGACTGCTTCCTCACCCCCTGCCCGAGCAACGCTGTCAGCTCAGTCAGACAGTAAGCAGTCTGAAGCACACGTGCCCGCACGCACACACACACACACAGACACACACACACACACACACACACACAAAAACAAAACACACACACACACATAAGGGCCACAGAGACCAATCAAAGAGATGAAGGTAAAATAAATCCAAGTCTATATATTTTTTTAAAGCAACCCGGCAGAAAAGATTACTGATGGTTCATACAAAGCCGACCGAGCCCCCTCAGCCTGGCTCTCATCCAGTCACCTTGGTTGGATCCGGGTCACAGTAGTCCAGCAGGGTGTCACAAAAGTAGTAGCCAAGAGACTTCAGGTCCTGTGCGGTGAAATGGGTCCCGCTCCTGCCACCTAGCACCCAGCCAGTTTACATTTTGTGTCACAATCGATCAAAGCCACCTTAAAGCAACAGGGAATATGCACAAAAACACGACATGCAGAGACGACTCACCAAGCGTTGAGCCTCCAAAAGTGGACTCCATGGTGTAACTGTTTCTGATGCCCAGCCGCCACATGACGATCCTGCCCGTCCCCTCTTTGCTCTTCTGCACCCGGAACTTGCAGCTCCTGAATGAGAACTGAGGGGGACTCAAGGCATTAATACAGCACTGATCAAGTCTGTAGGATTGTGTATCATTAAATACGAAGCAGTTGAAAGACTCATGAAGAATCATGGTGAGGAACTTGAATCCACAAGGCATTGCACACGTGAATACACAGAGACAAAGTCTTTGGTTAGACGCTCAGCGAAAGACGTGGTGGAAGAATGACTGGTTGACTGGCTGGACTGATGCGGGACTTTACCTTGTCTTTGGCGTTCTTGCTCATCATCAGTGGGAAGACTCTCTCATGAAGCTGCAGAGAGGCGTTTTCCCGGTCGTCACAGCCGTACATGAACACGTTGTTTTTTCGACTGTGGCCGTGGAAGTCGCAGTAAAGAACCACGTCCGTCTGTGAGACCAGCCTGTTGAGAACACATGGGCTGTGTACGAAATCCTTCACTCATTCACTACTCCCTACTCACTAGCAAGGGAGGTCTATGTAGAGGACTATATAGAGCTCACTACTCCCTGCTCACTATCTAGGGAGGTCTATGTAGAGGACTA
>JAOPJI010000142.1:13567316-13583991 GCA_027122695.1 Merluccius productus
CCCCCCCCCCCCCCCCCCCCCCCCCACAGACAGACAGACAGACACAGCCCATTACCCTAAAGATTAGTTCAATAATTAATGGGTAAAAGCGACTTAACTGAAACTACACACTGGGCGTTTACGGAAACACGGACATACACTTGAATGGCCTTCTGCAGGTTTCCACTCTCAAAACGCGACTCAAAGTCGAGGGGTGGTTCCTTTGGACACATGGCGCGGGCCGTGGCACTCGTGATTGGGCCACGGCTTCCCCCAACACGAGAGCATGTGAAGTATGGCTTCTTAGTGGCTACATAGGAAAGAATGGGGTGGAGGGATATACAGTAGAAAGCAATTACAGACTTCATAAAATAGTCAGAACTGTGAAACACAGTATCTACGTTATCTAAAGAGGAGTTTTGCCCGAAGTTGTTGTTGTTGTTGTTGTTGTTGTTGTTACATCTTGAGTCAATAGAAAAGCAGGCATGTAAATGTAAAATTCAGAGTCATGTGGCTGATTGTGATTGTGTGATGTGAGCATGTTTTTGTTGTGCACTTGCCAAGGTCGATGCGGTACACCACGTTCCCCCTCTCCTCCCCCACGGGGTTGGGTGCTCTCTCCAGTCCCGTGGGCTGGTAGAAAGGCTCGGGCTCTGGGGGCTCCCAGTCTGAAACACATCAAACAACAAGACTCGCTAGTGATGAAAATAATAATAATGATGGGTACGAATGATTGGAATTGGACGGGTAGTTTTTGGATGGATGGCATATTTTGATTTTGAACTCTAGATGTAGATGTGATTTAGATGTTACCATTTAAATAATTGTGATTTAACTACATGGGTAGAAAGTAAGTGGTTCATTTAGATGATCTTATTGGACCGTTCTACTCGAGGGGAACGAATGAGCAATGAACACCTTATAATCACTTAAAATCACTGTTAACATCTGAAAGAATTAATGCAAAAAATCTAAACAATATTGTCATCACATTATCAATTTTGCTGTATATGTCAATATATATTGTGATGTTTGATCAGCGGTCATTCAGTCTGTTTGATCAGCGGTCACCAGTGAGCCATCACTGATGGCTCTGATCACTGATCACTCATGGCTCACTGGTCATTAACGCCCAGCTTCGAAACTTGTAGTACTGAAGCATAAATCAAATTAAAAACAATCAAAGATCCTACGAATAATGTTGTGTGTGGACGTTTTTTGATTGAATTTGTTTGATTGCTTTTTGGCCATCTTTCATCGTGTCCCTTTAGGATACCATTGTCTGTGGTATTACAGCAACAACACCCACCGATGTGCTGGATAGCGTCCTCGATGACCTCGCTCTCCAGCGGCCAGCGGACCCCCTGGAAGGGGTAGCCGGAGGACGGGAAGGTGAACAGGTCCTGGGGCTCCCGGAGCCTCAACTTCGGACGGCCGCCATCCAGGTCTACCAGCAGCTGCCTGGTTCTCAAAGCCTGGCTTATGTGGACGGACCCTGAAGAGGAGACTGAAAGTCAGCGTTGTGATAACATCACCCAGGGGAAACTCTCAGGGAAAGATTTGTAATGTAACAATATAAATATGACAGTATTTTGATAGGTGTAAAAAGAAAGCGACCCACATTGTTTCATCCATACTGAATCCTGTCTCACATCTTCTGTGAGGGACTGCTGTTTTCCCAGGGTTTTCCACATGGTGATCTCTCATTGGGGCGCTGGCAAACAAACTGCTATGAGAGCTGTTCTCTCTGCCATGAATAAAAATACATATGCATTCAATGCTTTGAGTCAGGGAAATGTACTGGCCGTTGTGAGACATGCTGACCCCACTATATTTCCCCATCTTCATAATATAATCCCAGGTTCAACTGCAGAACACATCAGTGAAATCCTTGGCCAACCCTATTGTCTATTTCATCACTTCCACGGATGAGATGAGCCTGAAGTGATCTCTGAACGAGTTGCAGCACATTTTTCGCAGGAGTCTCCGTTTGTGCTCTTAAAAAGACATTTGGTCGTCAAACACCGTTTAGCTACCATGTTTAAGTTAAGACTAGATAGCACCGAGGACAACCCCGACATGGACGGTACTCACCAGCATGTAACGTTATTCATCCTTCGTTTCCACGGTGTCGCATGGTTTCGATGGGCGCTTTTTAGTTTTACTTTTATATATATATATATATATACACAAAACACCCATTTACCTCCACCTCATGGAGATAGGAGGGCCCCCCCCCCCTGGTCTACGTTACAGAAAGTAACAGCGGACCCCGGGTCTCGCTACGGTAGCGGAGCTAGCAGAACAATCTTTTACAAACTCTGTTGCTTAGCAACCACACTTAACAGTGCGGTTGCCATGGAAGTCCGGGTCCACATACAGAGGATCTCCATCCACGGTCTGGAGGTTCACATCATCTTACTCCTTTTGAACATCACATCAGATAGGATTCATGTGATAGGTCTTTATTTTTTATACTTTTTTAAATGTTTGATTGTCCTTGGGTCGGTTTTTAGAAATCAATCAAAGCGATAGGCCTGGACGCCATAATGAATAATGAATCTTTAATTGTCTTTCCGTTATTCTTCAGACAATTGGGAGCGCAAAACACCAGGAGCAGACGGTAAAATTATAATGCGATTTGATTCCAATCAACTGAAACGTGGCTTAAAAAATGTGTTTAATAACTTTTTACAAAAATGTACAAGTTCGGTGACATTCCCTCCATCCAAAAACATGACTCAGCCCACTGTATTAACATTTCGTATAGAAATCAATACAAAAAAAAAAAAACATCAATAAAATGGAAAATCCAGTCAACAGATTTAGGTGGCCATGTCAATTGGGTGCATATTACAAATTCTCAGGATAAAGACTTTTGGCACATAATCCACTCTTGTTCGTCATGCTCAGACTAGGACATTTGGACATAACTGGCCGATTTGGGCAAAAAAACATGTAAAAAAATATTTATGTTGAGTTCTGTTACATTAAAAACGACTTTCTTTAGAACGCAAACTGCAGAGTGTGCGACTAATATCTGGTATATCATTACTTGATTGTATGCACAGAGAAACAAGAGTAGACAAATCTGTCATTAGTCCTAAATCTTCAACAACCTCAACAGTATTCAACATCCTTTATTCAAACTAACAGTATGGACAAAATGTCACTGTTCATTACATTACATCTGTGGAGGGGAGGGATGAAGGCAGAGCATTAGCTTGTGGTGTAATCCAGAAACAATGCTTTACAGGCTACTTGTCTTCTTCCTCTTCTTCAGACGTTCCCGCCAGTCTTCAGGGAGCGCCTCAAAGTTGGCGTTCTTATTGGACTTTCCTCTGAGGAAAGAACAAGTCAAATGAACAGTTAGAATATGAACAAGGGCGCTCCGATCGATCAGCCACCGGTCGTCATCGGCCGATATTGGTTCTAAATAGTTTGATCGCGGTCTCTCTCAAAGACCCATGAGCCGATCAGATGACGCAAAACAATTTCTCTATGCGCCACTAAAATGGCTACTGTTGAATATGTTGCCTGCCAATTCATGATACTTTCTCATCTCTAAATGTTAATAGTTAAAGTGTAAGTGAACCCCTTTCAGCTTGAATTCGAACTCGAGATTTTTGTAAATGCGCCCCATGCCATTGTGATACTTTTTTTAAGCTACATTATGTCACTGCCCCTTTAATTTACTATGTTGATAAGAATAGTTAATTAAATAGAAGGCTTAAAATAGACCCTGTGATCGGTATCAGCCGATACGGCTTCCAGCGATGGGCCGCAAAAATCCTGATCAGAGCACCCTTAAATATGAACATTAATGGAAAAGCAAAAGACTCAAAAGCCAGAATCCCAGAAAGGCCAATCACCTTCAACAAAACAACCGATGCAAACACGACTTGGTTTGCATTAACTTTCAATCAAGTTTAATATTAACATTGTTAAAGGGTAAAATTAACTTTAGGGAAGTTGCACATTAACATAGCACAAATCATCTTTAATCTCCAAGGCTCGGGCAATTCATGTTAAGGCACCTCAAATATAAATCAAGTAATAAAACTCAACCTCAACTAATATAATTAAAATGCAGCGTGTAGCATCTTACGTCAGGAGCTGCTGATGCTTCCATTCCTCAATGGTCCTCTTGTTGAGCTGATCCCGGTCCTCATCACTGGAGCTGCTCTTGTCCTCCTCGTCCAGCTCCTTCTGGATACTCTGCCACTTCTTCACCAGAGACGGCATCTTGGTCTTGGTCTTTTTCGACTTCAAGGAAGCAGGTCATCAAAATAAAAAGCAGTTGAAGGATACAATGCTTATTAGTGTGTGAAACAAACAAGAGTGGAACTTGATTGGTATAAATAATGCTGCTCAATGATTTTCATTTACAACACAAAAATACAATTATAATAAAATTATATAAAATAACATTAGAATAGTATTGTAACAAACCTTGTCCTTTTTTGGCTTCTTGTTCTTGTCTGTCGGCAGGGCTTTGGCTCCCGAAGGCTCGGGGGGCGGCTGGGTTAAGGGGAGCGGTGGTTGGATAGGCGGAGCGGGGGGAGGCGGGGCCACAATTTCAGCGGGAAGCGAAGGAGCACCGACTGCGGACACTCCCCAGTAGGCATTCGCTGTCATGACAGAAGCTGTAGATACAGGAGCACTCACTCAATATAAAACATTTCAAACACTGATCAAGAGTGGAACAAGCAAGTCGTTCTGACAGTTGCCAAGAGAGGATGCGTATTAAAGTGGTAAGCTTGAAACAGTCGAAGTAGAGTAGTTGTAGACACATGCATGCATGCGTTGTATGGTGCAGCAATACACATTTCTTATACTTTCCGGAAATGCCTCTTGCAACAACCTTCCTTGTTTGTAAATTATATTACATCTGCCGGAAAGCCCACCACCACCCCATTGTTTTCTTTGTCACCATACATGATTTAATCAACGTAATTCCCTATCAGTGGTTGGTTGAAAATCGTGAAGCCTTTTTAATGTACCTGCACTGACTGTGTTCTGGGTATAGAGAATAGCGCTGCTGCCAATGGTAATGGACTTGTTCAGCTGACCAGCTTTACGTTTCTGGCCTTTCCCCAAGGAAACCGAGGTATCAAGGATCTGCGAAAGACAAAACAATACAAAAGAGACATTATTCATATACATATATAAATATACAATATAAAGTATCCTTTCCTTAACATACAACTCCAATGACGGCTTGTGAATCATCGGAACCTCTCTCTTCAATATGTAATAATTGGTGCACAACCAAATTTAGTACACACACATGGATTAGGGCTGCAACTTTTAGTCGTTTGATAGATCGACAGAAAATTATTATTTTATTTATCAAGTACAAATACCAACATTTGATGCTTCAGAAATTCAAATGTTTTGTTCATTGACCATTATAAAAGTAATACCAATACTAATTGAATCACTTTGGACTCTGGTAACTTGTGACGGCACTGGCCATTATTTATGACATTTTCGAGACTAAATGATAAACGAAAAATGATCGTTAACTGGATCAACTATGAAAATAACCATTACTTGCAGCCCTACTGGACATCATTTAACGAGGTGAATCTCAGTTCCCGCCCCCCCAACAGTAGGTGGAATCCCCTTGCGTTGCGTACTTTGGCCGTGACCAAAGGTAGAGCCGGCCTCCCACTGCCGTCGTCCTCCGTCCCAGGAGCTGGAGGCTCGCTGTCGTCATCATCCATTTCCATCTCCACCTCCATGATATCTCCGTCGCTATCCGGTGGAGGCGGAGGCGGTGGGGGAGAGCCTGGTGGCGGCGGCGGGGGCGGGGGGTAGTCTGTAGGTGGGGGTGGGTTTTCGGGAAGAGGGGGCTGGGACGGGGGCCAACACGGTGGCGGCGCAGGAGGGGCAGTCGGAGCGCACGCAGAAGAGGCTGCAGGGTGGGGATTGGGGGGGAAAAAAATGGATTCATGGGAGATCGGTATTCTTTGCTTCTGCAATACTACTATTCGCCGAAAGTTGGCTCAACTATGTTCTGTTAGGCCAAATTCTTATAAAAAACAATGTCAGACAGCAATGGATCTGGAGAACCCAAACCCCAACGCTATACCCATAGGTTAAACCACACAAAAGATAAAAATCACAAAAAACGCAATATCGTATCGGGTTTTACAGAATCTAAATGCATCGTATCGGCACTCAAAAAACGTGAAAATGGTGAGGTGAAATCATGAGGGCCCTGCCGACTCCCATCCCTACCGGTTTTTTATTAATATATTTTAAAAAAACATGCTTCTCACTATTGATTTTCTATCCGTTTTTAAGAGAAGCTAGGAGGTGCTAACCTGTCTGTGTGGTGTTGGCCTCTCCCTGGTTGGATGTCTGGCCGTCGGTAGGCTCGTCCTGCACCTCCTCCTTGGTTGGGAAATCCCACTGGGAGACGCTGGTCCGGTCATTCACATAAAAATACCGCCTGTGCTCTCTAGAAAGTGGGACAAGAGAGATAGAGAGAGAAAACATGTCTCAATGGTGTGCCCTGCAACTGGCTACGTGGCCTGATGACCCAAGGCTATTCGGGCAGAAAAGCATTTGAGAAGCGACAAAACAGCCACAAGAGGGCTGTCTTGTCCTGATGGTGATGCTTTGAGCTGTTCTTGAGAGTCGAATTAGAAAGCGGGCTGTGGACAGTGGAACCCACCTTGCGCTCAAAAACAAATAAATCATAAACGAATCATCTTTGGTCCTGAAAAGGCCGTTTAAAATAGCAACGACCAGAAGTTCACACCGTTGTTGTTGTCCAAAATGTATTCATTTTAGACAACCACTCCCTTCCACACACATACGCACACACGTACAGGAAAATTGCAAAGAGAATTGGGTATATTATGGTCAAAAAGAAAACAAAGCTGAAAATAAAAATCACATGTTAATCGTTTTATATATATATTTTTTACATCAGATTATCTACATTTCTGAAACAAGAGAATAATGAAATACAGGAAAACATGTAATAAGAGTTGGTCTGACCTGCTGGATCCCCTTCAAGCTCCGTCTTCACCTTTTATTTGATGCGTGTGACACTCGTCCCTCCCAGGCGTCTGTGTCAGCATTGCATTCAGTAGGGGAGGGGGGGGGGGGGTTTGCAGTCCTGTAAAGTTCAAAGTCCTCCCGCGCAACCAACCCTCCTACCATAACCCTGTCCAGTGATCGGACATCTGGCCAATCTAATTCATGTCCTCACAGATAAGAGCTTGATAGTCTGTGCTATTGGGAGAGTAGGTCCTCTCTCTGTGACGGTTATGTATACAGGAATACAGGCTGGCCCATAGTGGATGCTCCCTTATTATTATTAATAATAATAATAATATATGGCAGGTTGCTGGGAATGCAACCCAGCAACCTATTAGGTTTCTGTCATGGATTGTGATCCACTGAAATGGTTCTGCTTCCTTTCCAAGTCATGATAAACAAAGTCTAGATCCCCGGCATTGTGGGTGGTGATGGTGGTGTGTCTTTGGTAGTCACACGTTAAGATTTCTGGGGGATGGGGGGGGGGTTTAGAGATGTTAAAGGTAAGGAGCGCGTACCTGTCCCAGTGGCAGGACCAGCCTTTAGGGGTGGCGTTAAGTTCGTAATGTTTTATGTGTTGGGCGGCTTCCTGCAGCCTGCGGCGGAGATAGACTCCATTCAGAGCACCCTCCCTCCAGTCGGCGATCCGCGTCTGAAACAGACAAGGGAGGCACAAGGAGGAGAGAAAGGAAGAGAAAGGGGAGTGACGTGGAGAGAGGAGCCAACAGGCAGATGAGTAATGAAAACAAAATGAATACCCTGTGGCAGATTATAATGAACATTTTAAATATTAAACCCTGGCGGCATATGGCTGTGAGGAAAACGACATGAAAGAGATGAGAATTTAATATTTATACTTTAATAACTTGAACCACTCAGTCTTACCTCCGTTTGTAGCAGAAGCAGATGAAAGTTAGAAATGGCTTTTTTGTTTATGCCCAAAAACTCCATCTTGCTGGTTAAGTTGTTTGCTAGTTCTCCAATCTGAAACTACAGGAGGCAGGTGTTTTAGCCGTTGTGAATTCCTCAGTATTCATACTAGGGGTGCGACCTTGTACTCGAGTAATCTAGATTCTAATTGGAAATAGTTTTTATTTCTCCATGGAGGGATGCTAATTCTGACTTTTTTCAGCATAACCAATACTCGATAAACGGTCATTAACCGTTCACCGATAAGAATAATTGTGCTATAAAAAAATTGACAAATGTCTGTGACCCATACATTTTTTTTTTACAAATGTTTATTGGAAAGGAGGGCTGGCCTGAATGCATACTTTCAAACTTCAAACTTCAATCATTATGTTTCCGAAGGTATATTCGAATAGTTAGCTAGGACATTAATAGAGCTGATTTATTATTATGCATTAATACAAGCGCTAGGACATGGACATTAATAGTGCTGTGAAGTGGAGCCACAGAACTCTATCCCTGCTCCGTTATCGCATTTTAGACCGACGGGTCTGCCATGCAAGGACACATGGCGCAAAAAAACAACAACAAAAAAACAGTACTTGAGTACTCGTGGGAACAAACTAACTGGTAATCGTTTAGAGAAAATCATAAATGTTCCTACCCCTAATTCATACTGTCGATATTTTCAGAAATTGGACCGTTCTTTACCTTGAGCTCGGGTGTTTCCACTTCAACGTCTTTTGGCAGCACTTTCACAACCGATTTGTCTTCTGCTTTGTCTGCCTCCTTTTCTTCGACTTCTGGGGGCTTCTCTGGGGATTTTATTTGAGCTTCAGGAAACAAGAGGGAAAATAAATATTGTAAGCATAATTGCAGTATGAACACAATTTTGAATGAAAACATCTCTGCATGCCCCCCAATTTAAAAAAGGTTGCAACAATTCAAGGCACTACACACTACATGACTTTCAAAGTCGTCAGATCGCTCTACTGCACACATTACACGTAGGTAGATGCCTGCTCGTATTGTAGCTCGACACGGACATGTCTGCTTCGTTTATGTTACAAATAACTGAAAAGCAGGCTAAAATTGTGTAGCATGAACTCGGCATTATTATGTACAGTTTTGTACACCTACACAACTGCTCCGGGCTACATTGCTTTGCGCTCACCTGTTTCTACATGCTCCTGTGTATCTGAGCCTCTGCTGTTGGAGTCTGGGCTGGCTGCCCGGATGAAGGCCGTCTTCCATCTGGACTTCTTCAGAGCAGCCGCTTGCGAGCCTAAGGTTTCCTGGCTCGTCTCTGAATATGGGCTGGAGCCCCCTGCACTACCATCGCCTTCCTCCAAAGCCCGCAGCTCAGCCTAAATAGGATGGAGGTTCGAGGTTAGTCCAAAGTGACCGAGCCGGTGGCCAGTCAAAAGTGAAAATGTAGCGGTTCTAGAATGTTTTTCTCTCTTCCCCCTTTTCACCTTTTTCCTCTCGAGTGCGAGCTCCAGCTCCATGGTGTCCTCCTCGGGCTCCTCTTCTGCATCAGAGTTTTCCTGCGACTGGTTCTTGGAGCGCGGTTCTTTCTGGGCCACGGGCAGGCTTTCAGAGTCCGGCAGAGGGGTGGTGGAGGGGGAGCCGGCAAGGCCGCCTGTCTCCCCATCAGAGTTCACTCCGTTCTCTCCCTCATCCAGGTTGCCCAGCAACCGTTTTCTCCACTTTTCCTCTGCCACCTTCACCTCGGTGGGGATGAGAGGGCCGAGGAGGGAGGCGGCAACACCGTGGCGCTCCTCTTCTTCGCTTGTGAGGGCGACGACGCTCTCCATCACCTCCTACAGCGAGACAAAAAGGATCATAAGCACTAAATACAAATTCTGGAAAAGTGAACAGAAAGGTCATATGAATGGTCATATAAGAAAATAACAAACTTGCCTTCACTTTTGCCTCCTTCTTGATAGCTGGGGTGTGGGCAACAGCCGTGTTCTGTTCAGGATAATACGCCGCTTCCACGGTATCATTGCCGTTGACAGTGGCGCTGCAATAAAAAAAGACAAGAGACAAGTTCTCCTTTTACCTTTTCCCCTCAACATTTTTTTTACCAAGTAGAAACTGTTAAAAAAGTAGCAACTGTAGTCATATCCTTAAATTATACTGGTGCTAATGCAGTCTAGTTTAATCTCTGATCTGAGGCACCGTGCTTACTGAAGACTTTTGATGCACTGAGGTGTGTGTGTCTATTATGATGTAGTATGTAGCGTCTGATGTAGTAATTGGCTCTTGCCTGTTGCTGTATTGCTGCAGGCCTTGAACTTGATTGGCCAGGTAACTAGGCAGTTCCCAGGACACTTCGTTGGTCTGAGTACTCCAGTAGTAGTAGCAGCCAGAGTTGTCGTCCCATACCTCCTGCCAGTCTCCCATCTCCACCCCCACTGCAAATAAGCATCATGGAGGATGTTTACATACAGAAAACAATTCACAGAGGATTCCCTTATGTTTTTTTGTTCTTAACTTGTTGTCACACACACCTGACCTAATTACACATGTTACATATGCTGCAGCACAGGTTACCTCCAGCTAAAGACTCCTGGGTGTTGTATTGAAAGTGTGCCCCGGTACATGGCTGTTGCGGGCCCTTTGTGGGAACACCCTGTTGGACGTTGCTGTCAGGTCTGGGAGGGGAGGGCGATGCAAGTACAGGATGGGGCGAGGCATCATCGGCGTTTGGCTGAGTGGTGATTGCATCAATTTCCTACACACACACACAAAGAAGGGAAAACAGTGTTAGTCCATCACCTGATTCATGTGCCATGGTCCTCTTCCAGCTGACCCAGTAACACCTTGAGGTTTGCCAGTCATCATCGCCAGAAACCATCTCCTTGTAAAAATTGCAATTCGAATACAAAACTTTTAATTTCTAGAATCAAATAATTTGTGTCCAATTTTGTCAATGGGACACATACCGCCATGAAGTTGGCCAACGTGCTGTCAATATCCGCTGACTGGTTATGTTGCATTTTGGTCGTCTGCTGAGAGTCACTGTCTTCTTCGTCGCTGTCCTCATAGGCCCCGAGTAGAGACAGCCCTTCTGATACAAACGACACCAAATGACCAACATTGAGACATATCTGTGGCTGTGTTACAGTATTGGCATTCCATAATAACTGACAACACACACAGATAACTCACCCGTGGCCTTCACCGCGGGCCCCTTCATATTCATGTTGACGTTGCTGCCCCTCAGAAACGTGTGCCCATCACTTTCCGCCTCGTCTGCGAAGAAACGGAAAGGTTAAACGGACGTCTATAAAAACGTATTTTTATAACTTATTATCTGCACTTACTACCCTTTCCAACTCAGACCGTCCTTATTTGTACAAAAAAGGCGGTTAGCTTCCGCCGCTAGCACGGTTAGCTTAGCTACTAGCGTTAGCCTGGCGGACGAAACTAACCACGAAGTAATTTCCCCGCACAGCCGCTAGCCAAGTCATACGATGCCATGTGAAACAGGAACATGTTGAACATGTCACCTCGTACGGTCAACACATGGCGACTATCCTCCTTATTTTTAAAAAAACGAGTAGGGACACGTGGTCCCGATTCGGGTCCAGGTCTGGACTGGACTAAATAAAGGCTGTAAATGCTAGCGTCGGCCAGGGGAAGTAAGGAGTACCGGGGGCGCCCCGTTTTTTTCCACACCTTTTTGTTTAAATGCACGCCAAGGCCCAGTCGACTTAGCCAATAATGTCGGTCGCATTTAAACAAAATGCACCTTCTGGTCCTCCTTCCTCCCTCCAGGGGGACGTCGCGACGCGGCTAGCGGGCGGCGACAGCTGCAGTATTGTTCTGCGTCCGACCGTTGATCCTCCTCCTGCTGCTGCTGCGACGCTGCGACTTCTCTTTCCCATCCCTCCTCTTCCGGTTGGTTGGGCTGGCCGGGCTCCACTGCGGCTGCGCGGCTGCGCTGGTGGGTGGGGCGAACTCCACTGCGGCTGCGCTCCGACGTCACACACCAGCGCCAAACGTCCGTTGGAGAAAAAAAAAATGACATAAACTTCCGGGTCATGTGTGTTTGTGTGTTGGGTTTAGCGTTTGAGCCGAGATATCTTCCTTTAACCGATTTGTCAGAGGCACGCAACATGACGCCAACCATTGGCCGTCGGTTTATACCGTGAGGTCACGCGTTACGGGTGGGGATATAAAACAGAAGAAACTCCTCATAGGAACCACCACCCCCACCGATATATATAAGACCAGGACCCACCGGCTGGCCACTGCCAAAAAACCGCCGCTCGGCCTCTGGTTGATGGGACTACGGGTGCTGCGAGGGGGAGACTGGAAGAGCCACCGCTGGTAGGGAGATCGGAAACCATGGGAACCGCGATGGGACCGGTGCTGATGTGGCTGCAGGACGTGGCCGCCTTCACCCTCCTCAAAGCCCGGCGCACGCTGCTCCAGGCGGTGCTGTTGTTCTGCGTCATCCTCCTGCTCCTCTGGGTGTCCATCTTCCTCTACGGCAGCTTCTACTACTCCTACATGCCCACGGTCAGCTTCTCCACGCCGGTCCACTACTACTACAACACCGACTGCGACGCCTCCTCCCCCGAGCCGGTGCTGTGCTCCTTCCCCACGGCCAACGTGTCCTTCCAGAAGAACGGCGGCGGCCGGGACCGGGACCGGGTCATGGCCCTGGGTCAGCCCTACCGCATCTCCCTGGAGCTGGAGATGCCCGAGTCGCCGGCCAACGAGCAGCTGGGCATGTTCATGGTGCACATGTCGTGCTACACGACGGGCGGCGCCGCGGTGGCGTCGGTGGCGCGCTCCGCCATGCTGCACTACCGCAGCGCCGCGCTGCAGACCCTCAGCACGCTGGTCTTCTCGCCGGCGCTGCTGGCCGGCGTGGCGGAGCAGAAGCAGCTGGTGGAGGTGGAGCTGTACGCGGACTACCGCAGCGACGCGTACCAGCCCACGGTGGGCGCCGTGGTGGAGATCCGGTCGCGGCGGGTGCAGATCTACGCGGCGCAGCTGCGCATCCACGCGTACTTCACGGGCGTGCGCTACGTGCTGTACAACTTCCCGCTGACGTCCGCGTTCGTGGGGGTCGCGTCCAACTTCGCCTTCCTCAGCGCCCTGGTGCTGTTCGGCTACCTGCGGTTCATATGGGGCGGCATATGGCCCCCCGAGCAGGTGAGGGTGCGCGTGGTGACCGGGAACGACGCGCGCTTCCAACAGCGGCGCGGGGAGACGGCGCGCATGCGCATGCAGAGGGTATCGTCGTCGTCGCAGAGGGAGCCCGGCGAGATCGGCCCTTTGGATGAGCGGTCTGGTGGTGACCCGCAACCCGGGACCCCGACGGACGATGACCCCTCATCGTCCGCGGGCGTGCTGCTGGGGGTCTCTGGGGATGGCGAGGAAGACCAAGAGCCTGGGATCCGGGAGCCTTCAAACTCTACCGGGACCGAGGCGCCGGATGAGGAGGGGTCACCCGGTCCGACCCCCCCTTGGGAGACGACCCTGCGACAGAGACCCGGAGCCTCGGTGGACCTCTGAAGCGTGGTCGTGGTCTTGTCACCCATATGCTTGGTGAATCCCAAAACGCCCCCCATCCTAGTTACACAGATAGGGGCAGCGATGGTGAAAGTGTTTGTGATTTTCCTCTGTTTTATAAGCTATTGTTTTGTCTATTTAACATTTACCTACCCCCCCCCCCCTCCACACACACACACACACACACACACACACACTTGACATTTTGCTTCATCAGATGACTGTCATGCCTGATTACATTCTGGGTATTAATGTTTTCAGAATGGCACACCCTCCTTTCCTTGGCTCCAAAGCAGACTGCTGGAGTGGGCTTATTATTTAGTGTACTACGTAAAACAAATTGGAAATTATTCCAGGGATATAAGCATGTACCGTCTTACAACTAACCTCTATGTTGTGAGCCCACACTATGAATGTGGCGCCTCTTCTTCTTCCTCCTCTTCCACTTCACACCAAATACACCCGTTTAGGAGAGCATGTCTAATTGTATACAGGGGCTTTCAGAAGGATTGGATTTGAGAAGTTTCCTAAAAGATGAGCTTTGTGTTGGCTTCTAGGAAATACCGCCACAGCTAGGTGATATGTGCTATCGTGTATGTACATTCCCACACCATATTACTGGTATTTTTCTCAGTAAAACCTGCACAAGCTTGATGCTGATTTCAGCTTTTTTTTTAGCAGTGTTACCTCTACACATTTACATATGACCACTTGGACACAGAAGGTATTGGTTCTCTCTCACATGTTTTGTTATTTATTGTTAAGATATAGATGGAGACATTAGGGAGAAATATTGTTTGATAAAGGTAAGACAATGTCACATTACTTAGCTTGGGATGTCAGTTTCTGAAGAATGCATAAAGAAGAGCAGATATTATGTTTATTGAAGGCTGTAAGTGAAATGTTTAGGCCAAAGACATTGTTAGGTAATATTCTAGTGCTTTTGTTTAATACACACTGCTACATCTGATTGTGAATGTCTGTGCACCTAATACAAATATAGTTGTTTATGCTCTGTTCCATAATAAAGGCATATAGTAATGTAAGTCATTTTCACTTGGCACCTATTTTTTCACAATCATTTTCACTGGCACCTATTTGTGATTACGTATTTTACAGATTATGTTTTTATCCCATATTTACTGCATTGTTTCCCACTTACACATTACAAAAATATAGTTAGCCCTCTTTTTTTGGGCAGAAATCTTATATTGGGCATAAATAAAAGTTAATGTATGCCAATGTTTTATACTAAGTGTCGATTATTTACATCAACAAAATTCAAACAGCATTTTTGGTTAGGGCTATGAATTTAGCCAATTGAAATAAAGATATAACACATGTAATCAAAGTCAGATAACAAGGAAATCCATGTGTATATGCGTACCTATGGGAAATAGCATTATTAGCATACGCTCACAAGCAATAATCGATAACACCACTGGCGGACTCAGGGGGGGGGGGGGCATCCACCCCCCTGGTGCCCCACCGGTTGAAAACGTTGCACTTAAGTGCCCTCTTGGGTGGCGAAAACGAGAGTATGTGCCCTATTGGCTGCCCTTCACATAGGAAACATAGCAAGAAAATACAATAACATGTCTTAATGAGTGCTTTGTTAGTGGATAAAATGTGATGCAGTGCCCTATTGCTGCCCTTCCAATGGTCTAAACTTGACAGTCCCTATGGATGCCCTTACAAAGGTAAACAGTGCCGTGATGAAGTGCCCTCTATGCTGCCACTACCTAACAGTGTCCCAAAGGGTGCCCTTTCCAGTGGAGAAAATAGGATGCTGTATAAAGGGTATCCATTACGTGCATGAAAATGTTGGAAGGTTTCCTAATGGATGCCCTTCCAGTGGAGAAAATGTGATGTGATGTCGTACAATAGGTGCCCTTACAATATGCTATACCTGAAGTTCCCTACAGGTGCGTTTCTGAGGAAAACTCATGAAGTACCCTCTTAGATGCCCTTCCAAGTGAGAGGTGGAAAAAATGGGGGAACAAATATTCAGTGCCCTCTGTGCCCCCATGCAATACATTATGATGTGCCCTCTGTGGCCCCATGCAATACATTATGATGTGCCCTCTGTGGCCCCATGCAATACATTATGATGTGCCCTCTAGAGCAAGAACACTCTATAACATGTCTTAATGAATGCCCTTCTAGTAGAGAAAACATGATGTAGCGCCCTATAAGGTGTCTTTACAATGGTCTAAACTTGATCTTCCCTATGGGTGTCCTTCCAAAGGGTGCTGTTTTTTTAGGATTTCCCAAAGTGGGTGCCATGATGACAGTCTAGGGGTGCAGTCAAACCCTGCTTACATTCAAAACATAGCCTACTGTATGGCCATTAGCAAATATTTTCAGCATTTTTGCATGGGGCCGATGGGCTAACAGTAATATCTAGATAATATTTTGATGATTCTAGATCCTCTTTTTTGCGGTAGGGAGGTGGTGGCAATATGACCCGCCTCATAATACGAAGCCAATGCAAGCCAAGCCATTCTCATAATACAAAGCCAATGCATTTTTTCTTTGTTCGGTCAGGATATCAGTGATCTCCGATCTGGCAGTACTACTATGTTATGGGGGCAGAACTTATGGGGGGAGACGGCACAGAGCTTGGGCCGGAAACCAAAGCTGCAAGCGGTGGATCTGTGCCTTGTTTCCTGTTTCATTACAGAGATATTCTAGAGAGAAACTAATTTGCATGAGTGGATGAAGCTTTCAGAAGATACACAGCGTTGATTTGAAAACTTTACTGCCACTTTTTTTATATATAGTTTGCTGGCCGAGTTTGTGTTTGGCAATTATGTGCTTACAAATTACCCCGCCTCCAGCAACATGATTAGTCGAAACAAATATGACTCTCAACTTTAGATATTAATCTAAAGTTTGATTTGTGAGACTAGGATATCAGTGGCTAGTTAATCTCCATATTATTTGGTGACATCCTATTTGACGGTTAATATTTCATGAAAACATTTTAAATATGAATGACTTTTGGCCATAGAATAGTGTAAGGAAACCCTGATCCTCGTCGCTGGTTGCAAAGAACGGCGAGCTCCATAGAAAGCAACTCTACACCATTGAAACGGTCACATGGAAGCCATTCCTTGCTGTGTGTTCACATCAGAAGCGAATTAAGCTGCAAAGACGCTTTGGTCGCTCATAAAGTATCGCTGCAAATATTTCT
>JAOPJI010000142.1:13622347-13636184 GCA_027122695.1 Merluccius productus
TAGTAAATAAAAGTAAGAAAATACATTCTAAAAGTTGATGTTTATTTACATATTTTGTAGCATTGTCGGTGGGTTTGTGGGTCCCCGGCCAGAAGCTAATGCTGTTTGGGGGGCCTTGGCATGGACAAGTTTGGGAACCCCTGGGCTACACAACCAAACACCTTCATGTGACTCATGTCTGTTTTTTTTTCTGCTCCATCTCTGGTAGGGTGTCTCTT
This sequence comes from Merluccius productus, assembly GCA_027122695.1. Taxonomy (NCBI): domain Eukaryota; kingdom Metazoa; phylum Chordata; class Actinopteri; order Gadiformes; family Merlucciidae; genus Merluccius; species Merluccius productus. The sequence goes on from JAOPJI010000142.1 coordinate 13,622,566, forward strand.
GCTTCAGAACAGATGTGGGCAGCCTGTTCTGTATGTAAGCTGCAGTTGCTACAGCTTCCGCCCAGTACATGTTTGATAGTTTAGCATGGGAGAGCATACTTCTAGCTGCTTCTATCAATGTCCTTTTTTTTCTTTCTGCCACACCATTTTGCTGGGGTGAATGAGGTACAGTCATCTCATGGTGGCCTTGGAGTTAGCCTGCCATGAACCTGTGTTGACATGGCTGATGCACCACTGATTATAGCACCACCATTATTACCATCAGCATGCACTCACTTTTGCTCTTCATTTATTAATGCCTGCTGAACAAACTGCAGTGACAAATCATCCATTTTAGTTTCTAGGGCAGCAACAATTGTAGCATAGTTTTGTGGCAGGCCACCCAGCAGTGTCACATTCTGGTCCTCTTCAATCACAGCACCTATTGCTCCTAGCTGATCAGTCAGTTCTTTCATTCATTTTAAATGTAGGCATTTTCCAAAACGGAAAATGCCTTTTCCTTCCGTTTTTCGAATTCTGCTTGCACTTGTGCATTTGCACCAGCTGCTAAGTTGTCTGTTTCCATCACCATGCCCCATAGTTCTTTTGCTTTCATCAAGTGTTCCATTTGAAATTTCCACATTGCCCAGTTCTCTGGTCCGCTTAGCTTCTCAATAAACAGTTTATCCTCCATTGTGAATACCCACAACACTGTTTTATATTCCACACAATGTCTGTGTAAAAAAACATTTTCAGCGATGTTCTGGGCCCATAACCAGTTGAGTTTCACGTGTTTTTATTCAGAACGAAAAACCGGAAGTCAGGCGAACAGACAGCTGCACCACTGGCAGTTCTGGCAGTGTAACACAGAACATACACCCATTGTGAGAATTACAGTTTCACCTCAGCCACTAATCGCTCTAAGGCTAATTCCATTCGCTCTAATGTATCCTCAGTCAAAAGACAGGCTGTATTGAAGATTATGGCTGAGCAAGAGTGCCACCAAGAGAAACTGCAAAGACTTGAAGCTGAGGATAAGCTGATAGTTACAGATCAAGAAGCAGCTGCATCAACTCGCCGTCTTCAAGGAGAAAAGGAAGAGACTGAACGTAGGATAGAAAAGGAGAGACAAGAGGCTGCTCTCTTAAAGAAACAAGAGAATACTGACAAAAGTCTGTAGAAGACTTGAAAAGAGAGCTTGAGCGTTTGGAGGAGTTGAAAAGGCTGAATGCAGCAGCAAGGCTTCAAGTCTATGATGAGAGTGAGTTCTATCAAGACCAATGACTTAAATCACAGAACTCTGAACTGCCTACAGTTGTGCAAGCAATTATACACGTGAACCCTGTGTATCAGCACACACAGCCACTAAGAGATGTGGCTCCAAGAAGTGTGCTTCAAGATGACATGGTAGAGCTTGTGAAAGGTTTGGCTGAGGCTATATCAGCAAATAGGCTACCCATTCCAGAGCCTACAATCTTTTGTGGGGATCCACTCATTGGAAGTTGTCCTTTTACACACTAATTGAGAGGAAAAATATTCCAACTATAGAGAAAATCTTCTTCCTTCAGAAATATTTTGGAGGAGCAGCTAAAGAAGCCATAGAAGGTTACTTTCTGATTGATTTAGAAGATTCATATTACGCAGCATGGGACCTGCTCAATGAACGATATGGCGAGCCTTTTGTAATTGCCAATTGTAATTGCCAAAGCCTACTGAGATAAATTACATGCCTAGCCAAAAATACCCTCAAGTGAGAGTGCTCAGTTAAGATAATTTGTGGACTTTTTACGAAGTTGTGAATCTGCCATTGCTCACAATAAGAGTCTTAATTGTTCTTAATGATGGAATTGAGAATCAAACACTTATTGCCAAACTACCCGACTGGTAGAAAACGTCACCCCACATGCCTACACGAAGATCCCTCAAAAGAAGAACCAAAGAGAGAACAATCTAAGGAACTAAATAACAGTGAGGAAAGAAAGCCACAGTCAACACAACTAGAAGACGTCACCAAAGAAACCACATCCAACAGAATTGTGCAAGATGGCAATAGTACCCAGATTTCAGCAATAATATGTGTATGTGTCAACACCAAGTGATCCAAGGAAGGAAGTTCTCGTCTACGCTCCTCTCAGATACACAAAGTGACACTTCATTCATTCTTGAGCAAGTGGCAGATGTTCTAGATGCGAACACAGAACAAGTGAAAATGAAACTATCTACAATGTCATCATAAATGACGATTTTACCCAGTAAAAGACTCAAGGGCCTACAAATAAGAGGGCTATTCTCCTCTAAGAAGATCACAGTCATTTCTGCCAATCGGACACACATCCCGACTCTGGAGACAGCCACGGCATGGCCTCATTTGGAGCATCTTGCAGAACCCATTGCTCCGCAAAAGGAATGTGAAATTGGTCTGCTGATCGGCTACAATTGCCCTCTAATGCTTAGAGAAGTTGTATGTGGGGAGGAAAACCAACCCTTTGCGCAGAAAACCGATCTAGGTTGGAGCATAGTGAGTTATGGTGACCCATGCGAGCACTACGGTGATGCACTTGGAGTAAGTCATTGCATCATTGTAAGGCAAGTGACGCCTGAAACCAAACCAACAGTCAAGCTCAAAAGTGAAGTTCACTTTGTTTGCAAGACTCGGATCAAAGAAATGATCATTTCAGATGATATGAATAAGGTGCTAGAATCTGATTTCAATGAAAGAGTTGGAGAAGAGGCAACTGTCTCTCAGGAAGATCTCCACTTCTTGACTAAGCTGAAAGATGGAATCAAACACAACAAACAAGATGGTCATTATGAAATGCCCTTACTTTTCAAACAAGACGGACCAAGTCTACCCAATAAGTCATGTGCTGTTCAGCGTCTAATGTGCTTGGAACGGAGGCTCAAGAAACACCAGAAGTACCGCTCAGTCTACGTGAACTTCATGAAAGACATTATCGCTCATGGCGATGCAGAGAGGGTCCCAGGAGAATAACTCAACAATCAACCAGTCTGGTATATTCCCCATCACGGAGTATACCACCCTCAAAAGCCTGGGAAGATACGTGTTGTCTTTGATTGCTCAGCAAGGTTCCAAGACACATCATTGGATGACCACCTTCTTACTGGGCCAGAAACACCTTGGTGGGAGTTCTTTGTAGTTTTCGCAAGGGCCCAATTGCTATTATGTGTGATGTGGAACGAATGTTCCATCAGTTCCATGTACGGCCTGAAGACCAAGACTACCTGAGGTTCTTATGGTGGGGGAATGGTGATATAGGCCATCAATTTTTCAGATGAAAGTCCATCTGTTTGGGGCAGCCTCCTCACCTGGCTGTGCCAATTTGGTCTTAAACATCTAGCCACCGATGGTCAGGATCAATTTAACCAAAACACTGTTAAATTCATCCAAAGGAATTTTTATGTTGACGATGGACTGGTGAGTGTAACATCTGATGCTGATGCGATCCAGCTCATCAAGGAAGCAAGAGAGCTCTGCAGCACAGGCAAGCTAAGACTACATAAGTTAATTTTCAACAGCAAGAAGGTATTGAAATCAATACCAAAGGAAGAGTGTGCGGAGAGTGTCAAAGACCTGGATATGGCATTAGCAGAGCCGCTCATGGAAAGAGCTCTCGGCGTTCAATGGTGCATGTCCTCTGATGACTTCCAGTTCAGAGTTACTGTCAAAAAACACCCAATGACCAGAAGAGGAGTGCTATCCACAGTAGCTTCCATCTACGACCCCTTGGGGTTCGTAGCACCTTTCATCTTCATTGGAAAGCAGATCTTGCAACAAATGTGTCAAGACAAGGTTGGTTGGGACGAGCCACTCCCAGAAGAGCTCAGAACACAGTGGGAATTGTGGCTACAAGATCTTTAAAACTTGTCTAATGTAAGGATCAGAAGGTGCTATATTCTAACGACCTTCACGGATGTCAAGCAGTATGAGCTTCACCACTTCTCAGATGCCAGTGTCACAGGTTATGTGGAATGTACTAATCTCAGAGCAATCAACACCAATGGAGATGTCCATTGCTCGCTATAGTCATGGGGGAAAGCGCGTGTTGCCCCCACCAAGGTAACCACAATACCACGGCTTGAGCAGCAGTGGTAGCAGCAAGGACAATTGCTATGTGTTACAGTTTGAATATTTGTCTATATAGTTCAATTCCTTATTCATTTGGGAGAACAACCACATCTTCCTTTTATTTACATTTTATTTTGAAAGCGCTTCTCAGAAACGGAAGTCTGTGTTTTGGCGCTGTTACAAGGTGCATTGCGGGTAACCGGCACTGTGTAATAATCTACTGTTGCCAGTAACGCCTGATTTCCACCGGGGGCGTAAGCGCCGCGGAATGGCTGGTCACCACTGCTGATTGCTGCCACTCTAATCAATGAAAGCATTCCCACCGGGCGCGTCGCGGAACGTCTCAGCAGCGTCCCAGAAGCGGCGCTCCGTGCCGCAGCGCTATCATTCATCATTCATGCTGATTGGAGCCTGCTAGCCGCCAGAGCCTGCTAGCCGCCGGAGCCTGCTAGCCGCTGGAGCCGACCGACCTGCCGCTGATGGGAGCCTGCTAGCCGCCGGAGCCCGCTAGCCGCTGGTTGGAGCCTATTGGCTGCCTGAGTCTGCTGGCTGCTGGAGCCCGCAAACCGCTGATGGGAGCCTGCTAGCTGCCAGAGCCCGCTAGCCGCTGGTCGTCGGAGGAGCGGGAGCATGTTAACCGCTAGCCATCGAAGCCCGTCAAAGCCTGTTAGTCACTAGCAGCGGGAGCCCGCTGGCCGCTACCTAGCTAGCCATTAGCCGATGGAGCCCGCTAGCCGCATAGCCTATTAGCCACCAGCAGCGGTACCCTGTCAGCCACTGGTTGCCGGGAGGCGGGCCGAAACGAATCCATCCACTCATCTCCTGTGTGTTTGCCTTCCTTAGCATTATATCTACAGGTAGTAACAATGAAGCACATTTTTGCACTGTTTCTTGTCTTTTCATTTACTTCTCATGGGATGGTCTTCTCGAACTGTGGTAGTGGGGTTCACGGACATGCCCCCCCTACACGCTTGGGTCCTTCCAGGTCAGTGACCTGTACCTGGTCATTGGCTGTTGAGAGACTGGCCCAACATCCAATGCTGTCCTGCTGCTTGCCAGGAGTAATTCGCATATCTCTTTCTTTGATGTGTTTATCTGTCTTGCAAAACAGTTTTATACACACGGAAACTTCACTAATTGATCTGGTAATTTACAATACTGATAATAAGGAGTCAACTCCTAATATAAAACGAAAATGTTTTATTCTCCTCCTTTTGCTATCAGGCAATGTTCAGACTAACCCAGGCCCCTTTCTGAAAATATTAGTACCCCTGATGAATTCAGAGCTAGATCAGGCCTGGGCATCTTACACCTGAATGTCCAGAGCTTGCTCCCTAAAATCGATACAATTAAGATTTGGGTACAGACAACTGAGACTGATCCTCTGGTTTTATCTGAGACTTGGTTAAATAAATCAGTCTCAGATAAGGACATCTGTATTAATGGTTACAATGTTTTTCGCTGTGACCGTCCCAAGAAAGGTGGAGGTGTAGCCATTTATATAAACAAATTTCACGCTACTCTCCTCTCGTCTATATCTATTAGCAAACAGTTAGAATTTTTGGCACTGAAACTTGATTTCCAACAGGGACAGTCCGTTATAGTCATGGGCTGTTATAGGCCTCCCTCAGCGTGCAGTGAAGCCCTAAGTTCCTGAAATAACTGTGTCTCAGGGTTAAATTCTGGTGAGCTTGTGTTAGTGGGGGATTTAAACCTCGATTGGTTGTCTTCAGCCTCAGATGGCTTGAAATCTGTGACTCCTTAAATCTAAGCCAATTAATAGATAGCCCAACACGGCCTAACATTAAATACCCCTTAAGATCATCGCTTCTTGATCTTATTATAACAAATGCCCCCCACAGGTATACTGTTTTCGGGAACGATCTGAGTGATCACTGTGCCATTGCAGTGGTCAGGAATGCTAAACTCCCTAAAACCAAACCACAAATTTTTGTCAGAAGAGATTTTAAGCTTTTTCATGAGTAGGCTTTTCTGCATGATTTGTCAAATTTTGAGTGGGAGCGGATCTCCCTCTTTGATGATGTTGAGCTGGCATGGAATTTCTTTCATTCCGAATTCCTGAATCTAAAAAATAAACATGCTCCCTTACGTAGGTTTAGAATAAAAGGACGAAACAATCGTTGGTTTTCCTCCAAAATTTAAACCTTCTCTTGCCTGGGCCAGAGCACGAAAAACAAAAATTGAGGCTGATCGGATCATTTTTCGCCAGCTCCGCAATAAATGTACTTCCCTAATTAAGAAGGCTAAATCAGAATTTTATTTATCCGAAACTACCAAAAATCTAAATGATCCAAGAAAATTTTGGAACGTTGTAAGATCTGTTTCTGGTGCTATGCCCTCTACTGAACTGCCTAACTTTTTGGTTAAAGATTCAGTGAACCTGACCAACAAATGTGACATGTTAAACTATTTTAATGAACATTTTATTACAGCCGGGCACTTGTTTGATTTTTCTAACAGTAATCTTAAAAGCACCGTTTTATCTGATGAACCTTCTATTGCGAGCCGTCTTCCTGTTGACTGCTCTTTCCATTTTGAACCTGTGTCTACTTCTGAGGTCTGAAGTGCACAAAAAAACTTGGATTCCAAAAAATCAGCTGGTCCAGATAGCTTGGATCCATTTTTTCTTAAGCTGGCTGCTGACTTAATTGCTGAGCCTCTTGCTAGTATTTTTAATCTAAGCCTCAGCACAAACAAACTTCCAAAAGTTTGGAAGTCCGCTTTTCCTCCCACTTCTAAAAGGAGGTGAACCCTCAATCCGGTTTATGCACGGTTACTTCCTGGTTACGATCAGATTACGTTAGTCCAGCTCGGATACTTCCGGTCACTTCCGGAAGTTAATTAACTGTCAACAATCCACTACTACAATGTCGTTTTATACGAGATGTCTCCAGGAGTTACCTCAAATTAACATCAACGATGTCTATAAACAAATAAGAGCACATTCAAGGACGTATTCGAGCCTTCGAGAAAAGGGTTTCCAGCTGTACATAACCAGCTATATCCACGATTATGAAGGTAAGTTTACCACAGCTATCTAGCGCTGCCGGTAGCTATCTGACGTTATCGTTAGCCTCGTCAGATACGTGGACGTTAGTTTATAGTTGTGCTCCACATTGTTGTAACACGTAACTTTGATCAAATAATGTAATTAAGTCACATAAATGCATATTTCCTGCAGATAGACTCGCAATGAGGTATTTGTGTGTTATTGTCGCCATGTCCTCTAGTTCTAGGTATGCTAAAATCATTGTTTCTGTTTCTCAGTTTCTAACAAAACCAAGGAAGGCGAGGTGACTGTGAGGGCAAGATGCTACAGATCAATGTGGAAAAATGAAAAGCCACACAATTTTAGTGTAGGTAAATGAGAGTTATGAGAATAATTATACATTTTATAGTATTCTACTTTCAGGGAATGCCTATACGGTAGGCTAGAATCTACCTACCTGTTATGATAGCATTATCTGCTACTGCATAGCATAGTTAACATGAACACAAATTAATAAGGTTAAGCCAGGGATCTCCAACCTTTTTTCTAATGCTTTGACCAAAGACCAGCTCTGTGTACCTATTTGGAGTCCCTTGAGTTAAACATATTCTTAGCTGCATTGTGTAAACAATGAATATCATTTTGTTTAAAGGTTATTGTCTTATTTGGCTATGTAAGCTAGTTCACTGCTATGCATTAACATAATATACGCACAAGTCACATTGTGAATGTCCTTTTCCCTTAACAGATTGTTCTCAAAGACTCGAAGCCTGTTGAGCTGACGGCTTATCAATGCTCATGTGTAGCAGGGCTTGCGCTGTGCAGTCACATTGCAGCCTTGCTTTATCAATCTGCACATTATAGCCAGCAGGGAGCAACAGTTGTCCCCCCTACTTACAGCTGCACTGAGTCTGAACAGCGGTGGCATAAACCCAGAACTCAGGTAATATTATTGTAGCACCTCCACAATGTAATTGTTATTGGAATCTTATTTTACATACAAGTTAACACACACCTAAATATTTTTTTTCTACAACATGTGTTTACAGGGATTCAAGCCTGGCCCAACAAATGAGATGGTGGTGTTATCGGCTAGGCCTAAGGAGCGAAGACTGGCTGAAGGAATCAGGTAATAATTTGTGATGATGAAAATGTACTTAACTTTGCTTCTTCTATTTCTACATGTTCAATCTCCTTAGGACCAAGTTATACAAAGGGGCCTGCAACTTGAACTGTGAGCTTCCCGACATGACGGTTCTACGTTTGAATGACATCTACCACGGCATGCCGAGGGATGTCGCTCCACTGATAACCACCATGGGAATCACAGGGGATATACCGCTGGTTGAGAGCATCTTTGGAAAGGTCCAAGAAGGGAGTGTTCTGTCCTACCACCTGCCAACTTTGAGTCCACCCAGAACATGCCTGCATGCCTCTGCACCATCACGGCCAGCTCTACCTCTTGATGGGTATCACTTAGGTCCTGCAGAGTGCTGTTTCGTACCGACCTGCCATCAACATCTGCACCTGACATCGCTTCGAACAACCAGGACAATGTCGCACCAGATTGAGGAAAGCACAAGACAGCAAAGTACTCTTAAGGAATGGCACCTGTTAAGAAGACCACGTGTGACATCTTCTAGATTCAGGTACTGTATGTGTAGTTTTGCTAATGTGACATTTTTATTTTGAACACCATTTACCCACTGAAGTTGAATACTTCCACTCTGTTGTGCCATATAAATGTATTGTTTTGAGATGTTGAATATATGTGTTCATGCATTTTCAGAGAAATGTGTCATGTCAGAGGACAGTCAACAGCTGAGAGCCTGGCAGCCAGAATTTTACGTCCTGGCCAACAAACAGCCGAAATGAAGAGGGGCCTGGACATGGAACCTAAGGCAGTGGAGGAGTACTGCCAGGCAAAGGATGTTAACCACTACCCTTGCGGCTTTATCATCCATCCGGATGCACCATGGCTTGGGTCATCACCTGATGGGTTAGTGTACGACCCAAAGGGGGAGCCGGTGTTCGGATTGCTCGAGGTTAAGTGCCCAAATGTCTTGAGCTATGTGGATTGTGCCTACCTTAAAATATCTGAAGATGTCTTACAGCTTAAGCATACTCACCATTACTACTGGCAGGTACAAGGACAACTACTAATTTCCGGTCTTGAGTGGTGTGATTTCGTGGTCTATGCTCATGATGATATGTTTATTCAGAGAATACGCAGAAATAATGAAATCATGAAAACAATCAAAGAAAAGGCTGACTTCTTTTACTTTTATACATATCTCCATATGCTGTTGTCTTGAAAATGTCATAACCAATACTGCTGTATACTGTAAATCAACGTTTCTCAAATGGGGGTACTTTAAATGATTGCAGGGGGTACTTGTAATATTTCACATTTTTTTGTTGTGTTCATATTGGTTATTAACAATTGTAAAATAATGACACCTTAGTACAAGTTTGGTAAATATTTCCAATGACAAGTTCCCATGTTTCTCAGTTTCTCAGTGTTTAAGTATGTGCCTCACCCATGTAATGTTCATGTTTACACCAAACAACATGCACACATATTTACACAATACACATACATTATTTATATTCATTTTCAAATGTTTGTTCCTCCCCAAAATGTGTTGTGCTGGTGAAAGGGGTACTTGGCTGAGGACATGTCTTAGAGGGGGTACTTTAGTACAAATAGTTTGAGAACTACTGTCCTACACCATGTTCCGGTCATCTCAAAAAAGGACACATTGTAAATCTGTTTTGTCTGGGTTTATTTGATTCCCTCCGAAAAAGTAATCTAATGTTTGTCACAACAATCTTATGTTTGGTGGTTACTCTGTCTAATCTAAATATATCTAATATAAACATTATATATATATATATATATATATATATATATATATAGAAATTGAAAACTGAAGAGATAGAAATGCCAGTACACGTCCTATAACTTTACATGTTTGCATTTTGCATTGCAAATAAACCACGACCCAGACACACAAACACGAGTGATACCGGAGTTCAACGACTTTCCCCGAACCTTTCCGACACCGAAGTGCGGCTGCGTCACTCTTTTGTGAGCAGTTAAGGCTGTAGCTGCTAATGTGGATGGCTAACTTCCCAAGCTGCTGGACACGGTCCTCCGTAAATATAGTAAGCATGTCGGACTTTTGAACGCTGTATTAACCGTAATATGCGGTGGAAATTATGCGTCGATGACCATAAGTGTAGTAGTTCGCAAGGCGGATTGGCTTGGTTTTGCTAACCATGGTTACGTTCAGTTTAAGCGAAGCAGCTTATACATAAGTATAGTTCATTTATCGCCAAATTACGTGTATTTTATACATTGCTTGACAGTTTGCTATTGGCGCCACTGGAGTTGTATTTTTGAAAGGGGACGCTTTACTAACCTGTGCGAGTGGCTCCCAGGTGAATGTATCTCCTTTTTGTTAATTGTGTTTCGTCGGTTTGGTTTCAGGACATGGCCACATCACCAAACACTCCGGAAACTAAGCCTGCTGCGCTGCGATTGGACAGCCCGAACTCACGGAAGTAAGGGACCGTCTGCCAACTTCTAGACTGTTTACTGTGAACGCATACCCTCGTCCGGGGATCATCCGCATGATTTCCAAGGGTTGGAAACGCAAAATGAGTCAATTTCATTGAATACACACCCTGGTTACATGAGGGCGTCTGAAATATTATTTGGACAGCCTGCTACGCCTGGTATCACACCGCTCCCATGGAAGTGATGGGAGTACATAGGCACAGTGTCACATTGGTTGTCAATCATTGCAGACAGTTAGGAAGGAGTCTGCTCTTGCTTGCCCACTACACCGGTGTGTTTGTGGCCTTCATGGTTCGCACTGTGGAGTGGATAGCAAAGGCAATGAGGTGGACAACGCTCTTCGCCCAACACACAGTTTCTGTGTTTGATTCCGTCTACAACTATATAACATGGGGGAAGAGGAGAGGCGTTGTCCGGGATATTCACCCTGCTGCCACCACTGGTGGTTTGGACACACTGAGACACCACGCCTAACAGCTTGTTAGGCATGACACAAGCGGGTTGAAATGTAGAAAGACTCGGAGGCCTTATTACATTTGCATATTGTGGTTTTCTTTTTATTTCTTATAACAGCATGAGTTATGATGGTGATTCATACTGCCATTATGCTCCATGTAGAGCTTAGCAAGATGCTTTTATGAGAATATCTTTTAAACATTAACACTAAAACATGTTTAATTGACATTTGAAATGAAGGAAACAAGCATTTGTAACTATAAAACAAGTCTGGGAAAAATCAAATCATCCCATTTTAGTACCGAAAACATGATACTTGATAAAGGTAACATAACTAAGGGGAAGTTTTACTTGTTAAAGTAAATAGAAGTCTTGATTCGTGTTCAGATGACAAGTGAAGGCGTACATTAGGGCAACTCCCAATGCAATCAAAACACTAATGCATTACATTTGTTGATTTGTTCTTGCAATTTCCGGAATGCCTGTTTGTGTGACAAAAGATACTTTTTATTTTTTTTAATGAAAGGGCCCCTATTTTACCACCAGGATGTCTACCTAGGTGTATGAGATAAGCCTACCAGTTGGTACAGTCCACTCTAGATACACCCAGATGTATCTAGATTAGATACATCTGGGTGGATACTCCCACTTGTGATGTCACATGACAATTTTGAAACGGTTTGTAATGGCTAGTCACTCACTCACACCTGGTGGTAAAATAGGGGCCCTTTAATCCCAGATTTGGGTAATTTGGGTAATTGAAGCGGCCTATGAAGAGGATTATTTTGTTCAGCCTACCTTTGTGTAGTCTAAAATGATCTGTTCAATAGTACTGTATTGAATTGTCTATATCATTTTCAGTTTGCTAACCATTACAAACTCTTTTGCCAAATTTGATGATTACACAGGGGAAAGACGATATCAAAGCACAAACTTTATGACACAGCACTAGGATTACTTTAAAATCCACCAAAGCCATGTCTAACTAACAATTAAAGGGAAATTAAAGGGGCTGTAGACAACTTTTCCCACCCTAGCGTTTCAAAGTGGTATTATTTTCGCGCCACTGTCCCCACAAGATAAACCGGATCGCGTTCCATTTCCTCAAAGCCTAGCAACCACAAACAACACAAGATGCGCATTTGTTTGGAAATCTCCACGAAAGAAACAATCAACACTTTGGTAATAACAAAGAAAGGAGCATGTTCACTGAGGCAAAAGCTAATTTAATGATGTGCATTGCATAATAATACCATATTTTAAGTATTGCTCAGCACAAACAAGTATCGGCAGCAGGGGTTGGCGTCGGGGTGGAGGGGGGAGTAGAAGAAAACATTAGGAGGAAAAGCGTGAGTTTATTCATTCATTTAGTTTATAATGGAGACATAAAAGCAGATACACATTTTTTAGTATATGTTGAGGAAAGCGAACTGGGTTGACTTCGGTTGTTCCACCGTCCACCATTTCCACTACTGGGGAAAGCTAATGGGAATAGCTACCGATAGCTACCGGGTAAACAAACCAGCTATTCCTCCTGGTTTGGTTGCATGTGCAATGGTTGGCGTGTTTTCTTTGTGCTGTAAATGGACCCTTCATTTTTCCCGGGACATCGTACCCGGTGGCAGACAGAGCTGCATAGTGAAAGCGAGGCTCATAGGGAAGCTAAGGAAACCAATTTAAACGCAGACGGTGTCATTATTCTGTAGCCATTATACTGTGCAATCAACATTTACTTCATATTGATACACAGCAGGACCTTTTAAACCTTTAAGTTGAGACCTTGTAACCATAACAGTATGGTTACTTTTGCTTTTGTAATATGTAAAAAAGGTATTAGAAGTAGCCCATATATTTTTCTATTGGCCCTTTTTAAAATATTAGCTATTTTTGTATTTTATTTTAACATCATTTTAGGTTAGTGCTAATTCATCAGTGTCTTCCGCTGTCTAACACAGGTAGATCTGTACAGTGATGGTTTTTTTCTACTCATTTATAACATATAATTTATAACTGCAAAAATGCACTGTTAAGTAGCTGCTAATAGGATTGCCAAATACAATTGCTTGGTTGCTAAATACAATTATTTGGAAGTCTTATGAAACAGCCTGCTTCAAGAAAGGACTGCACTACAAGGCCACAAAGCGCTTGTAGCAAGTTGAAGTACTAACCAGAAGTGAAGGACATGACACTAAATGAATTCATACTGCTACTACGATCCACTACTACTTTGTACTGTAGTATCTGTTCAATATACTCTTACTAACCATTCTGTGAAATATGCCTCTTCTTTGGGTTTATGACTGTGGTATGTCAAACTAAAACACAAATAAACAAGACTTATGTTGTCATGTTTGTGGTACAGTTATTTTGATTAGAAGAAGGGCAGCCAAAGTTGATGGAAATAGCGAAGTGGCACAATGGACTTCAGTCAGGGGCGGAACTGTAGGCGGGGCCGGCAGGGCAACCGCCCCTGGGCCCAGGGCCCTCTCGCCCGCGTCGCTTTC
>JAOPJI010000142.1:13649693-13659955 GCA_027122695.1 Merluccius productus
ATTTTATAATGATCCATGAACCAAACATTTTAATTTCTGAAGCATCAAGCAGCAAATGTTTGGTATTTGTACTTGATGACTGACCCTAAACAATTAATCAATCATAAAAAATGGATTAGATTGATTTTCTGTCGATCGACTAATTGCGGCCATACATCACACCACCCTTAAATTTCACATTGCCACCCCATATAAAATGTTCTAGAATCACCACTGGCTATAGATATGCAGAGTCTACTTACACAGATTGTTGACACAGCTCCAAATGGGAAACACTTCAAGGCCAAGTACAAATGATTCGATTTGATCACTTCTGTTTATAAATAATACAACGATGTAACATATACAACATATTCCACCCAGTATCAGGAGTAGGCACTTTACCCACACAGCCTTTATTGTGACTTATTGTGCAAAATCTTATCTAGTTACATTTGTCGCATTGTCGAACCAATCAAGATTAGCTGTGGGCTATCAGGACCACCAGCTGTTCAGTGGTCTTATCTTGGTTCATTGTTCATTGTTCACATTAGGAACAATTTACTGCCGGAAACACCTTGTGCATATTCTGACATGCCTATATAGCAATATTTCTTTAGAAGTGGGTCATATACATTTTAGCCCTCTTCCACATTATTGGTACCCAAAACATACAATGATATGGCTTTTATGCAACATGTTGGTGTAGTGTGGTACATGAAGAATAATCATTATAAAGAGAATCATTATAGAGAAAATAGGGAATTAATTATGGTTTTCTGTTTCTGTAATTATTAGTGTCCCCCAAAAGGGCTCAACATGCTTCTGCGTGGTTTGTCCAAATCCTACCTACCTATCAAATCTATCAAACTCCTGTCAAAAGATATGTGCTTCAAATAAGTTGTGTCACTGACTTTAATTACAATGATTGGCCATTGAACAAAAACAGGAGTTTAAAAAAAAGTTACTTTTTACCCCCATTGTCTTGAAGTGATAATTATATGTATTATCCAAAAAGAAAATGCACAAACTAGGGCTGCAACTAATGATTATTTTTTATCATCGATTAGTCTAACAATATTTTAGCGATTCATTGTTTACTCATTTAGTCTAGAAAATGTCATAAATAATAGCAAATGCCATCACAAAGTGATGTCTTAAATGTGTTGCTTTATCTGACAAGCAGCCAAGAAAAACTGAAGTATTCATTTTATAATGATCCATGAACCAAACATTTTAATTTCTGAAGCATCAAGCAGCAAATGTTTGGTATTTGTACTTGATGACTGACCCTAAACAATTAATCAATCATAAAAAATGGATTAGATTGATTTTCTGTCGATCGACTAATTGCGGCCATACATCACACCACCCTTAAATTTCACATTGCCACCCCATATAAAATGTTCTAGAATCACCACTGGCTATAGATATGCAGAGTCTACTTACACAGATTGTTGACACTGAGCTCCAAATCTGAAATGCTTCGAGGATGGGCATGTCCAAATAATTCAATTTGATCATCTCGGTTGATAAATGATACAATGATGTAACATATAAAACATATTCCACCCAGTATCAGGAGTGAGCGCTTTACTCGCACAGCCTTCATTGTGACTGGCAAAATCTTATCTAGGGACACTTTTATTGTTCTACTGAACCAACCAGGTCCAGGTCATCAAGTTACACATTGGTTAATAATTTCTGTGGGTGCAGCATGCTTGTGGGAAGTGGCAAGGTGTTGGTCTATTTTTTTTCTTTTACATTTATGCTGGTATAGCTCACACAGAGCACTATTTTACAGGACAGATGTGATGTATAGAGATATACACACTATTAGGTGTAACTTTATAATGGTGTGGGAGTAGTGGTGGTATAGTGGTGTCTACATAAGTAGGTATACTTTGGCTTAGTGATCGCTAACATGTGCATGTTAAGCACACACTCATACACACAAGTGCGACAAAACATTTTCATTAGTTGCACCGGTGCGCCTGACATTAAGTAGGTCCGTCTCTGTGTGGAGCATTATTTTGATTCCCCACCCGCATTCTGCGAAGACGTGCCCCTACTCTGCCTCTGATTGGCTCTGACATGCCCCTACTCTGCCTCTGATTGGCTCCGACCCTGATATTGTTTTTCGGTGAATGGGGTGGGGGGAAAAAAGGCATGTGTGAAGGGATGTCCCGGTCCGATCTCAAAGATTCGGACTCGGGCCGTTCAAGGCATGTTTTTATTGATTGGTAACGGCTATATTTGTCAAGGTATTACATAGGATAACTAATGTGTGTATGCGCCACTTCTGTATCCAATCAATGAGTGAGCTGAGAGGCAGCCTAGTGGCCAGAAGTAGGAAGTTAAGGAAGTGCGGCCAGTTTGTGATTGCAATGTAATGGATGCACGCTGTTCACAATTGAGTTAATAAAATAACATATAAGCGAGTTCAAAGAGATTCCGTTAGCCAAGAGTTTCATTTTGACAATATTGAGCATGAACCTAAGCCCGATCCTTCGTTTTGTCAGCTGTCACACGTGTCGTAAACGGAGAGCACACTTTGCGGCAGGACGCGATGTCTGCAGTGTCACTAACTATAAGGCAGGACTCTCTGTGTGTCTGCCGTTGTTGTATCGAGCTCTGTTTCCCCATTCCCCTAGTCCCGCCCCCGTCCGAAATGGCCCGAAGGGCGAAGGAAGTGCGCGTTCACAAAAAGCTCGCCCACGAGCTGTTGTGCTCGTACTACAGAGGCACTGTGGAGAGAGCTAACGTTCAAAACTTACTTTTTTTAGTGGTAGAAGTGGTAGTGGTAGACTTTTTAATTGTAGAAGTGAAATCCAAATTTCATGACTGTCTAGTTATATTTTTAAACTGCACATATGTTTGTGTTTTTATGTCTTCATTAACACAACCAACTTCTGTTATTTCTATCAATACAATATTATATAACAATAATATATTTGTGAGAGGCTTTTCATTTTGAATATTATGGACTTTTGGAAGAAAGTGTGCTCATTCATTTATAGGCTAAATTTAAATCGCTATTTTATCAAATTTGTCTTAAATGCAGCTCCATATAGCAGGTAAAGCACATCCTGACAGCTTGGAGTATTACTGTCAGATACGGTTCCCCCTTTGTTCCATAGGAAAGGAATCTCACATCTTTCAAATTCATACTGCTGACTTCTGTCCCCACAACAGATAAGTCCTGTGATTTTCAGGCTGATATCACTAAATTTGACCATTTAAAACAGGGGGGACGCTTCCTGACAGCTTGGAATATTACTGTCAGATACTGTTCCCCCTCTGTTCCATAGGAAAGGAGGCTCACACATACCCTAACCCTTAAAAGTAATTTTGTTTATTTACCAAATATCAAAATGTCTCCATAACGAAACAGGAAACAATAGGTAACTCCGCTCCTTGCGGTTCCTGGTTCCCAGCCCAGGCTCTGTGCCGTCTCCCGAAGTTCTGCTACAACATCGTAGGACTACTGGATCTGAGATTACAAATACCCCACTACATTGTTACATTTGACATTGGTTTATGTCCATAGGAATATTGAAATAAACAATGTTTGTTAGTAAACAATTATCGTCAATGCGGTGGCCATCGGTTCAGGAAAAGTTCATTTTTAATTTTGTTGAATTAGTTTGTACAATTCCATATATTACAGATTCTATCCATTTGATACAATTATAAGATTTAGATGTTAAGAACAATTAAGATGTTATATCTAGAAAGGTTTGATAACATGTTGGATTTCCCATCTTTGGCCCGTACATTCTTGTACCACAAGTTTGTGCTTTATTATTTCCAGACATCTGCCGGTCTGTTTGTTCTTGAATTCTTTGCCCTGAAAAACAAAACGAAAGAAAAACAGATACATCAGGGAACATCATCCGTTCATTGACAATCAAATCTTGCTCTGCTGCATTCCCGATGAGGATCTTTCACAATACAATATCTTTCACAGATCTTTCACAACACAATAGATGTACCTGGGTGAATTCCCAGTAAATTCCCAATCCTTTCTGAAGAGATTCTTTGCAGTTGTTCAGGCCAGGCTCGTTGTCTTTGCCGCCATCATCAGTCAAACAACGATTTGCATTGTACTTGTGCGACTTAATCCCACCAATGTAAAGCTCACCGCTCTCACGGAAATATGTTTGCTAATGAGGAAGAAAACAAAAAAAAGATTGTATTCAGTTTAATTAGATACTTCATTCAACACATTAATATTAAGTCCTTTGACTTACTTGAGGTCCATAGTAGTAGCAGGTATATGAAATCGGTGTGTGGCCTGGCACTGGACCTTGGTCTACACACATGTTGGCATCAAGGTTCTTCAGCTAAATATGGGAGAAATAGGTTTAACTTGATCAAAGGTACAAGACTGCAGTGTTTAAGTAAACAACCTTGCACCAAAAATGCCTCTATGGCTCCATATTTTTGACCCTGTCCCTCATATAGTTAAAGCAAACTCACTCCTCCATAGGCCAGGATATTGTCCCAGGGATCCAGCAGTGGATACACATTGTCCAGGTACCACTTGAAAGGTTTACAATTCAGCCTTTTTCTTAGTTCTTTTCTCTCAGACACATCCCCAATGTCGATACCGTGATCCTGCAGAACCATGATTTGTGTTTTTCAATGAAGCCTTCATCAGTTAAGCCAAAGCACCTATGTGCATTTCTTTGTTAGCCTAATTCAATTTAGCCAAACAAGACATTTTTTTAAAGCCTTGTTTAGTTTAGCCATTGGACCTGCATTTCTTTTAACCACATCTTTTCAAATCCCAATCAGTAAAGCGAAACGACAAAGAAAAAGTCTAGACAGGCTTAAGTGTGTTTTGTTGATCAGTCTAAATAAGCATGACATCGGAACTTAAAATGTTGTACCTTGAAGGGCAGATTCCAGGCCAAATTGATGTTGTGTTTGTACTCATCCATCCAAACCTCTGCTACCCTCAGTGCATTCCTTTTCATTGTGATGCTGAGGTCTGGCAGGTATGGCTTATGGTTCCTCTCAATGTGCGCAATCCTGGAGCATGGCACAACCTCAATACTTCCCCCACATGTCCAAACCTACCAAGAATGAATGGACATTGTTTCAATTCAGCCATTCCCAATAACATACGTCAGTTAAAGGAGCTATAGACGATATTTTGAACATTAATATAGCAACAAACAACAATTGGCTATGTAAAGATATAGTGGAGTAATGGTGTGCTAACCAGAGAATGAAATCAATGCACGCGCCATGCATGAGAGTTCATGTTAGCCCCTCCCTGTCAAACCGTTGCCCCTCCCCGTGTTTAAATAGAGAGTGACGTCGCACACAGCGTTGTAAACAGCGTGATGGCAGAGTTCAGTTCGAAGCATTCAGATGAAGGCGACCATGAAGGGGGGGGAGAGGGGCAAAGGGGGGGGAATGCAAAGTGGGGGGTAGGAGTTAAGAAGTTAGGGGAGAGGAGTTAAGAAGGTAAAGAACACGCCCACTTGTTTTGTTCTGAGAACCTGGTGCTCTAGTGTGACATCTAGTGGCTAAATATCGTCTATAGCTCCTTTAATCACTTTAGTCACTTATATCCCAATAACAAATGTTTTGGTATTTCTGTGGTATACTTACACGAATCCCTAGCTCAACATTTTCTCCACCATATATATTCATTCCTGCATCAAGAACTCCAATTTCACCAAGATACGTTCGATCTGCAACTAGGATACCCATTATGGAAGGACTCCTTAAAAGGTCAGACAGATGACACGGCTCAATACCTTAATGCAGGATCAAGGTAATGCGGATATGTTGTTAGTGCAGATCAAGAAAAGCAATTCTCAGGTGAAACTTACTTTCCGGGCAACGAGGGGTCATTTAGTTTGGAGTACTCAGGCCTAAATTGCTCATACATGCACCACAAAGCCCAGTCAAATGCATGGGATGCAGGACTGTATGGCACAACCTCAAGATCATAGTAGTTGACTCTGTCAAACACTGGTGACACGATCAGCTTTCGATCTCCTTTAATCTGCGTCAGCAATGGTTCAGCCCTGCAGCACAAAGAGATATTTTTCCAGTGATTTCATCATTTCCTGATTATATTATACTCAATAATATAATCTGGGTGCGAATTACAAGGCTCACGTCCCCTGAATGTGACTTGAGCTCCCCTGCAAACGCTAATTTGGATGTTTGGGGGGGGGGGTCTCTTTAAATAGGATTACTGACACGGTCATATACATCAGGGCAACTGGTAACATGTGTTTAATTTAAAGATTAAAACTCCACAGATTTTCTGTAAATACTTAATAATAATCCCTAGAAATACAATAGGTGTTATCCACAGTTAGACTGTGAAGGTATTCACAGCTCACACACACCGCCAACCCCAGTGACTGCCCTTTTCCAGCGATTGGCTGTAAAAAATATTTAGCGATCGACTCCAAATTGTGTACCCTTCTTAAGGGGGTGGCCTCTATGTGCCTGCCTAATTTCAAGGCCCTGGTCACTCTCAAGTGGACTTGTGATTGATTACATATTGCAAAATGTACTAAAATGGACACAGTGACGTAATTTTTGGAGCTGTTGACACCAAAGTTGGTACACATGTTAAGGGGAATGTCCTCCATGTGCATTCCATCTTTTAAGGCCCTGGGAACTTCTGAAGCAGACTTGGATTGATAGAATAATGTACCAAACTTACATATGTCATTGACAAATTTGAAGACTTTTGAGCAATCAGGCTGAGCTATAGGCGTTACCAATTCATATGCATAAAGCTTTTAGTCAATGAATAACGAAAAAATGTCACATTTTCCATGCTGCTAAGATACCTGTGGAGTGAGCTCCCCCAATGCCACGGTGTAATTCACACACTGAATATAATTATCATGCTGTATTATGTTTCTTTAACCCACCCATTGAGGACAATTTCTAACAGGATTTTGATTTGGTTCTTCATGCCGTCACACAAATTAATCTTGGATACAGCAGTCCTATGCCATAACAGAACTTCTGCGGTAGACTGGACAGGAAACCAAAAACTGAAAGGGGTGGAATTACACCTTGTTTCCTGTTACGTTACGGAGATATTCTACTAAAGAGAATTGTGCGAGTGGATGAAGCTTTCAGAAGGGGATGTTATTTGTGTATTTCTACAGTGTCCAAGTCTACAGTGTTGATTTTATACCTTCACAGACACTTTTTTACAGTGCTTACTAATGCTGGCCGAGTTAGTTTTTCCGCTGTTAATAGCAATTACACGCTTAAAGATCCCCACCTCCAGCAACATGATTGGTCAAAAGAATATGAATTAAAGAAAGTGAAATGCCTTGTTCATTCAGATGTGTGCTCATCTGCTATCAGACTAGAGTATTAATCTAAAGTCTGATTTGTGAGACTACACAAATACATCATATGGTGGTACCCCCTTACCACAGGTCATGGACTTCAATATGAGCATCCAAGATGGCGACCACATCAGCCGTCGCGGCCTTCCATCCAGAGATCCTAGCCGTGGTCAGCCCCAGCTGCTTACTGTGTCTCACTCTGGTCATGAGGAGGCCTGGATTCTGGTCCTCAATGGTCTTGATATACATGTCAAAGTCCTGCTTCAGGTTGTCTGTGGGGGGAGGTGGGAAATATCTGTAACTAATAGCCATTGATAATATTTAATGAATAATAATAATAATAATAATAATAATAATAATAATAATAATAATAATAATAATAATAATAGATGTAGTTGATATGTCTACTATTGTTGCCATGAACTAAAAATACTCATAGTCAAAGGATAGACAACAAATTAAACACTTAACTGCCTATTAGGCATGTGTTCCAGTAAGCTGGATAATTATACCATAGCAACTGACCAGCTATCTTGTCAGTTCCAGGACAGCAGGTCCTGTTCGATTTAAACAAACCAATGCCTACATCTGCAGCTTCTATCATACATCTCATATGAATCTCTGTCTGGTTTAAAGGACTATGCCAGTCTGGGTGTAATTCACACACTGAATATAATTATTATGCTGTATTTTGTTTCTTTAACCCACCCATTGAGGACAATTTCTAACAGGATTTTAATTTGGTTCTTCATGTCGTCACACAAATTAATCTCGGATACATACATAATCTCTCCTGGCTTCACTAAAACATCCATTACCAAAATGTGTTTAAGGGATGGTGTGATGTATGCATTTTTTTTGTTGGATAATGCTACGTTAAAATGACTGCAGTGTGTGGCGTGAGGATGGATCTTCCTGCCCTAATTCACCAAAAAATGTATTCCATAGAAGTAGTAATGTTGTATATCATCTGTTAAAATATCAAGCCTGTTGAAAAGAGACAAACCGTTAGTGCTGTGGTCGTCCACCAATATGATTTCTTTCAGCAAGGACTTAGGAGTGCGATCGATAATACTTCGGATGGCTCTCTTAAGGATGGACAGGGCCTCATTCAGGTATATTAGCACTACTCCAATGCTCGGCAGATCCTTTGGGTAGGTCTTCTTTAAGCATCTGGATTAACAGACCCAAAATGCCTGATAAAAATATATGAAATACACACACACACACACGTGTCTCTCTCTCAAACACACACACACACACACACACACACACACACACACACACACACACACGTGTCTCTCACTAACATAAACATACACACACTCACACCACATTGAAAAAGTGTAAAAAGGGAAACCTTGAGTCCTTGGTTTCTGGAAGAGGTCGATTCAGGGGTATGCGATCGCTAAGAAACACGTTATAACCATATTTCTCAAATAAAGCTTGTGCCTCTTTTTGTTCATCTTCTGACAAATTTTCTCCACCCCAGTTCTTGAAAAGGGCAGAGTCTGGGAAAAGTTTCTTCCCCTTTTTTGCAGGCTTCTCAATTTTCCCAGTTTTATCCTTATCCTCTGACTGCTGTTCGACCACTGCAACTTGTTTTTCTTCTATTTTTCTATGTCTGTCTCGATCTTCTTCAAGAAGCTTCTGCATGGAATCCTGCTTTTGTTCGAAGATTTTTACCAAGTTGTCTGTAAGACGAGAGAAAAATGTCGGAGTTAGGAATTGGACAGAGGCAGTGAAAGAAATCAAAAATAACAAAGAAGCTTCAGGCTCCACTAACATTTAGCATAGGAATACATCTTATTATATGTTGGACAGTCAGCTGTTTGTGAAATGTGGGGAATATTGCCAATGCATCCATTGACACAAATACCACACTGCTTTACTTTATCAAACAAGTCAACGTGCCAGATAAAATTGGGCCCCCTTGAGAATTCATTTTGTCATCTGAAACGTCTTGATTTCCACAATCCTTGAAGATCCAACTCCTACAGAACTAAACGCACACAACTTCTTTCCTCACATGCATGCCATGTCCTCTACGCTTGGTGTACATCCAGCGGTACCTGTGAAGTTGTCCGGAGTACTGCAGTTGGTCTCTTAATGTCTTTCACTTATTTGAAAACCATGTCTAGACCCTAACGCGAACACACCTTACACACACTTTAGATGTTCTAAAGTCTGATTTGTGAGACTATAGGCAGGGTAGTTCATATTTATTATTGATAATTTAGATAAAGTAGGGAATTCATTATGGTTTTCTTTTTCTGTAATTATTATTGTCCCCCAAAAGGGCTCAACATGGTCCTGTGTGTTTTGTCCAAATCCTACATGCACACTCCAGGCATCAATGTTGGGAACAGTTTGGGTTGTATAGTTGCAACCAATCATACAACCCAATCTGTGGATAATAGATTGCAAAATAGAAAGTCACCCCCTTTTTTCAAACAGTAACTGGTGAACACACATCCCCTGATTTGTATACTATTGGATTGCAACAACGTTTTCAAAAGTAGAGCAATTACAAGATTTCAATGTTTATTAGAGTCAGACACAGCAGCCCTGCTTGTCCATCGCCATCTAGGTGAATGTTGCATTGCTGTCACGCCTTTGATTTCATCGGCATGTACGCCACAGCGCTCTGAAACCATGTTGCTAGGTCCAAGCACAGATTAAGAATGCATAGGCCCCTGGG
This sequence comes from Merluccius productus, assembly GCA_027122695.1. Lineage (NCBI taxonomy): Eukaryota > Metazoa > Chordata > Actinopteri > Gadiformes > Merlucciidae > Merluccius > Merluccius productus. Next base: position 13,659,720 of record JAOPJI010000142.1, read on the forward strand.
CACAAAGTCTTGGAGGCCCCCCCATCACACATCTTGGCATAGAGACGCAATGATACAATAATGGCGTCATGTTTTCCAAAAACAACCAATGTCAACTACTTGTATAAACACAACACCTTGGAGACAAGAACAGGCCATTTGACCTTAAATTAGGATAGTCCTAGCCTGGCAAGCCAGACCCACATCAGAAAGATGTCGGGTCTGGCACTGCTCCATTGGCAGTGTGGGCGGGATAA
>JAOPJI010000142.1:13674519-13685749 GCA_027122695.1 Merluccius productus
CCCCCCCCCCCCCCCCCCCCCCCCCCCCCCCCCCCCCCCCCCCCCCCCGGCCCATGTTTGCAGGCTTGCGTGCATTGCGTGTGTGTGTGGTTGGCTGTACCTGGTAAGAGTCAGTGTGTGTGGTGAGGTCTCGGACCCTGAAGCCGTAGTGTGTTACCACCCCATTGGGCTCCAGGGATGGCTCCCAGCTCAGCCATACAGACGATGCGGTGTGGTTGAATATGGTCAGGTGACGTGGAGGAGACATAGGGCCTTAGATATATACACCACCAAGAGAACACACACACACACACACCCACACACACCCACACGGAAATCCAACTTTCATTTAAATATTGGCAACAGTTTGCGACATCTTAATTCCGAGATACACACCCAAACTTGGCACAAACACACATAAGTCAATGTTGGCACAATGAAGAATGTTTGAAGACAAAGAAGCCTTAAGAGACAGCGCTGACTAACATAGCAAAGAATGGAGGAGTTCAACCTGCTTCATCAGTGTGGAGTGCCAGCTGAAGGGGGGGTCCAGAGCCCTTGCGTGTCCAGGCGATGATGCTGAGGTTGTAAGGCGTGTAGGGAATCAGCTCATCCAGGGTGAGCGAGGTGTTGGGGGTGTGCGTCATGTTGGAGGCCCCGGGGCCAAGCAGGGTGAGGCTGTACTCTGTGATTTCCCCGTTGGGCTCCAGGGGCCGTTGCCAGACCACAGAGATGGAGGTCGCCGTCAGGTTACTGGTGGACACTAGGATCGGGGGGGAGCTGGGGACTAAAAGCACACAATACACGGGCATGTAAACGATCCAGCACTACTAGTCAAGAACGTACTTTACCGAGCTGGGCCATTGATGTGTCACTTTTCATTGACTATAGGTTGTGCATAACTTCGTTTCGGTAGCTCCTCTCATTTGGCCTCACTGGTAAGTCTCTTGGGATAAAAGCGTCTGCAAAACGACCAAATGTCTAAATGTAAAATATTAAGAGTAAGCAGTAAGAACTGAAAGGAAAGCCCCGAAAAACCGCCTTCTTCTGTGTGATTTCGTCACGCGTCACTCACTGTCGTCGTCTGTCCTCAGGCGCGTGGTGCTGGTGTAGTTGTAGGCGGGCCCGGCGCCGGTCGCCGGGGTCACGGTGAACACGTACGGGAAGTACTTCCTGAGGTTGGGGAACAGGAAGACCGTGTCCGTGGTGGTCTCCTCGATGATCCTGTTGAGCGGCGGGCTGCCGTTGGGCGGGACGCCCGCCTCCTGCAGGGTGAGCAGGTAGTGGGGCCTGCCGTTGGGCTCCTGGGGCGGGTCCCAGCTGACGATGATGGCCGTGGAGCTGAAGATCTGCACCGTCAGGTTGTGGACGGGGTCGTTGGGCACTGAGAGGGACAGAAAGACAGCTCACGTCACTGGGCGGCACACGACCAGGTGTTGGGAGTTTTTCTTTTTAATATACTGTAGGCCTTCAAATAACGCACTCCCTCATTGGACGCGTTGTTGTCGTGCTGAAAATGAGCCGCGTTTGGCTTGAAACCAAACGGTGGTAAACTTTGTGCGAAGGAACTTTTTGTGGAAAGCCCAGTTCAGATTATTATTCAGATTATTATAGAGACAGCTGTCAGTAACCTAGGTGATGGGAGTCAACCTTAACCACATTAAGGTGATCAGTTGATTTATGGAACACCTTAGGTGGGTTAATGTTCGCAGAGCTTGACGCGCTTAAGGCGCCTAGATCATTTGATCGACGTCCAATGTATGTATGTCATGTAAACACCTTCAACACGTTCAGGTCAGTGAATTCGTTCTGCACCGACCCGTCAAACCGTATGGTCGGATTTAGCGCATGCGTCACTGCAACTGACCGCATTGCTGGATTTTGTTAGAAAAAACAGCAATGTCCACCCTCAAAATGAGCTAGCACAAGAGGACTACAGGATTTGCACACCTTTGAGCTTTCCATTCTGGGATCTACCACTAACCAGACACTGGAAAACCATAACTGACAGCCATCTGATTAGATGTAAAGAGTGGACTATCCACCCAATGATCTAACCATGCCGCATAATCCCTATAATATCATCTCATATTCCATCACAGACATAAGCAGCATTTTATCATTTCACACAATCACCAATGAAGTAGGATGGGGAAAAGAAATAGGAAAAAAACAATTGTCAGAAATTGTCATATAAACATGAAATAAGAATACAACAATGCAACACAACTGTTAGGGAGGGAAAAAAAAAATCACTCGACAAAATCACTCGACAAAACACAGTAGGAGAGATAGACACAGTAGCATGTGATACTCATCCTGACTACAACACTTATGTGAAGTGTCCATCCGATCGGGGGGGGGGGGGGGCAGGAAAAGAGTCGATATACATGAAGGGAAAGGGTTAGAAAAGGAAAAAAGCTCCACACAAGCATTGAAACAATGTTTAATTAAGCATGGTCACGGGAGGAGGTACAAGACGCATACGGGATGTGGTGCATAAGTATGTGCAAAGAAGTACAAAGATGGAGTTACACAGGTTATAAATAGAAGGTAGGGAGGAAGCGTGTGTAGAACTGGTCTGTGCGGTTTATCCGTATATACCAGTAGTCATAACTGTAACTGTAGCATCGGTCTCGGTAGTACAGTTCAGTACATTTAAACATAGAGCGAGAGACTTCACCTGCTACAACACAGATGTTCTCTATAGTATTAGAGAAGATATTAGGAATTATATTAGGAAGACACATTCGGTACTGGCAACTGATGGCCTGATATAGAGCAGACGATGCCTTTTTTTCCCCCTACAGACAGACTTCTAGAGTTTCTTCCACAGAGTGGCTGAGGTGGAGGAGAGATGCTGGCTGTGTGTGGGGGTCTGAGCCCAGGGGAGGGAGCTCCCCTGATGGGCTTGGTTGTGCGGGAGAGGCCGTTTACTCTGGAGGTCCGGCTGACAGAGGGTTGGCTAGTAGGGCACAGGCAGAGATACAGTCAGTATGAGCCGCTTTTATTCACAGACAGAGAATGCATCATGATGACGACACACAAAGAGCACTGTTACATGGGTCTTGTGCATGTCAGTGTCAGTGTGGACAGAGGCTGTCTGCACCTTTTCCCCCCAAAATCACATAAAAACAATGAGATGATTTTGAGCAAGTGAAAAAAGACTTATGTAAGAAGTATGTACATATGCAATGTGTATAATATCATGTGCCATCATCATTGTCCCTGATTATGAAGGATTTGGGTAGATTTATGTAAACATTTTCCTTGAATGACAGCTTTCTTTGTATCTTTTCACTTGTCGTGTGCCTTGCCACTTTCTTCAGGCTGAGTAAAAGGAAATACAAACGGGTTGTCTCCAGGGTACAGCGTCTCCGAAGGACAAACTGAGCCAGTTTGCTAGACTTAGAATTATCTCCTTTCACCAACAGGTTGAAAGCGACCTCTTGTTTTTATATAATTTTATGTGTAAAAGTTGGGGGAAAAAGTATACAGACTGAGCCCCGGCGGTGAGACTAACAAACAATATGTAATATAGTAGTTCCTGTAATTGCATGTTTCTATGTATGTGTACATATTGAACTTATCCACAGTAAATAAGATATTTGTGTGTGTGTGTGTGTGTGTGAGTGTGTATCTGGCCATGTGTGTGCACGTACATGCGTTTGCGTGTGCATGCGTACATGCGTGTGCGTGTGTGTGTGCATGCGTACGTGTGTGTGCGCGTGTGCGTGTGTGCGCGTGTGCGCGCATGCCTCTCCATGTGTGTGTGTCACTGACCGTCCTCTGGTAGGGCCAGGGTAAAGGGCACGCTGTGGACACCTCCGTCCCCCTGCCAGGTGCTGGAGGTCATCCACAGGGTGTAGTTGGCTCCTCCCACCAGTCCACCCAGAGTGTAGGAGTGGGCGGAGCCCGGAGAGCCGGTGGTCGGTAAGGTAGACACCGGTATAGTCTTTAAAATACAACAGACATTGGGGGCATTTAGGTCCAAGGTCAAATGTAAAGAAAGAACATGTAAGATTAAACAACCTTTTTTAGGTTTTTTGTGTCTCACCTGCATGGCCAAGGTGCCGTTCTCAGAGTAGTGAATGGTGTACTGCACAATGATCCCATTGGGCTCAGTGGGGGGCGACCAGGTCAAGGTGACGGAGGACGCGGTCACGTTGCTCACCGTCACATTCTGCGGCGGGTCAAAGGGCTCTGGAAGAGAAGAACAATAAAAAATAACCCAGACGTACAGAAAACCCCAAACTGCAAGGTGAAGCACACATGATTATGCTGTATGTAGAACGTGCACATACAATGTCAATCAAATCAACATCTTGTACATAAAAAAAAGACGATTTTGTGTGTACAAGTTACACGTATGAACCATGAGGGACCCAGTCCGTACAAGAAACATGTCGGCAACGTTGGCTTTGTGTGTGACTGCCGAAAGAAAGGGGGCCTTCACAGCTTGTGGACAGGACTACATAATGTACCAAATAAATGACTCCACCTTTACCACAGCTTATCTTCAGTACCTGCATCGCTTGTTGTGAAACTGATGGAAATGACCACGCCTCCATCTCCTAGGCGAGTCCAGCTGGAGACTGAGGCGTTGTATTTGCTCTCAGAGTCCACGGTGATGACCACCGAAGTGCCCGTCACGTTCTGCCATGTCTCGCTCGTTTCATTCCTAACACACACACACACACACACACACACAGTGCAACCGCTGCTGTCCAAATGCCCTTTTTCCTTTCTGTCGCATGCATTTTGCAAGGCATTGGTATCTTTTAACTAAGTTAGTTAGACTTAAACCAAAGAGCTAAAGAGGTCATGGAAACTCACCAGACCCTGAGGATATAGTAGAGGACATCTGAATTGGCCTCCAGTGGGGCTTGCCATGACAGCTCTACCTGGTAGTCAGACAGCTTCTTCGAATGGAGGAACTGAGGGGGTGTGTCTGGCGCTGAGAGGTTGAACAAACACTTCCCGATTGGTATAAAACACACTCAACTAAGACCCCCCCCCCACACACACACCTTGCCTGTCTGCAAAGAAGATCTTCAGAGGTCTTTTTGAGTTTTGTGCTGAAATAGAAGACAGGGGGGGTTAAAGCGCTTCAAGAGCGCTTCGGGATGTGCCTCCTGCCTCCCGGATGAGATACCTGTGATGTAACGGCGTTAGCATGGAGCGGCAGGCTCGAGACAGACAGAGAGAGAAGAGGGACAGGAGGAAATGGAGGAGGCCCAACTCCATCGGACTCCCCTTTTCGGAAAGTCGAGGGGAGAACCGCAATGTCGTCCGAAAAACTTGAACGGTGCTGAAAACATTTAAAGAGAGACACAACCTCGACCCCCCCCCCCACCACCCCCCCTCGACCCCAAACCCCCTCACCATCCTCCAGGGTGGTGATGTTGAGCGGCTCGCTGGTGTAGTTGCCCGGGCCGGCGCGCGTGTGCGCCTGCACCGCCGCGCGGTAGCGCGCGTACTTCCGCAGGTGGCCGACATACAGGGAGCTGGTGGCCGAGGGGAGGTCCAGGGAGTGCGTGGCGTTCCACAGCAACAGGCTGTAGCGGAGGATGACCCCGTTGGGCACCAGAGGGGGCTGCCACGTCACGTTCACCTCGCTGGGGCTGACGGACTCGTAGGTCAGGTTGTAGGCCGCGCTGCCCGGCACTGGAGGACCACAGAGAGTAAGAGAGAGAGAGAGAGAGAGAGAGAGAGAGAGAGAGAGAGAGACAAAAAGGGTGTAGTTTGGGGCCGTTGTAATCTCGGATCCAACGGTCCTACGGTGTTATATCAGAACTTCTGGAGGGGAGACGGCACAGAGCCTGGGCTGGAAACCAGGAACTGTAACTGGGTTAGGGGAGTTACGCCTCGTTTCCCCCGTTTCATTTCGTAACTCATTCGTGTGAACGGATGAAGATTTCAGAAGGGGATTTTAACAAGTGTATTTCTAAGTGGCAAGTCTACACAGTGTTGATTTGAAACCCAAAAACGCTTCTTTCCGGTTTACGAGTGCTGGTCGAGTTCGTGTTCGCCAGTTTCTGTTACGTGCTTACAGATCCCGGGCCTCCAGCGACGCGCTTGGTCGAAATGAAATAAAGTGAAACGCCCCAGTGCACCCAGATTGGAGCTCGTCTGCCATCAGACTTTGGTTATGAATCTGAAGTCTGATTTGAGAGAAATGGGGCGTTGTAGCTAGCTAGTCTTTATTTTTTTCGTGAGGAGCTGAACAACGGCACGCGGGAGCGCCAACGTACCGTCCTCGCCGGACAGCAGGTCCAGGGTGTCCGAGGTGTGGTTGCCATGGCCCAGGCGGGTGTAGGCTCTGACCGAGACGTTGTAGCGGGAGAAGGGCCTCAGGTGGGTGAGCGTGGCGCTGGGGTCGGACGTGTTGACCACGGCGGAGAAGGTCTGATTCTCGTACAGCACCTCGTACCGCTGTATCACACCGTTGGCCTTCGCCGGCGGAGACCACGTCAGGGTGACCGTGGTGGGCGTGGTCTCCGCCGCCGCCACGTCCTCAGGCGGGGAATCGGGCTCTGTGAGGGTGGGGGTACGGGGGGGTGAGAGGTCAGAGGTGAGGGATTGTAGGCAACCTTGGACTTTGTGTCCCAGTTTATTGCGGCCACAGCTATCGCCGTAATGAGCTTTCTCTCTCAGCTGCTTCCGTCTGTTAATGTGTTTTGCTTTTATTAGATAAAGCGCTGTCTTCAAAAGGCGCCATACAAATAAAGTTGTTCCCATAATAATGACACTAACTGTCATTCATATTATTATTTGGAACATAGTGGGAGAAGCTCTCGGTCGTGCGTGTGTGTAGCGTGCACACCGTCTTCCTCGGTGACGATGAAGATGTCGTCTTCCTCGGACAGGGAGCTCTCGCCGACCAGTGTGGATGCGGCGATGCGCAGCTTGTAACGCGTGTATTTGTCCAGATCTGCAACGAGGCAACAAAGACTGACCGACAGACCTTCGTAGCGGCGGGGGAACGCAGTCAGGACACACGTAGAACGAACGCCGATCAGGGTGACCAGACAGTCTGTCCCTGTTTCCCGGGGACATTCCCCGTTTTCCGGTGGGCCGTCCCTCGGAAATGTCCCCGTTTGTAAAGAATAGGATTTCAAAAGAAATATATGAATAGATTTGATTTGAAATGACAAAGGTTCTAGCTTGCTCATGAATTTTCATTTTCGAGACAGTCGGTTAATTCGTCTCGTGTCTATCTGATAGGCTGTGACGCGAACTCGCGTAAATCATAAACAATAGGCTATCAATACAATACAGAATGGTTCATTCGAGTAGCCTGCTTTGGCCTTGTTTTTGGCTGGCTTACCAAAGCTTAAAAAAACACATCATAGTAAACCGTTGGGCATGTACTGCCCAATCTTTTACCACAGTACAACATTTACAATGATAAACAATAGGCAAAATGTTTTTTTTTTAATTTCAGAAATAATAACACTCGATATTTTGTCAATAAACGGGCCGCCTACAAATGTCCCCGTTTTTCATTTCTGACATGCGGCCACAGTGGTCGCATCCAGCAGGTGAGGTGCGAGTAGAGAGAGTGACCCGACCTGTGAGCAGTGCGCTGGTGCTGTTGGTGAGCTGCTGGAAAGCCCGGTCGGTGTTGAGGTTGAGGCCGTAGATGGTGTAGTGCATGATCATCCCGTTGGGGTTCAGCGGTGGGCTCCAGCTCACCAGCACGGAGGTGGAAGACATGTTCCAGTGGGACACGTCGATCACGGCGCTGGGCACTGGAAAGGAGGGTCAACGACGGCGGTTACCATCACAGGACTATACGTGCGCAGCACCACAGGGGGTCCCGTGAGATTACGAGTGGAGACGCCGGCGTCGGAAGCTGCGGCGACCCACCCTGTTCGCTGGTCTTCTCCTCCACTTGCGCGGCGGGACCCTCCCCCACCACGGTGGAGGCGGTGACCCTGAAGGCGTACGCGGTGAAGGGCCGGAGGTCGGTCACGATGTAGGACAACTCCGTGGACAGATCGGGCAGCACCGTCTCTACGTTCAGCACGCCTAGAACACACACACACACACACACACACACACACACACACACACACTGTAAAGTCACTTTGCAGTGTCTGATTGACACTAACAGCACTTTTCTCAATGTCGTTTTTTTTTTTTACGATGAATCGGGAGACTTAAATAAGCTGCAGAAGTCGAGGCGTCCCACCTGCCGGAGAAGCAGAGACGCCTGCGGACGTCTGGCCCGTGACAGCCGCGCCGCGGGTGGAGGGGCGGGGCTGGCCGGCGGTCGCTGTCATGGGGGAGGAGTCGGAGGTCGCGTCCGTCGCTTGCGACCCCTGGGTCAGCCAAGGCGGCGGCGTGGCAGAAGGCGCCTCGGTGACAAAATAATCGACGAACGCCGTGCTTATCGGGGCCGAGGAAGCCCAGTCGCTATTGTCAGAGTCGGGGGAGGTCTTCGAGGCCACGGGGGGTGTGGTAAGGGGGCCGTCGGCCGTCGACCGAGTGTTAGAGTCGCCGTCGGAGACGGGTGGCCCAGAAGCGGTCAAAGCGGAGAGTGGCGGGCGGTCAGAAATGGTGGCGGTGAAGGCCGGCAGGGAGGTGGTGACAGCCAGGTTCACAGATCGCCTGTGGCGCTCTGAGTTGCCGCGGGGACCCGGGGGTAAGGTGCTGAACTCATACGTACCTGAGTCATTCCCATTCTGAGAACAGAGCAAAATAAACCTAATATTAGATTTAGTTTGGTTAATAACAATAAATCGCCAAAAGCTAAGCCGTGATTCGGAACCTCAGCCATGACGTTCCCGAGGGAAAACGTTTGCCTTATTTTGTGAATGGACAGCGAGATTGAGCACAATGCTGGTTGCGGCATAGCTATATAGCAGAGAGTCTGTATACCGGTTCCCTGGTGAAGATGATGTTCCTCAGCAGAGTGTCGACAGCCAACACCTGTAGTCTGTACTGCGTGATCACACCGTTGGGCTGCGCAGGGCTGCTCCAGCTCACACGGATGGAGATCGAGTCCACAGCTACTGCCCTTAGCTCCTGCACTGCACTTGGTGCTGGAAACATACCCACACGCGCACACACACACACACACACACACACACACACACACACACACACACACATGTGCACACATGCGCAAATGCACACTCACATGCGCACATGCACACTCACACGCCCACACCCACGCACACACGCATATTCAAATGACCAATTGTTCATGTCTTCACTTGCACATACATTCGTACTGTTTATTTTGAATTAATTAATTTCATTAATGTAATTACTGTTTCCGTTGTACGTTTCTAGTGTCTTTCAAAAAAGAAAACTGCTCCATAGTTGACCTTTGCCCTTTTGACCCTTTTCATTGTGCAGGGGTACTACTGTGTTGTCCGATTAAAGCACTTGACTTTGACTGTTTGGAAGCCCCTCCCTTACCTTCGGCGGTCGTGACGACCTCGGAGGCCACCTCAGGGCCGACCTCCCCGGCCGCCTTGGCTCTGACCGCCACGGTGTAGCGGGTGTACGGGTACAAACCGGACAGCACAAACCGCTGCTCCGCCGTCAGGTTCTCGTACATGTATCCTGACACACGAATAACGACGGCGACAAAAGGTTTACTCGTGTGTGTATATGAAAAACATGAATGTCATTGAATGTGTGTAGGGGTGTATGTGTGTGTGTGTGTGTGCATGCGTGCGTGCGTGTGTGTGCATACATGTGAGAGCAGAGTGTAGAGACCTGTGGGTCCGGAGAGGTAAATGACGTAGGTGAATCGTCCGGTGACGATGGTGGGAGGGTCCCAGGCTATGGAGATGGACTTAGATGTTATGTTCCATATGGACAGGTTCTGAGGAGAGTCCTCTGGTGCTGTAACACACACACACACACACACACACACACACAGACCCCCCCCCCCATCAATGAGGATCTATTGACTATTCACTTTTAAAAAAGGGCTTAAGACTTTTCTGTTCAGGCAGGCATTTTTAGATTGTCCCTAGATGTTTTTATTTTTGTCTCCTTTATTTTAATCTCCTCTTTTAGCTGTTTTTTAATGTACTTTATTACCTGTGTCTTTTTTATCTTCTGCTGATTTTAACGTGTCTCATTCTTTCTTTTAGTCTTTTGTTTATTTTGTTTCTGGTTTCTGTAGCACTTTGAGATTCTTTACGAAAAGTGCTTTACAAATAAAATGTATTATTATATTATTATTATTGATGTAAATACGATGACACATGAGGTGTGTCATCGTTGGACACACACGGATCGTGTCGCTCGTGTGACACTAGTTACGGGTCTGCTCCTTTTTACGTACCAGGGCACGGCTAGCAGACTAAACCAGTGAAGATAACACACATTGACCTACTGGTTACTGGTGTGTGTGTGTGTGTGTGTGACACACATAAATGAAACACCTGCCCACCTATCTAATATTAAAGTTGGGGGGCTACACCTGTGTTTATCCTGCTGTGACAGCTCTGTGAAGAGGGTCCGTGGTCAATGTGTTATCTTCACTAGTTTAGCCTACTACCTACTGCTCTTGTGCGAGCGACGCCGAAGCGCGTCCCCGACTTGTTCCCAAGCGTACCTGACTCGGGCATTCGGACCATGTAGGAGGCCACCTGGCCCTCTCCGTCCGAGGTGAAGGCGGACACCTCGAACAGGTAGGTGGCGTGGGGCCGCAGCTCGTCCACGCCGACGGAGATGGGCACGCTCCAGGAGGCGGCCGGCGGCACGGCGGACAGGGTGACGGAGGGCGCCGAGGCGGTCATGCTCGCGGGACTGGGAGTCCCGCGGGAGAGGATATCCGCGGCATCCTAAACACACACACAGACGCACACATACGTAAATACATACGTGCATAACTCAAGTACTCCTACTACTATTACCGTGACTTCAACTCATCTATTTCATAGAATAATGTAGTGTATTTTCTGATATACCTTTATAGGTTATTCTACTTCTTTATTTCATTCATTGTATTTCACTTATTCTTTATCTGTAGAATACTATTGTGTCATAAGAACACATCCTGTGTCTCTCAAGTTAGCTAATTAGGAATTAGCTAATTAGGGGTAATCTTGAGGGCCTGCTGAGGGTCAGCAGGATGTCCTAATGACCCCAGGCTGCTGAAACAACCAGATGCCCCAATGACCTCGGAAGGGTTTGAGTAGTACCAAGTCAATCATTATTCATTAATGAACGTTCTTCCGGACGCATTGTTTTCAGTTTGTTTGACTGCCACGTAGGGTCT
>JAOPJI010000142.1:13688207-13703837 GCA_027122695.1 Merluccius productus
CTCTCTCTCTCTCTCTCTCTCTCTCTCTCTCTCTCTCTCTCTCTCTCTCTCCCTCTCTCTCTCTGTCTCTCTCTCTCGCTCTCTCTCTCTCGCTCTAGGATGAGCTGCTTAAACAAAATGAATGATTCAGTGCTGAGCTCATGAGGGCTACCTAATAAATAATTCAATCTATTACTCAATTGTGCGCTCAGTGTGGACTGTATCTGTAGTCGCATGTTTGTGGGCACGTAAATGTGTGTGTGTGTGTGTGTGTGTGTGTGTGTGTGTGTATGTGTGCATGCATGTATGTTTATATGTGTGTGTGTGTGTGTGTGTGTGTGTGCATGAATTTGTGTGTGTGTGTGTGTGTGTGTGTGTCTAAGGTTACATTTTAGGGTATCAGACACCTGGCAGTCGGGAAGAGACAATATTGGGTGGGACTTTTTTGGAATGAGAGGAGAGAGTGTCCGTGTGTGTGTGTGTGTGTGTGTGTGCGTGCGTGCGTGATACTTCACAATCCAACTGATGATATTCCACTGGGGATATTTATCTGTGTGAATCTCGAACGTCTAGACTCAACAACAATACCGTCCACGCTCACATTTATCAGCCATGTCGATACACAACATCACAGTACTGGTAACCGTCGGTGTGTTCATGCATGTCTACCTGAACGTATCTGTTGGGGGTGGGATACGCTGTCACCCTGCCCCGGTGGGGGCTCAGCCTTATCACGCGGTACGCATCCACGCAGCCGCTCCAAGGACGCCAACGCAACGAGAAGGCATGCGGCGAAACATTTGGCACACGCTGTCCACGCACGCCAGTAGGCACTCATGGGGGAGAAGAGACACAGGGATCATCAGAGGGAGAGAGAGAATGAGAGAGAGAGAGAGAGAGAGAGAGAGAGTGTGTGAGGAAAGTATAGAAAGTACCAATAACTCAATAAAGAGGTCAGCAGGTAGACTAGGCAGGAGACTTATATAGTCATCATTTTTTTGTGTCAAGTCAATGTATTGAGTAATATGTCATCTACTGTTCTGTTCTGTTCGTTTTGAGCTGTTGTACCGCAAGAAAACAGTCAGAGAGAGAGAGAGAGAGAGAGAGAGGGAGAGAGAGGGGTATAGAAAGTACCAGTAACTCAATAGTGGTATATAGTGGTACTGAACTACCACTATATCTACCTGTGGTTAACGTCATCGCGGCCGCTCTCCCCGCCACTCCGGCCCTCAGCCGCTCCGCGCTGACGTTGTAGCGGCGGCCGCCGGTCAGCCGCGTCACCACGGCGACCCTCTCCTCCCTCGGTACCGCGAGGGTGCGAGAGGTCGGGACGTCGAAGACGGTGACTCTGCGGGAGTCAAAGCGGCTCAAGGCGGCGTCCCAGCTCACTGTAGCCCAGGAGGAGTTCACCCTGAGCAGGCGAAGGCCACATATTCCTGCTGGGCCTGTGGAGACGACATTGGGCTGTCATGCTGTTACTGTTATTCCTCATATGTTGTTCATAATTATCACTGTCTGGTGGAAACACCACTGTCTGGTGGAAAAATAGTCAAGGATCATTTATCTGCATTTAATTGTCGCACAGTGCTTGTGTACGTATATGTCTACGTGCACCCATGAATGTGTGTGTGTGTGTGTGTGTGTGTGTGTGTGCCCGCGAGCGTGCCTGTTGTGCTTACGCGTGGTGAACCGTTTGTGCGCTCTCTGGCTGCTGTCTGAGCCCAGCACGCTGCGGACGCTGAGGCTGTAGTCTGAACCCGGCATCAAACCCCTCATCTCATAGCCGGTGCCTTGCACCAGCGCCCGGGCCCGGGACCCCCGGTCCACCGACAGCAGGCCAAACACAAGCTGGACAAGCGAACAGAGACAATACGAGAGAGACACGCACGCGTGGACCACTCCTTAGGGATTTACATTCAAGCGTGTCCTAAATTCTGTATTTCACGCCCTGGAATGTGTTTGGTTTACATACAACCCTGAGTTGTGAGAATGACTCGGCATTAAGTGCTCGGTCATTGTGGCTGGCGAGCGGCCCGGCGTGAGTCATGCATCTTTAACCGGGTCAGTAACCGAAGATGCGCTGTGCTGACGGCGGTTGCTAGGCGACCAACAGGTGAGTGCTTTTATTAGTTAGTTCCACTGGTAATGGTAGAGCCTGACCCAGATGGACAGCTTTGTCCCAGAGAGAGAGAGAGAGAGAGAGAGAGAGAGAGTGTGAGAGAAAGAGAGAGACACTGTTCATGCCATGTGCAGCATGTGTCTGTGTACACTTCTACACTAACCACACATATACTGTATATCCGTGGGACGTGGGCATAACATTTCTTTGCTGATCGTGTTCAGCGTATGTCATACCTCATACCCATCCACCTGCCCGCAAGGTGGATTCCAGCTGACCGATGCCGATGTCACGATCTCTTCCGGAAGTACTACGTCCTGGGGCATCTCGGGCACTGAAGACATGGAGGAACCGCATCATACGCGTCACATTGCGACCCTTTTACGCCATCGTTCGCTTCCACTTGCCAGTGCCACAGACTGTGTACACCGAACGGCAGCAGTCAGGCGTATGTACATATCCTCGGCGGTCTAGTATTGATGTCGCATCACAACCATATCCCGCCGCCACTCTCACAAAGTCGTGCGTTTAGATAGTTTCACCCAATTCAAGTCACGGTTGTGTGTCACGATCCCGATTGCCCCATCACAGGCCCCCCACACCCAGTTTATTAAGACGGCGACCACACAGTCATTATTACTACATGAATGTCGATATACTAGTGAGGTTGATAACATCACGAAACATCACTTCAGTGGGCTAGTTGAATACATGTACTCACCGGTCCAGAGGATAAGGGTAGTAGGCTGGCTCCTCCCGTGGCCACTGGTGCCCTGCACTGCTATGTTGTATTTAGTACCGGGAGAGAGACCTTCAAAAATATAATATCTGCGCGTCACCCGCACAAACGCGCACACACACACACACACACACATGCAAAAGCACACAAACGCACACCCACCATGCTTTGTGTTATTTCAAAACTATCTTGAGTGAGTTAACATTGTATGCCTTTAATATAATTGATGTGATGAGATGCATAGTAGTAATTATTCAACCAATAGCCAGTGTGGGGCCATGGTAGATGATAGACAGACCTGGGCTCTCTGAGAGTTAGGCTCAGACATTGATCATAGGTTCTGTTTCGGATGTAAATATTGAATCCGCTGATGACCCCCACGGCTTTCTCCCAACCGATGGCCACAGACGATTTTGTTTTGTTGAGAAGAAGCAACTCCACGGCACTGGGAGCTGACGCATGCAATATATCACATACAATTATTACAAAACAATACATTCATTTTTGTGTGTGTGTGTGTTAGTGTGTGTGTGTGTGTGTGTGTGTGTGTGAACCTACCTGTCCTGAAGGGGCCGGTATAGACAGGGGGTCCAGTCTGGCCTTGGCTGACGCTGTGCACTCTCAGTCGGTACTCGCTTCCTGGACTCAGGTTGCCATGGGTTACGGTGTGAGCATGTGCAGGGAGCGGGTGCGACCCGCACACTGGCTCACGTGCTCCCTGACACACGCACACCTTCACGGCGTCGACCAGGCCCAGCCGTGGTCGCTGAACATACAGCAGCACTGAGGTAGGGTCGACCGATAAAGGGACGACAACCTGCAGTGCCATTGGCTCTGCAGACACAAAGGAAAGACATACAAGTATACAAGGCTTAGCATGGGAAGCAACTACACACTTATAGCCTCACTTATGAGCCTTATTCACCTAGCGGCCATCTTGGTTGAAAAACCATTCAGAACCAAGACGGAACCAAGATGGCCACCAGGTTGAATAAGGCCCATGGGTCTTAACCGGACCTGATTATTGTCTCGACCTCGTCTCTCCCACCTGTCGTGTAAAGGGCGTGGGTCACTTGACTTTCATCGGTCCCCTTGCGAGAGACCACTCCCACCTCGTAGGTCTGACCAGGAGTGAGCACGCCCAGACCCAGACCGACGCACACAGACCCGTTTACCCAGAGTGCATTGGGACTGCTTTGCAACTTCTCTATCCATACTCCCGGAGGAGGGCTGGGGGAGCGGTGGAGCGGATGGGATGTGACGTAGTAACCGTCTGGGGGGTCATCGCTGGGATTATTCCAGCAGGCGGTCAGGTTCCTCCCGCTGCGCCGCACTTCCAGACCACCGGGAGGACTCAAGGCTAAGAGACACGCAAAAACACCCACACAGCTCAGTTCATTCTCTGTGTTCATCCAGGTGCACTATAGAGTGGTGCAGGGAGGACGTGTTTTTGTAGGCCAACCCGGAAGTTAGCAACCCAGAAGTTTGTCGAGTTCCCTCGACAAAAAGCCAATGGGTTTTTTCCATTGGATAAGAAAATAAGCTCTGTGGCAAAGAAACGTTTATGATAAGCACATGTTTTGTTAAGCAAGATAATCTTCACCAATGAACACTACTTTTATGATTTTTGAAGCGTAAATGCAATCGCCAGAAGCTTTTGAAGACACGTAAAAGCTTCAAAATTCACGAGTGGGGTATTTACCGACGTATCTTATGTCGTAAAACATTTTAGGGCTTTTAAGGGCTGTTGTGTGTCTATCTAAAACGTCTAAAAGGCTTTCTTTGTATATAGTTAACATTTACCCTGGAAACCAAGCGCACAACCACCAGCCACTGCCATTCTCTCCCATTCATGCTTTCTACAGAGACACATGGAAGTGAATCTCTATACTGAGAGGTTTCTCACCGGTACGGATGAGCAGCGGGGCGTGGCCACAGCTTTGGACCCCGTGCTCGGTGACTGTGTGGACCACAATGCTGTATTGCCTGTAGGGCTCCAAGCCTGCGATCCCAGCGGAGTACAGCCGCATTCCACCTGCAGCGGTAGCGGCGGTCCAGCTGGACCCGTTAAGTCCAGCTATCCTCTCCTCTCCCGAAGACACGGCCTTATAGTGTAAAACAGACGTCCACCCCATTGCGTCATGGGTGTTTGGAACCAGCCAGTGTAGGGTAATCTCGCCGACTCTAACTGGGCCTGCAGTTAAGCTCTGTGGAGAAAGGGGTCCTGCGAAGCAGAGGTTGAACAGAGGTTTGACGGGTGCTGCAGGGAAGATTGAAGAGCTATATGTTCATGCTCATTGGTTCGGGGGGATTCATCCCCCACAGGTAGGAGGGAGGGAGGGGGCGTTGTTCTCTTGCTCTCTTCTGCTCTTTTCTCTCTTCACAACTGTCACATCTTACTTATTACATGGATGAAGAACTCACTGGTATACGCAGTGCGCATCCGCCCCAGGCTCCAGGAGAAGCCAGCCGAGTGAGAGGCTCGAAGGGAGAAGGAGTAGACCCGGCCAGGGGACAGCCCGGCCACGGTCACCCCTCTGGAGGAGAGGGAGACCGGGACACGAGCCCGCCGGCGCCAGGGTCCGACCCCCCCGGCGCCCCGCTGCCTCTCCTCTCGGTACTGGAGGACCACGTGGAGACCGGGGGGCTCGAGCGAGTCCAATGGGGAAAGGTCGCCCCATCGAAGCTCCACCGCTTGCTCGGTCACCTGTGCCAGGTCAAAGGTCAAGGTCAAGAAGGAGGCCGGGACTAGAGAGAGAGAGAGAGAGAGAGAGAGAGACAGAGAGAGAGACAGAGAGAGAGAGAGAGCCAGACACGGTTGCAAATCATTTAGAAGGTCAAATAAACACTGTATATGTTAGAAAGTTGCCCGCTGAAACTAGCAGCTGGAATGCACCACTTAATATGTACATTGGTATTGGCAGATGAACGGTAAAGCGATGCTGCAAAAGAACCGAGTGACAAAGTATCCGGGTCCGCTGGCATTCTTCTGAAGGGCAAAGCAGTCCGTCTGATTGGCCGGCATTGATGATGTCACAACATTGGACGTGTTGTAGGCTGAGCCATCGGACCATTGTGGACGGCCCTCTGCCTTCTATAGGAGGAAAAATCATATGTATGCCAGTCCAATTCACAAGCATCACCCACTCACCATATCATCACTTTTGTATTAAATGTGTAGAATATCATTGATATATAACATAATAATTGCGTGTATTGCTGAAATCAGTGTGTGTTAGAATGGGTTAGAATGGGTTGGAATATGTTATATTGTGGTGGTCATTGGTTGTGTTCATTGGTTTCATACCAACCAACCATACCGACCAAAATAATTGATGGTTTAGACTGTGCTGTAATCAGATTACCTGCTGGTCATTGACTCCAGTCCACAGCAGGAGCAGAGAATTATGGGTGAGCCGCAGGTGAGCGGACATGAGGTCAAGATCCCCCGTTGTTTTCAGGTCAGCCAAGTGAGATCCCAGTGCCAGCTCTCTGCAGCATTGCTGGGCGTCGCCCCAGGACAGGCTCCTCCCCCTCACACGGTAACAGCTTCTCTCACTGGCCAGCCAGCCAGCGGGACACTGATCTGGTGGGTATAGGAGGATTTCACACGATCCCACGCACATCCCAAGCCACCATCTTGGTGCTCTTTCACCATTATATTAAGAATAATAACTGGTTGCTTGGTTATTCTCGAGTTTTTGGTGGAGAAGTACCAAGATGGCGACATTGAATAGGCATTTGAAACTTAAGATCACATGATTAAAACATGTACGTGTCAAAATTGTGTTTGTGTGTGTGTGTGTGTGCGTGAGCATCGTACCTGTTTCCATGTCAATGGTTAGCATTTGCTTCAAGGTCACATTGAGGTGGGCAAGATATGTGGCAACCTCAAGCTTGGCCTTAAAGGACGTGCCGGGTGGAAGACCCTTGACCTTGTGGCTTCGGGACCCCAGCAGCTCCAAGGGGTCGGCGTGAAAGCTGAGAGACGGCATGTGAGCGTTGCTGTGCAGACACAGCGAGGACAGACTCTGACCACTCGGTAGGCCCTTCCACGAGAAGACAGCAGTGGTGGTCGTACTGAAGACGTGAAGAGAGGAGAGGGGGACCGGATCTGGACAGAAAGGCGAATTACAATTACGAAGAAGAACAAGAACAAGAACAAGAACAAAAACAAGATAGGAGATATGAGGGAAGTGAGAAGGAGAGGAAGAGGTGGGCTGGGAAGGAAAGCAGTTTCGGGAGAAAAGGGAAAGGGAGAATCAGCAAGCGAGAGAGAGAGAGAGACAGAGAGAGACAGAGAGAGACAGAGAGAGAGAGAGAGAGAGAGAGAGAGAGAGAGAGAGAGGGGAGCAGGTGAAGAAGTCGAGGGCAGGAAGCGAGATGTTAACAGCAGCACTTACCAAAATTCCCAATATGGTGGATGTGAAACCCAACAAAATTAAGTCCAAATGATCGTTGAATAAAGGTTACAAACTCACCGAAATGAAATGACTTTGTGTTCAACGTTGTGCCATTTGCCATTTGGGCTGCCAGAGAGAGGCTGTACTCTCCAGGTTCCTCCGCCGCCAGGTTCATCGGCAGCTCGCATTCAGGGGAGCATGTTGAGTGACTTATGGGGTCCACCCACACCTGCAGCGACAGCTCAGGAAATCAAACACACACACTCTCACTTCTCTACTCACAAAGATGACACACGGAAAGAACAGACTGGCAGTGAAACAGCAATGAATGGGCTTTGGTCTGACCATTCGGCCGCTTGAGGTCCTGCAGGAGACCGCGTAGACGTCAGGATCTTGAGTGGCGGGGAACGGGGGGAACACCATTCGGACTCGCACCGGGTGTAAGCCCGGCTCACAGCTCAGCAGGACCACCTAGGGAGCGGGTCGACGAGTGAAGGAGGGATAGGAGTCATGTCTCTGGGTTCGACCAGGGGAGTGACTCGATGGTTCAAAAGTTAGAAGGTGAGAAAAACGGACGAATGGCCGCTCCTTTAAGGTTTTGAGGATCTTACCTGACATAAACACGCAAGCAAACACAGACGTGCGGTTCCATCCATAGAGAACGCCAGGGTCACTTCCACATCCTCTCATCAACGTCGGTCAAGGTTATAGAGGCGCCTGTGTGGCAAAGCTTGTGGAAAGTCCCTACCTTTGGACAAATTTAATATTCATTGTAGGCAGAATCTGTAGTTTGCATATGTGCGCTCCTTGGTCCTGGTGTCTTTCAGTGAGTCAGAGGCTAAAGTGGCGAGAGAAAGGGTGAGAGAGAGAGAGAGAGAGAGAGAGAGAGACAGAGAGAGAGAGAGAGATTACTCTCTAATGTGTTCAACCCAATTTGTTCTGCCGCAACCGCCCCTTTGTTTTTTTTGCAGAAATAAATGCAGGTCACCATGACCACCCCTTTACAGATGGGCTCCTGAAGAGAGGGGTCGTGGGGAGACGGGGGGGGGGGGGGGAGAGTGGGCCAGGGAGGCAGGGTGAAAGTGAATAAAAGAGGGAATGAGAGATTAATCAAATTCCTTGAGAGGAATTGAGTTCTCTCTCGTGCACTGTGACGACGCCATTACACGACATACTCACTGTTATGATCATGTTTCAGCTTAATCCATATAATGGAAAGTTGGGTGCATATAATGTGTGTGTGTGTGTGTGTGCTTGTATCTAAGAGAACGGTGTTGATTGAAAAAGGAGGGGGGGCGGGGGGGGACGGTGATGTTATGGTTGGCCCTGGTGGAAATGAAAGGAATGCGGAGGAGAAGAATGATTGACAGATACGGGAGCTGTCTCGGGTCAGGGGGTCCACTTATTTGGCCCGTTGTGTGGCGACTCCCGTGCGTTTAATAACCTCTCAGGAGTGAAAGACCAACAAGACGCGCCAGCGGAACGGACGCTGTATCAGGACTGTGAGTGTTTATATCGAGGTGTGGTGTGATGGGAAACGTCCTCCTCAGATTCAACTCTGTGAGGTGAGGTGAAAATCCCGACTTTACGACGAACACAAAGGTCACGCAATCATCACACAAGGGAAGTCTTAAATGTTTTATTTGCCTATGTATTGTCAACATATAGATTCTGCAGAAGAGAGCAAACCTAGCACTTAGTAATGATCAAATGAACTTCTCCAATGGAAGGAGCCATGACATACAATATTTGTACACCGTTTATGGAGTTGAAAGGCAACCAGAAAATACACTGACATGGTTTGAATGAATGCAAAAGCCCAATACAAAAAAGCGACAACAGAAAGCAATGGCCTTTATCTGCTGTAATGAAGTCAAATAATCTGTGCATATGCTTTACAGTGATATCAGTGTTTCCCCGACCATTTTTTCCAGCAGCGGTGCTGAGGTGTTTTTTGAATGTATTTATGTATATTCATTAATTTAAGGCGCCAATACAGTTTTCAGTCTGCAATTTGTAGCCATCCCATCGTCTGGGTTTCATAATACTGCTGCTTCTGGTCTACACAATCAAATATGGAGGGTCATTTCTATTAAGTCACTTGTTGTGTTACTTTTTCTCTTCATGCTTCCATCATCAAGTCTAAAGCCATTCATGAGCTAACGCCACCTACAGTATTATCGTGCGTTTCTTATTCGTCTATAGCAGAACACATATTTTGCTTATTTCTCCACAATATTTCTCCAATGACAATAATGACAATGTAACAATTGAGGGGGTTGGGTAGGGGATACCTATGATATATACGTTTTGAAATAAAACAAATAGCATTTGGGGGCGACCAACGCGCCCTGCATGGCCGATTGCAGTGGCGCTATAGTAATCCGACGGCGGTGCTGTGCCACCGCTGGATGCATGGCGGGGAAACACTGAACACGTTAATTTCATCATAGTGGGAAGCACTACAAAGCTGACTAGCGAAACCACTCATCAGATAATAGAGACTAAAGTGCTGAAGTATCTACGTCTCTGTTAATGGCAGTTACAAGTACGACAAGCGGTCGACAAATGCAAAACATGGCTGTTTTTTTTTTATACCTATAACCAATAACCCACGTTCTATCCGTACGTCTATCCATTTGCACATGTTGAATCTCTTAATTTCCCCTGCTCACTCTTGATCTGTCCAAACTCTCCAGCTAATTCCACTGGCAGGAGCAGTCCAGAGGCTCTTGGAAGTTGTAGTCCACCAGTGTGGCATTGCGTGAGCAGTAGAGTGTGACCGTCCGCGTTTGTAGTCCACTTTCCCGGCAGCACTTACAGAACCTGGCGTGACTGTTGATGTTGAAGTTAAATATGGTGGCCGACGGACATTTGCCGTCGCAGGAATACACCGTCACCTGTTTTGATATTCAAGAAAAAAAAAGTGAAATGTAGTCATTCATAGTTGAAAAGTGAATTGAACAGTTAAAGACCGTTTTGTCGAGACTTCTTCGGTAAATCCATTCTTCGCAAGTTGGTCCTTGATCTCTTTATAAGACAATACCAGTCGACAAAATCATTTTGAAAAAATATATTGGGAACGGATGTTTTAGCGAAGCCAGGAGAGACGTTTGCAATGGTTTCATCACCAGATATTGATATCACCGGTATTGTCCTTTAACATCCTAAACTGTCAATCTGTGTCTCACCGGTGCATTGCTCCTGCAGTCATCTTTTCGGATGGTGGTGCGAATGGCCACACGCTTGCAAGTCTTTCCGTCCTCTTTGCCTGGATATGTATTCACACATGATATGAACAAAACACACGGTAACACTCATAGCTCACTCGTCTGGGGAGCGGCGTTACTGAAAGGCCTGAAAAGCATTTGTTTATTTATATGTGTGGGCATTTGCACAGACATTCAAATAAATACACACATACTGAACACATTCACACACAAACACACATATACACACACACAAAAACACATGCATACACACACACACAGACACTAAACATATTATACACACAAACGCTGAACATACACATACACACATTGAACACACACACATACACACGCACACGGACACACGGACACACACACACACACACACACACAGGCACACTTCAACACACACACACACACACACAAATATCTGATCATTTGCCATAGAGACCTGTCACTCACACACAATGAAAAGTCTATTGAGCACGGCTCTTTGTTGCCCAGCAGTAGGGGGCGGGGCTTGCTTTGACTGACATCTGGGGGTGTAGTTCAGGGATCCCGCTCTCCCATTGGTTACTGACCTAAACCTGACCTTACTTGTTCTTTGAACTCATCATATCTAGACAAAGAGATGCTGTGGGACACTGGCATGTTTGAGGGTAGAAGGATTGTGTTCATGTGTAGTGGCACATTCCATGTAATGGAGCAAAGTGACTTTTTCACCATATACCATATTTCGATTTTACGCATGTAAGGAAGAATTTGTCACAATTGCATATTCTGATGTCGATGATATCAAGGTATATTTCATAAAATGTGACACACGCACACACATGCACACACACGCGCACACACACACACACGCATACACAAGCGCACACACACATGCACACTCAGAGATAAATAACTGTCAGAATGTGAAAGAGTTGAGGTCGTGTTGAATGAGGGTGTAACGAGGCGGTACCTGTGTCACAGTTTGTACTACCAGTGGGAGTTATAGGGTTAACGGTAAATGGTAAAACACCCACTCCAGTACCTGCAGGTGCATCGTCGGTGGTCGTCCAGTTTAAAGATTGTCAGGAGAACACACACACACACACACACACACACACACACACACAGGAACACAGTTTGGTTTACAACACAGAGTCAATTCACACACCAACACACCCCAGAGGAAACAATTATCGCAACTTTGCATGCACTTCTCCTTTTGCTCCCTGCGGGGCTCACCCTAGCCCCCCGCACCATCTCACATTCCTATTGGTGGTTCATCATAGTGTCCCGATTCGCCAAACTTGCAAAGGTCATCGCGGCTAAAGCGGGGCAAGCGGGCGAGGCTGCGATGCTGAATCCACAGACAGAGAAAATGTCATCTTCACCCCGTTATGCAGTAAGTATTTTGCACCCAATGTAAAAACATCCTTCTCCAGAAAATAGCCACACAAGCAGCAGCAACATCTGAGTAGCAGCCCCAGTCTCAAAGTATGTTCTTGGTGTTGACTATTGCCTCAGCATTATATGTCTTTACATTAAAAATGTATACTTTTTACAATTGTTTCTGAGCTATAACTCTCCAGCATGTTAACGATTAAGATCTGGGGACCAACTGCAGTGCAAATAATTCCACGATGTATAGTCACCTGAACCCAGTAACAGGCTTTTACTCCACCCTGTACGACAGGCCACACCCCCAAGCCAATAAGCCCATCCACTGCAAGGCAACAAGGCGCTCACCCCTCTGATTGACAGCCAGAAGCGTTGCTTGAGAAGCGTCCATAAAAAAGTGACTCACATGTTTTGCAGCAGCCGTCCACATAGCTCTGCACTGCCCCACCGTTCTGGAGGAGGAGGAGGAGAAGGAGGAGGAGGAGGAGGAGGACCGTTGAGCGAGTTAGCTTGATTGACCAGCCAGCCTCGACATGGTCATGCCAGTGGCCGCGATGGACGCATTTAAACAGTGACTTACTTGAACACACTCGGTATCGTTGAAGGGTGGGCAGACTACTCCAGACGCTAGGATCACTGCTCCCACAGCTGTCTCCATACAGTCATAGCGTGTACAGTTATCCACCCAGGAACTTCCCGCCTAAAAACACACACACACACACACGGACACAAAAAGGCACACACAAACACACACACACACACGCACAGTAAATTTCATACACACTTATACTCACAGGTTCCTACTGCAAAGCAAAGGCATTTGGCCTTTGCTTTGCAAAAGGCCCCCACAGGCCCGCGAAGCCCGTGTGGTTTGCGTGCGCTCTTACTGTGAAAAGCTCTGTGGTTCCATTGTCGTTGTTGAAGCTACAGGAGACGTTTCTACAGGAACCGCAGCACACCTGAGGGTCAGATGATGCCACATAGACCTGGTGCTGCGGAGGAGGAGGAGGAGCGGGGGAGAGAAACAAGCAGGAAACACAAAATGGAAACCGATGAGGAAATGAGTCGTGAAATTGAAATCATTGAAGACGCTGGGGGTCACAGTGGAGTCATATCTGATATCATTTTGGCAGATTCATATGATTTCTAAACAGATTCAATTGCCTTCCAACACCGACGTCAGAAACAGCAAGCACCTACGACATTACGACATTTACAACACTGCTTTGGTTCGTTTATCTTTCAAGTGGTAGCCCGACCGCAACGGCAACGACTAGTGGAGACGTACTGGGCCACATCTCTGGGAGCAGTTGACTGAGGAGACCTCCATGGCGTAGTAGCCTGTGTCTGGGTCCTTAGTGTGCTGGCAGTGGACGCTGTAGCACAGGCCTCCGTCAAAGTACTGGATCAGAGACTGTCCTGGTCCCAGCACTGTCACGCCCTGGAAAACACACACCTCACCCTTTTCTACAAGCACACACACACACACACACACACACACACACACATACACACACACACACACACATGCATGTACACATGCAGGGGTAAACACACACACACACACACACACACAGTAGTTATGAAGCACTTTGTAAATAAACGTGAAATGTCTAGACGTGCACACGCACACACACACACACACACACACACACACACATGCATGGTTGCATTTTACTCACGACACGCATGCAGAGGGCAGCCGCAGTGTGTGCTGGCGTCCGGCACCTCCACCAGGAGCTCCCCCTGGGAGGAGAGCAGGTCGGGTCGGACCGAGGGCGACTGTAGCTATCTTAGGATCGCGTCGTGTCATGATGTTCACGTTGTTTACCACGAAGGACAGAAAGGTGCTTCTCGATGCCGCTCCATCCTGTCTATATCCTGACTTATTTACATATTCATGTATCTTTAGGGAAGGATCTCTTTCTAGCGGATAAGGTGTTTGACTCCCGGGCTGAAAGGACAGTCGTCGTCCTTGAGCAAGGTGTAACCGCTACCCGCTCATTACACATTTATTTTGATGATGTCACTATTTCTACCCATCCCTGGAAGGGGAGATCCCTCTCGTGTGTTGCTTCACAATGCTGCTTTCTCCACTGGACTCCACTTGGGTCTTGGGTTTCTTTGCCCATTTAAATGCATAGCGATGGGAAGACTGGGACTTTAATTGACTGACTTACCACCTGACAAACTGGGGTAGAGCTGTCCTCGCATTGGCACTCTAGGGAATGGAGAGAGAGAGAGAGAGAGAGAGAGAGAGAGAGAGAGGGGAAGTGAAACACGGTGCTTCCAGAGGAATACATGCATATGAACTATGACCCATGTTAATGTGTGAGTGTCGTGTACCACAGCGGTGGTCGGGGCAGCAGTGACCCGGGACGGCAGTCTGAACCAATGAGAGCCCAGGAGCACAACTCACAGGTGGTTCAGGGCAGAGGCTCGCGTCACACACTGTGTATATACAAGAGAACATTTAATATGCATCCCTGCGGTACACATGCACGGATACAAACACACACTGACACACACGCATACATGCACACACACACACACACACACACACACACACACACACTACATACCACAGTGGTATTGTGGACAGCATCTGTTCGTCGTGTTTGTAACAACAGCCATCATTTCTCCAGGGGAGCAGTTTGGGATGGGCTCAATGCACGACTCACACACTGCAAAGAGAGTATAATATGGCGGTCAACGAAAGACTGAGCTATGACAGATACGACAGGTCGATGACTTCATCTTACCACACAGGTACGAGTAGCAGCATGAGTTCTCCTCCCTCACTTCCACTAGGAACTGATCGTCTCTGCACTCCGGGGCAGAAACGAGGGGACAGGCTTGTGGGTCGCACTCTAGTGAGAGGACGAGTGGGGGGGCACATAGTGAACACATACAATGTTTGCTTAGTAAGGATGAAGGAAGGAACTGCCAAGAAGAAGAAAAAAAAAAAGAAAAGTTGAAAGTCTACTCTCTCACCACATCTGTACTCGGGGCAGCAGGACAGAGCGCTGTAGCCAATCACAAGTCGGTTACCGTAGTCGCAGGGCGGAGCCTCTCTGTCACAGATAGTCATGTTGCACTCTGAAAGGAGAGGGAATTATGACATTTTTGATTCACTAGATAAAGAAAATGGCAAACAAATGCATTGATAAAAAAAAGTCAAATGACGGGAATGAAGAGAGCCGTATAACATTCTCACACATATAAAATAACAGGAGATAGTTGACCGAGGAGGGACTACAGGTGAGCCTGAAAAAACAGGCGATTTAAACCTTGTGATTTATCAACAAGGAGGAGGACAGAGGGTAAGTAAAGGAAAGGGCTGGGCAATCATTTAATATTATCGCTTATCGTCTTTAAATGGTATTGTATTGTCATGAAATTAATATATCGACTTATCGTGATAAGTTTCATAGTATATATCAATTAAAATGAGAAGATATGCCCTTAAAATGATCAAGCATGAAGTTTGAAACATCAGTGAGAAAGGAAAACTACTTTTAGTCCGTACCATACTTTAAATGTCCACATACTTCAACGCAAAGACCCTCAGTTAGACTTAAGAATGGTATTTTGAATTCATAAGCATATGATGTGTGCTATTTATCGATATCGCGCACAATTCCCCATAATCGTCGTGATAAAACATTTTTCCATATCGGCCAGCCCTAAAACGAACGGAGCAGGGATGTGTCACTGTGAGACGATAACCTCTATCCAATCACTCTGGGGGGGGGGGGGGGGGGGGGGTACCCTTAATGGGGGTTTTTTTTT
>JAOPJI010000142.1:13720830-13734072 GCA_027122695.1 Merluccius productus
ACACACACACACACACACACACACACACACACACACACACACACACACACACACACACACACACACGCACACAGAGTCAACTGGCAGTCATAGGAGAGCTGTCTTCACTTCAGCCATTAAGGCTCCTTGATTTGACCAGGCAGGAAGAAGGTTGGAACAGGACTTTGTTGTTGAAGCGTCTAATCAGGAAGGGGAGAAATAACAGAATGAAAGTGTTGGTTACCTCTTTCTTCTGGCACACACTCCATCTGCCCATTTCTGCAGAGACTGAGGGAGGAGAGAGGTGTTAAAATAAGTGGCGAGGACGTTTTTAGCAAGAGGGTCTCACAATATCAAGAATGTCGGTCACGCTTAAACCCATCCACCCCGATATTCAAAGTCACAATGACATTACGTGGAGACGGCGGTAGTGTTGCCGCAGTGCTTTAAGGAGCAAGAGGAGGGGGGATGGCTGAGAGAGAGGCCCGTCTGAGGGGCCCAGCGGAGCGTGACTCACCAGGGGCCGGACGCACTGAAGCTGACCTCGCCGGGCTGAGACACCCCACCCATGGAGTAGCAGTGACACTGGGACCTGAGGAGAAATACGTTGATTTCATCCATGAGCCATGCGGATGCCGTGAAGCACTGAGCGGGATTGTAGGATGTTTCTAGTGACAGAATGATTTACTTTTCATAATCGATTGATAAAATGTCACAACATTGGGATATCGTGGGACCTAGCGTTGTAATCCAAATCAAATCACGTTTCTCACAATGTCAGTTTTGAGGACAATGAAAAGTTTGAGTCGTATTACTACAGTATATGCAGTCAGTTTGATTATTTAGTTATTTGGAAGACATTTGCATATTGTGAAATATTATTGTGCACAATTTCCTGTGATTTTTGTGACAGAAAGAAATCCCCCAGCCTTGTGCTTGTGTATGCGTGCATTTCTCCATGTTTGTATGTTATTATATGACTGTCATGACGATAAGGTGTATATAAGGTGTTGTCATGACGATAAGGTCGATATAAGTGTCTTACTGCTGTACACAGCGCTGGCGCATGTCGTCATAGAAGCTGCCCTCTGAGCAGCCGCATCCCTCGGCACAGTCGTCATGGTTACACGACTCTGGGCTGGACAGAGCTCGACAGGAGCGGCCGCAGGACGACACGCAGGAGTGGTATAGCATACCTCCGAGACACACCACCCCTGTGTATGCACACACACACACACACACACACACACACACACACTCAAGCAAACCATGCACACATCACACACACACGCACACACACACACATACTTACACACACACAAACCATCACCACCAAACACTTTTTGAAGTTGCTCATTAGCATATATACATATATGTGTATGCGTATGCATATATCAGGTAACAAGCTGCCCAGGTCGCAAAGTCATTCAAGCCGCACTTACCGCACTCTGAGACGTGGGTCCTGAATCGGACGTCCACGCCGTGTTTGGAGCAGAGGAAGGCGTAGTGTGCGAGCGCCGTGCACAGACAGCTGTTGCCGCAGCGGCAGGCCTGGTAGCGGCACTGCTGGTGGTAGATGTTAGGACTGACGTAACCGTGGCACGGAGCGAACAAACTTCCCAGGATCACCTCGCACAGAGACGCGTAGAACACTGTGACACACACACACAGACACACACAAACACAGACACAGACACACACGGACACACACACACACACAGATATTACAGTGACGACGTGCAGAACACTTCAACACACATGCACACCTTAAATAGAAGCATATTATGTATTAAGGAAGGATAGCATATTCCATCAAGGAGGTCGCATCCAGATATTATGGTCACCCCCTGGCCACCACCATCCTGTTGGACGGCCAATAGGAGAAAGACTCACCGTTGTGCTGGTTCATCTCACACGGGTCTATGATTGGCTGGTTGACTGGAGCTACGCAAGCAGATGACACCTTCCAGGCATTAGCATGGAGCTGTGGAGTCCCCTCTATCATTCCCGCTGGAGAGCTACACACACACACACGCACACACACACACACACACACACACACACAGAAAAACACATTTAATACATATTCTAGCCTTTCATGGACAACAGTCCATGAAAGAAAATAGACTTTCTTACAGAAAGTCGTCCCGGAGATTTCCGTTGAAGGTGCCACAGAGGCCGAGGGTTGAGCCACGCCATTGGCTGTCCAGCTGCAGATAGACCCGCCCTCCTTGGCCGTCGTATTGCAGTCGGAGGCCGATCCCTGCCTTTAGCAGCGTGAACACAGAGGTCAGCCTCCACACCTCCACATAGTCTGTTTGGCCAGGACCACAAACGACAACAAAAGACAAAAGTTAATTCTTTACATGGCAACATATCTTTGCAAAGAGAAAAATCCTAAGGTGGTGTTATTGAAAGCTGAGTTGAATTTTGGAGTTGTTTTGGGTACACTGTGAACTTTTCGGTGAGGTTTGGGAAGTGGGAGGGAGTGTGGTACTTACCGTCTCTGAAGGGCAGAACAGGTGCTGGGTTGACCCCGATTAGCACCTCCCCCTCTCTGGTCATGGTCACCTGCCGGCTCACATCCTCGTCCAACACCACGGTTACGGACTGGACACACGCCTTCTGCTAGCCGCACCCAGGTCACAAGTTACCCCCGGGGAGAATACTGCAGTGTGTGATGGTGTATGTGTGTGTGTGTGTGTGCGTGTGTTTTTGTGTGCAATCCCACCTGCAGTTCTTCTTCGTCTATATGCATCAGTGGGATCTGATCTGATTTGTGTGTGTGTGTGTGTGTGTGTGTGTTTGTGTGTGTGTGTGTGTGTGTGTGTTTGTTTGTGCATGTGTGCATCCATATGGATGTGTGTGTATGTGTGCGTGCACACCGCCTACCTCTGCGCAGTTGGCGTACTGCAGGGTGACAGTGAAACGGCCGCTGCGGTGGCTCTTGGCCAGGACGTACTGACACACCCCCGGCTGGAGGAACATCCTACCGTCAAACGTCGCCACGAACACATCCCCCACCACCGTGCATTCAGCTGGGAAGGACAAACACACATAGAAAGACAGAGAGAGAGAGAGAGAGAGAGAGAGAGAGAGAGAGAGAGAGAGAGAGAGAGAGAGAGAATGAGTATTGAGAATGAGTATTGAGACGTATTGACTGGATAGAGTGTGATTGGCTCGGCCGGCATGTCATGCGAGGGCATGCCCTCACCTGCGCAGTTGTTCTCAGTGCAGTTCCATACGCCCCCCATGCACACGCTGCAACGGGAGCATATGGCAGGTTAGCGCTATACCTACCACCACTGTAATTCAGTTCAATTAAATGCAATTCAATTCAATTCAGTTTAATTCAATTCAATGCAATGCAATTCAATTCGATTCATGTCAAATAACTACATTTTTTTGTTAGGAAGTTCGTAAGGGGACTTCGGCCTCACCAATGACAAGGAAACATAGACAAAGTGTGTGTGTGCGCGTGTGTGTGAGGCTCACCAAACGCTACAGCCCTGCTCCAGCACGTGTCCCTGCATGTAGGACGTCCCGTGGTAAACGCAGGGACACTGAGCTACGGCGATGCACGTGCCATTCTGCAGAATGAGGCCTTTCAGGAAATGTGGAGCAAATAATAGGACAGATGAAAAACAGAAACATACGAATGGAAAGACATGTAGAAAATCGGTTGGTGATCAGTGTAATCTAAATGCGGAATTAGGTTGTGTCATAGGAATAAACAGTTTTCCATTTCCGTACCATCAGGACAGTAGCAGCCATCCAGACAGTGCAAGTTGGTTCCCAGGCATTCCTTCTCAAACGTGCATGTTGGTGGGCAGCAGCTGATACAGTCTCTGTGGACAAAACTCTCCTCACAGCCGTCATCTGAATACGAAGACAAATATGTATTTTTACACTAATAAAAAACAATAATAATAATCATTTGTATGGCACTTTTCTAAAAACAATTTTTACAAAGTGCTTTATGTTCAATAAAACCCAAAAGCAGCAACAATTAAAGATATAAAAGGTAATATGATATATGAGGTAAACAGATACAGCTAAAAACACACCAACAAACAGAGATACAATTAAGAACAGATCAAAACTTTATATACAAGTGTGTGCCAACAAATTATAAAATAATAGGAGTAAAGGGTAATACAAGAGAACTGCAGAAAATATAAAGACACCTCAGTGATTGCAAACTCCCGGAGGGATTCACATAAAAGCCTGTTTATAAAAAGTGTGTTTTTAGAAGCGATTTTTACTTTTTTAAAGGTTGCTAGCCTGATTTCCTCAGACAGGTCGTTCCAAAGTACAGGCGCCCTTATAAAGAAAGTGGCTTCAGTCTTGAGCCACTAAGCGCAACTAAGGGCGTGTTCACACCTAGCGTTTTTTTGTGATAGGGAAACGTTGAGCCGACCGTTTTTTCAACAACAAAAAAAGCTGGCAGCGTTTTTTGTCCTAAAAGTGCTGACAGTGTTTTTTCTATCGCCTAGCAACGAACCCTTTCTAGACCCCGACGTTACTCGCTTCTACGTATCCAGGCTACCCTTACATAGTTGTTACAAAATGTCAAGAAACAGGCGATTGGCACTTGCATTGGCCCTAACTGACGAGGAGGAGAATCAGGCACCTGCACGTTAGTGGGTGCAGATATCACTCGGGGAAGGCAGCAGCAAGGTGCCCACCATCATAGTCCAGGAGCTTTGTTTCGATAATGCGCGATTTGCGGCGTACTGTGATTGGTCAGCTGTCAAAAAACGCCTGACGTCAGGCGCTTTTTTTCTGACAGTTTAACTTTTTTCAACTTTTTTCAACGCTCGGTGCGGGAGAAAAAAGCGCAGAGAGAGGCGTTTAAAAAAATGCCGGGGGCGTTTTCCAAAAGTGCTCCGCTACATAGGAATATAATGTAGAAAGAGCGCTGACAGAAAAAAAAAAAAAAAAGACGCCAGGTGTGACCACGCCCTTATGTGTGTATTTGTGTATGTGTATTTGTGTTTTACGGTGTGAATGATTGATTGTGCATGAATGCACGTCCTTGTGCGCATGGATGTGTGTGCTGTGCATGTATATAGGCGTGTCAGTAAGAGTATGAATGTGTATGTCATTTTCAGTAGTTTGTGTACTAAATCCAGTGAATTAAATATCAAACAGCCAATTACTGTTTACAAAACCTTACTGTTTAACTAGTCACCTGACTTCCTGGTCACCTTACCTCCTCCTCACCTGTACACCTGACCTTCCTGTTTACCTGACTTCCTCCTCACCTGTCCAATGGAGTTCCTGTTCACCTGTCCACCTGACTTCCTGTTCACCTGTCCGCCTGACTTCCTGGTCACCTTGTCACCTGACTTCCTGTTTAGCTGTCCATCTGACTTCCTGTTTACCTGTCTATCCAACTTCCTGTTTACCTGACTTCCTCCTCACCTGTCCACTGGACTTCCTATTCACCTGTCCTCCTGACTACCTGTTCACCTGATCCCCTGACTACCAGTTCACCTGTCCACCTGACTTCCTGTTTACCTGTCCACCTGACTTCCTGTTTACCTGAATTCCAGGTCACCCGTCCACCTGACCTTCTGGTTACCTGATAGTTGTCAGTGGCGTCCCCCAGCAGCCCTCCGAAGGTGATGGCATTAGTGATGCAGCCCAGGTAGATGAATAGCACGGCGGAGATGGACTGGAGGTGGAAGCCCTCATAGAAGTCGCTCAGCAGCCAGGGCAGCTTCCTCTTGATGTCCAGGAACATACCTCCACAGAAGCTGTTGCATGTGGAACGCACACAGGAATAAACACACACACGCACACACACACACACACACACACAAACACACAAGACAAAAGACAAATGCAGGCGTACACATGTTGTCAAGTGTTGTCAATACACTTGACAACACAGTTGATAGCACACTTTGTTGTCAAGGAAACATATATGTATAAACAACTTAAACAGTATGTAACTAGAACGTTCTATCTCTCAACGCCACAAACAGATGCATGCACACACATCCTTAGAAATGTCGATTATATGTGAATCAATATGAATGTAAAATGTTGTTTTAATTGCTCCTCCTTCCTTGAGAAATTAATGTTAATCTATATAGATTTCATGGTGTCACACGAGCACGTGCACACACTGACAAAGCGCACCTGAGAGCTTTAGCACGCACACACACACATACATACACCACACAAACACACACACACACACACACACACACACACACACACACGTTCTTATGCAGCCCACGCTCTGCTCCTCATTCTAAATCTGTTGGCCGTCTGAGCAGTAGAGCGAGGAAAGTGACAGAGAGAGAGAGAGAGAGAGAGAGAGAGAGAGAGAGAGAGAGAGGAGAAACTAAACAACTCTACTGTCATGGAAAGTGAATACCTTATTCACTTTGTAGTTAATTTAACACACTTTGCACTTGCATCTATAAGTAGTTCCTTTCCTCTCTCCAAGTGAACGATGGCATGTCAGATTGCATTGGTAATCACCACTGTGGCCAAGATATGTTTTGTCAATTAACTAGGCTCCCAGTCTAGACCATGAGAACTCCTCTTTGGTTTGTGTTTCTCTCTGTTCCTTGATGTCTGTGCCTACAATGTGACTATAAAAGTCATGAGCATTTGTTGTCTCATTAAAGATGCTTGTTTAATGCTCCCAGCATGTCTTCCCATCATCACCCTCCAGTAAATTAAATCAAGTCAAGAAGTGTCCTACAAGAAATGATTTTCCGTCACCTACTCAGCCCTCTGCGGCTCTAAAGACACATACTGCTGAAAGTAGCAGTGCAGCCGGCTAATTAAACATTATATGTTTCAGTGTTGAATGTAATTAGCTCCCCTGCTAATGACGCCCAGGTGGAGGGGCTCCAAGTGGAAGTTAATCCTCAACCGCACGCTCGGATAAACCGTCCTGTCACTTTGCTTGAACGCAGCTCGAGTTTGGTTTTCCAACAGGAGGTGTCCACTAACCATCCCTGGAGGGAGGGATCCCTCTCCTGGGTTCCTTCTCAAGGTGTTCACATTGTAATGCTCTCAGTTCAGTCTGGCCTCGAGCCCGCTGAGCCCAATCCGAGCTAAGGGGCGGGAGTTTCAATTCACGACGAAGCAAGGAGCGACCACAGTCTGCGGGATTTGAAAAAACAACGCCGGTGCCCGAGAAACGTGTAGCGATCGACGGAGCGATCGCCGCCATCATTATCGAACGCAAATATCTGGACGGTCTCACAAGGCCAGCGATCACAGGCTCTTCTAATACGGGTGACAGTTGACTGAACACTGACCCTCAGCCAGAGTTCCCCAGGGGTTATACGTACCGTCCGGTGAAGGCCAGCTCCTCCCCCATCTCATGGGGAACGGGCATCTCCTCATCTTCACTCAGACCACCCCCTCCTCCCGCCGTCCCGTTCATCTGGCCCAGCTCGTTCAGGGAGAATACTGACTTCCTGGGGAGGGAAGACATGGACACCATCATGGGGTCGTCGTATGGTTACTGAGTCTCGCTATGCGCTGTGTTTATACTGCAACCAAGCAAGCAAGCTTTTCATCTGATATCTGTTATAACTCTTGTACAAAGTCAGTTAGTTGTGTGTACATATTTTCCTTGTAAATAAGGAAAGGTTGTTATGTCCCTCTTCTCTCTCTCTCTGTCTCTCTCTGTCTCTCTCTGTCTCTCTCTCTCTCTGTCTCTCTCTCTCTCTCTCTCTCTCTCTCTCTCTCTCTGCTTTGAGCTGAGCGTGACCAGAGTTGACAGTTGCAGCATGTTGCTCATCAAGCGCCGGACCTAGAGGACACCGGACTTCAACCCGCAAGGCGTTCTGGGCTTCGTAGCCAGCAGAATCTCCAACCTTTTGTCGGCGGACGGGACTTTCTTGGGGGGCTCGATGCGGATCTTGGGGTCCCACTCCCCGGGAGGGAGAACGGTGACCTCATCCAGGAACTTGTCGATGCCCGCGATGAGGTCCTCGCGGTCCCGCGCCTTGTAGGCCACATCGCTGAACAGCTGGGGGGGAAGAGGGGGACGG
The DNA here is from genome assembly GCA_027122695.1 of Merluccius productus. Taxonomy (NCBI): domain Eukaryota; kingdom Metazoa; phylum Chordata; class Actinopteri; order Gadiformes; family Merlucciidae; genus Merluccius; species Merluccius productus. The sequence goes on from JAOPJI010000142.1 coordinate 13,728,840, forward strand.
CGGGGGTTAGGATGGGTGAAGAGGAGATGAAGGGCAGGGATAGGATGTTTGACGGCCAAATGGTTCTGGGCTCGATCCCCAATGACTGCAGTCTAACCTGTAAGCATCCTTGAGCAAGATGCCCCCTAACCCCTACCTGCTCCTTAATGACCTACATCTAGTTCACTGTAAGTCACTTTGGATAAAAGCATCTGATAAATGACTAAATAGTACAGCTGTCAACTACATACTATATATACTATCGTGTATAGCTTGGAATTGCGTGTCTTTTGTGTTCTTTTTTGTATTTATCTGTATTATGTCTTAACCATGTACTGATCATTATTGTGCTTTCTTTGTTTTGACCTGCCAAGGGGCTACAGATGCCAATTAGCTTAAAGCTATAATTTGGTACGGTGCATCAAATGGTGACATTTATGTTTTAAGCTGTACATGGTGCCTTTTGAATAAAATAAAAAAGCAACTGAGTTTAAATAAACAGCTATCTCTCGGGTCTCCGTGGCTCGACAACCTTCAACACAGGGAAAGCCAAGAACCGACCAATGATTAAACGTGCCTTCAAACGGGGAAATTAATGTGATCCAGCTCAATGTTTTTCCAACCGGTCTTGGCAGCGGACACAGTCGGAGACTTCACACCATAAGGGGATTATTGGCGGTAGTCAGACACCCGCCACATTCTCAAGGGAAAGCATCTGGTAGTAGCAGGCCTGCTGTCTAAAACACATGATGATATGTAGAGGCAGGTTCCTATGTAACCCCGGACCCTGTGTGTAGCCTGCAGCATGTGGAAACCTCATCGATTTCCTGCTCTCCTGCCGCGTCACGCTCCGCTTAATCCGATTGCAGTTCATCGGTGGTGGTGGGCTGGCGCTGCCCTTCCTCGCCACCGCGGCTGTGATTCATCCATAATTGATGCTAACATACATGTAGGGGACGTAGTGGTGCGTGACGTGTGCGCAGAAACCTTGATTTCCTGTGAAAAGGACGGCGACAACACCGTTGATCCATTTATTTAAGAAAAACTCAAGAGACCAGATGCAGCGCAAGGCACCGGACACGTTGACATGTTTCTGCCAATGCACCATTTTCACACTCGACCCGATCCAGTGCTATTTAGTCATTTAGTAGACGCCTTTATCCAAAGAGACTATCAGTGACTACAGATACATTAAGGTCATTAAGGAGCAGGAAGGGGTTAAGCCCAAATCACACTTCTCCGTTGTGCATTGATGCGAAGATCCGCATCGCTATTCAGAGACCGCACACGCCCCTTTTGCCGGTCGATGACCTACGTGAACGCGAAGACGCGCCGACCTCTCAGAGCTTAGCAACGCGTCGCCCTTCTCTGCTGGAGTTTGACGAAAATAATTGGTAGTTAAAGGCGAGAGACAAATCATTTTTTGATCCCATTTGAACTGTGCCATGAATTATGCACAATATGGTGTCAATTTAAAAGAACAGTTTGCAATCTTTTGCAAAGTTTCAGTTTGTTGTAAAAGACCGTTAAAAATACGTAATTAGAAAGACTACACGCCCAAAAGTCAAGTGATGTCATAACTTTCCCTGTCCACAAGCTACCCAGAGCCACTGAAGCTGAAACGTTAATGCGACTGTGTGTTTCATACCAGGATGTAGTCACACGAGCAACAGGTCTTCCTCGTTCTTTCGACTTGCAAAATGATCATAATATTTCTAATTCATGGCACAATTTAAGCGGGATAAAAAAAAGATTATTTGTCTCTCGCTGTTAACTACTTTTTTTCCGAAATAAGGTCCTATGAGAGGCAGTGGAAGGGGAGGGACTCTCCATGAAGCGGACGCGGTTTAAACATTGTCTTCCACCAGACAGCATCTCTGCACAGCACACCATACAAAACACATCATCACCTGAAGGCATAATGGGTATCACAGTGTGCAATAATGAAATGCAGTTGTGAGTCATAGGGAGAAAATTGAGGTATTTAAAGACACCAGTCGACTAAAGTACCCCATTATCATTGTTTGACTTTTGCCTATGATGACACCTTGACGCTAACTAATAATTAAATGATAATTATCTTAATTACGGCCTTGTGTTGGCAGCTGCCATGACCCAATAAAAACAACATCAATCCTTTTTAATCTTACTATATAATTATATCAATATACACTAGAAGGATCATTACTATTTTTGTGTTTCAAGACGAGAGCTCTTCAGGCAGAGTAACAGATCTGAAAAATACAATTAAAATACAATCATTCCCGGCCGGCTGCTTCTCGCTCACTTGTGACCAGACGATCGAACGAGAGACATCGTAGGAACGAGAGACATCGTAGGAACGAGGATGTGTGTGTTGACATGAGACTTACATCGTCCACCATGAGCGTTGCTATGGCACGGCCGATCTCGTTGTAGGACTTGGCTTTCCCCATGGGACCCAGCAGGACGAACAGGAACCTGGACAGAGGAGTAGATGGACAAGAGGACATCAGTTTGTCCGCGTTCAGGTGTAGAGGAAGGTTTAGTGCACTGCGTGGAGTTTAGTACAGTGTGGATTAAGTGTTGAGTTTTGTTACGTTTTGGTATAGCAGTACAGTAGGACAATAGCATAGGAACAACAATACACAAACAACTTTTGCATAGACATTTGTATGGACTTGAGTTTGCATTTTTGTAACTTTCATGCAATTATCTGATTTCTGATATATCTGATATATGATATATGTTAATAACGTGGTACGATACTGTGGAGGGTGCTTGTGGAGTGTGTGTTGTTGATGGCTGGTTTACAGCCTCACCTGGCCTGAGTCAAACTGATTGGACTCTGGCTGGGTGGGGCTGCACACCTGTGGTGCATGAGCAATCATGGCACCCAGGATAAACCAGCCATCAACACACACACACACGCACACGTCGAGGAGGAGCCACAGTCATGACAGTTTGTACCATCAGCTCGGCGAATACCACCAGCCTCAATCTCCATTAAACATCGCGAACATCTACCCGTGTCCCGTGTCGGAGGGCCCCAAGAGAAGCCGCTTAGGTGGCGTGTGGCGAGGGCCAACCCTGCCACAGCTTAATATATACATCTCCACAGGCATTGCTTCCACACTTCTACCACTACAGCCACGTGTACCTGTTGAAAACATGTTTTTGTGCGGGTTGCCGTAACATAAAACATTTCATTTAATCCCCAGCGGCTATGTAAAACCACATCAGTCACGCGCCTCGCTTTGCTATATTGGATGACTCGAATGCCTTCGCGTGCATCAACCAGGGGTCCAATCACTCTCCTCGAGTCCCTGAGTGTGACGATGCAGTGGAGATGGGGGAGAGGGAGAGAGAGAGAGAGAGAGAGCGCGAGAGAGAGAGGGGGAGGGGGGGGGGGTGGGGGAGCATGTATGAGGCCGTGTATTGATCTGAGGCTGGCAGGACGCCTCCTTGGTCTTAAATAAGACGGTGATCGATATAACGGATTGCGTTTTAGGGTCAAATGAAGTGGTGTGGAATTTCCAAAGGAAAAAAAAAAGTACTGCAGAGGACACTTCCTGTGATGCTTACTGTGTGCTACATCCAAAGGCTGCAGGTGTTTGTGTGTGTGTGTGTGCGTTGGTGTGTGTGTGTGTGTGTGGGCCTGTGTTACTGTGTGTGTGTTTATGTGTGTGTGTGTATTTGTATTTGCCTGTGTCACGATGTGTGTGTGTGTGTGTGCCTTTGCTGCTGTGTGTGTGTGTGTGCCTGTGCTGCTATGTGTGTGCGTGTATTGATGGTAAGTGTATTTGCATGTGCCTGGCCTGTGTGTGTGTGTGTGTGTGTGTGTGTGTGTGTGTGTGTGTGTATGTGTGCGTGCATGCATGCATGTGTGCCTGGTGTGTGTGTGTTCCTGTGCCGCTTTGCAGCTGCGGCGACAAGAAAACGCAGGCCAGAGCGTAGTCAATAGAGATACTGTGTGCTGAGTGCGCCCATGAGTGTGTGTGTGTATGTGTGTGTGTGTGTGTGTGTGTGTGCCGCAGTGTCCTGTAACGTATCCAGGGCACCAGAGGAATGTGAAAGCAGCAGACCAGAGGCGGAGAGAGCAAGGGAGCGAGAGAGAGAGCTAGAGAGAGAGAGATGGAGAGAGAGAGAGAGAGAGAGAGAGAGAGAGAGAGAGAGAGAGAGAGAGAATAAGGTTCAGGTCAATAATATTTCCTGAAGCGATTAATAAACCCTGACGTCTCTGCCTTCCACGCAGAGGTCTAGATGAGAGAGTTCTAATTCTGCCCCCTCCCCACTTCTCCCTTCCTCTCACCCTCATCTCCCCTCCTCTCCTCTCTCACCCCCTCTCCTCTTCTCCCTTCCTCTCACCCTCATCTCCCCTCCTCTCCTCTCTCACCCCCTCTCCTCTTCTCCCTCTCCTCTCATCCCCTCTTCTCTCCTCTCTTCTCTCCCCTCTCCCCTCCCCTCCCCTCCTCTCCTCTCCTCTCCTCTTCTCCTCCCCCCTCCTCGCCTCTCCTCTCCCTTTTCTCTCTTCCAGGCGTGTTCTTCTCTGTGTATGTCTTTGTGTAAACGTCACAGGCTGCTACCGTGAACCATTCCGATATTGAGATATTGAATTATGGTAAATAGTATGCAGATACATTGAATTAGGTCGACGATTTCCCAGACATATTAAGTTATGTTGAGGATCATGCGGAGATATTGCATTACGCTAAAGATTACGCTGAGATATTAACTTAAAGCTTATGTGGAGATATTGAATTACGTCTAAGATTATGCAAAAAGATTCAAGTCACTATGAGGACTTTGTAGAGGTATTGAGTCGTTTGAAAGAGTATTTAGATGCATTGAGATATTTTGTAAATATAGTATATAGGGATTTTTTGTTGGCGATACTCCGCCATATTGAGAGGACTCAAGAGAGTTGTAGTACTTTAAAATCCTAAATCAACGTAAATATACCGCAACCTAGGCTGATTAAAACTTTGTTTTGCTACGTCTCACATGAGAAAAAAAAACTACCTACATCATAACTAACATTTTAATCATCATTGCGATGTGATATCGTGATGTACAAGCCCTGAATATAGAGATATTGAGATTCTGTTTATCTGTGTATGAAAATGTTTGGGAATAATCTCCACAGCCCAAGTGTATTTATTTTTGTTTTATAGTGTTATCGTGTGTGTCGTTTGCTAGCGTACACACACACACACACACACACACACACACACACACACACACACACACACACACACACACACACACACACACA
>JAOPJI010000142.1:13744695-13755020 GCA_027122695.1 Merluccius productus
GACACTTTTGGGAGCGGACCTCCATCATTTCATCATCCACAGACCAGCATTCTGGCAGCCGAGAAGAATATACCACACTTATTTACAAAGGTTTGAATTGTAACTACAGATCTACATTTCCAATTATTTCAACAATGCATGGCTTCTTGTTCCCAGAGATGGTCATCTAGGTCATCTAAGTCCAGTAAGGGACTGAGCACTATGGATTTGCTCATTCGCAGCACAACACTGCGGTAAAGCTCAGCTGCTGGAATCCGCTGGTTCAGTGCATGGGCAGCAGAAAAACCAAAAAAAAAGTCTGGCTTTTCACTTTGTGAACATGGAAACGTCTGAGCGACCAAAGGTCATTTCGCCGTACCTCCTCCTTCTCTGCCCTCTGCAGGTCCCTCCACTCCTGCAGGGAGTGACTGAAGTCCACGCTGCTCATGGGCACCCGCACGGCGCCAATGGCGTCGTGTTTGGAGAAGCGGTCGAAGTCGTACACGGTCATCACTAACGTCTTCCCGCCGAGTTCGGTGTACGGTATCTGTCGAGAAAGACACACACACACACACACACACACACACACACACACACACACACACACACACACACACGACGCAAAACAAAGGGACACATTCAAACGCACGCGATTCCGAGGACCGAAACCCACCGGACAAAGGATGGAGCTCGTTCAACATCATCGATTTTGACATTGGGATGATGTATCCGCGCCGCGCGTCACCTTGAAGGTGAACGTCTCGTTGAAGTCGGGCTCCAGGGTCTTCCGGTGGACTTTGGTCTCAAACTTCTTCTTTTTGTCGGGCAGCAGGTAGAGTTTAACGTACGGGTCGGAGCTGCCTCCCACGTCCATGGCGGGGAGCTCGGCGCCCTGCAGAATACCTACGACCAGCTGGGGTGTGCAGAGCAGAGGGAAAGATGATACGGGAAGAAAGCGGGGGGGGGGAAAGGCCCAGATGAGTGATTCCCTTAAGTGTTCCCATCGGACCAAAGCGAAAGTGTGAGAGTGGATTAGAGGCGTCTCACTGTGTTCTCTGTGAAGTTGTAGTCCAGGCTGAAGTGTAACCTTCCCAGTTTCTCCTCTTCCTCGGGTTTTGCGTCCGACAGCCCCGTCTCTTTGTCACCGTCATCCTTGACAGGCTATAACAGGATAACCGCAGACGCGCACACACACAGACGCACACGCACACACGCACACACACACACACGCAACCGCACAAGCACTCATGAGCGCACACACACGCATGCACAGACCGCACGCATGCATGCGTGCACACAGACAGACGCACACACACACACACGAAACGCTCGTGCTCGCATGCAGATGCACACCCACACACAGACAGACAGACACACACACACACACACACACACAGTTTAAAGTGATTGTTGGCAAGTGGTATTTCTCAGCGTTATGACTCTTTGTCTATTTTGTCTCTTCCCTGAATGTTTATAGGATTACACATGTCCACATTTTTTGTTTTTATCACGGACCACTTTACTTCTTCAAGGGCATAGTTTTGCTCAGAGGTAGCAGGCAACACCTCAAAGGCAAACATTCCTCCCAAACACTTTACGGCCGTGCCACCCCAGAATGGTGTTGCATCATCATCCTCTGACCTGCACCGCAGCAGGACTGTTCATTAGTCTTGGTACACAACACACATACACACACACACACCATACTGTATCAATGTCCCAGCAGCACCCTGGGTCATCCAGGACCCAGGGTGTCAGGACATTGATTTTACAAGGACACTTTATAGCGGACAATTTTGTGTGTGTGTGTGTGTGTGTGTGTGTATGTGAATGTGTATGTGTATGGTTATGTGTATGTGTATGTGTATGTGTATGTGTATGTGTATGTGCATGTGTATGTGTATGTGTATGTGTATGTGAATGTGTGTGTGCATTTGTATGTGTATGGTTATGTGTATGTGTATGTGTGTGTGTGGGTGCATGTGTGTGTGTGTGTGTGTGTGTGTGTATAGGTATGTATGTATGTATGTGTGTGTGTGCGTGTTTGTGTGTATGTATGTATGTATGTATGTATGTATGTGTGTGTGTGCTTTTTTTGTGTGTGCATGCAGGTGTGTGCGTGTGTGTGTGTGTGTGTGTGTGTGCGTGCGTGCCACACCTCAGTGTGTCCGACCATTTCTGTATCGCGAGCCTTTCCTTTCTCCTTTTCTTTTTTCTTCTCCTTCTCTTTCTCCTTGTCCTTCCTTTTCAGGCATTTCTTCCACGCACAAAAGGCACACGACAACACCAAGCACAAGCCCACGATACACAAGGCGGCGATGCCCCACGACGGCACTGGAAACACAAACACAAACAGTTATTCACATAGAACGCAGATAGGGAGCCTTGATGGGCCAACAACTCATCAGCGCTTATTAGATATACGATCTGTCTCTTCTAGATGATGATGATGATGATGATGATGATGAGAGCTGTCAACTGCTTTCTCATTGGATAAACACTCACTGTGGAGGTGGTGGAGCTCACTCATGAACTTGTGTCCCGATTTGTCCAGCCCATGGTCTGGGGTTGTCGTGGTATTAGCCGAGTGGTCAGGGATCGTTTTGGAAGTTGGAGCGGATGGGGCAGAGTGATTATATCCCGTCATTGTGTAAAGGGGGAAGAAGCTATAGGGGAGAGGGAGGGAGAGAGGGAGAGAGAGAGAGAGAGAGAGAAAGAGACTGAACTCAATCCCAAAGGAACTTGCCGTTCCATAACTGTATGTTTCGAACACAAACAGAGAAAGTAAGTGTTTGGAAAGAGAGACAGAGAAAGAAGAAGAAGAAGAGGATCCCGTCGCACACACACACACGTTACATTATTTTCATAAATATTATTGATCAACTTTTTGTTGATGCTCTCTCCAGTTTCTGCTGACCGAGCGCAGGATATACAAGCCCGCTGCCTTTGCCAAACCTGCTGACGGCCAGCGTGGCAGTACAGGAGGGGGGGGAACGGAGGCGTCAGACATTATACAAGCTCCCGCTGGCCTGAGCGTATGCGGTACATGCCAAGGTCATGTTCCTCATTCTGGTCACTAAAGACCATCCACCCCTAGAAGAGAGAGATAAAGTGCAAATCTGGTATTTGTTGATTTTTGTATTATTTTTCTCATTGGGTTGTTGAATGCGTCTGACTCAGCATGTCAGAGCCATAAACACGCTGACCTCTGGCGCGACCTATGCAGCCTGGGATCGTTCAGCACATCATCATTCAAAGAGCGCTACAGATCCCACTTGCTGGGCGGTTCGCTGCTCGTATTTGAACTAATATAACTCTTTGTGAACGACCATCAAATGGCGAATCGTGCAAATTAAACGTTTGCTCAATGTCGATGAAGCAACTACAGTACAGTGGACGTGCAAAATGGAAAAAAAATAATGATTATTGTTACTGCTCTCAGATTCATTATGTCATTCATATGACATTCACATGTTTTGATATTAGAAATGCGTCAAATGCATATAAATGAAATGTCTATTCATATCAATATGTGTAGACAGACACATTCATATTAAATATCACTGTAATATATGGAAGATTATACGTAAATGCTTACCGATAAATGGCATCATTTGGAAAATGTATACTGTATTTTGTGTTCGATTCCAAATTCTAATAAAACCACAACGCTACAATAATGACAGGTATCTTGGTGTACTGTATGACTCATGAACACAAAATTCAAACAATTTAAATGATAACGGAAAATACATCTTTATTTAGGATTACAGTATTTACACCTTGTATTTACATCTTAATTTAAAGTACAGATAATGATGCACACACACACACACATATATATATATATATATATATATATATATATATATAAAACATGCAGGGTAACAGTAATAAGCGATACTGCACATTGACATGCAAGTGACCAGACTCAAGGGTTTGAAAATGGATGAGATGATCTGTAAAAAAAAAAAAAAAAAGCAGCGGGCCATACCTGTTAGTCCGTTGTCGGGGGTTACCGGTAACTACTCCTCAACCTCCACAGAGACTGGCAAAAGAGAGAAAGAGGGGAAAAAAGACAAGTGGCGTAGAGAGGTATAGGAGAAGCGGATGACAAGGAGCGAGGTAGGGAGGTGTGTCAGCGTAACGAGGAGGAGTGGCGTCCTGTGATTCTAGTTCCCACCAGGTTCAGACTTCCACGCCAAGAGCAGGTGGAGAAGATGGATATACAGAGAGAGAGAGAGAGAGAGAGAGAGAGAGAGAGAGAGAGAGAGAGAAACACACAGAGGGACAGAGAGATAGTGGGAGGGGGTGAGTGTGTGGGAGAGAGAGTGAGTGAAACAGATAATATTTAATATGTGTGTATGTGTATGTGTATGTGTATGTGTGTGTGTGTGTGTGTGTGTGTGCGCGTGTGTGTTTGTGTGTACGTGTGTGTGTGTGTGTGTATGCACGTGTGCGTGTGCATGCATCTATGCAACGTGTGTTTATGTGTGTGAGTGTGTGCGCTGTATGTGTTTATGTACTACTGAGGTGTATGTGTGTTCTTTTCTGCTCATTCAGGTCTCCTGAGATGGTTAAGTTCCTCCATCGCCCCACCTCTCCTGACCTCTGTCCCGGACCCAGAGGTGACCCCAACCAGGCCACTAATAAATATTCATTACTGTAGTGACATCGCTCTTTAAAGGCTCGTTAGCATACTGTAAGTTCAGCAGGAGAGGACATTTACATCCAGACTCGGACAAATGTGTGTGTGTGTGTGTGTGTGTGCACATGTCTGCGTGTGCATCTGAATGATTCTGTGTGTGTGCTTCCGTGAGTGTGTCCGTATGTATCTGCGTGAGTGCGTCCGTATGTGCATGCCACGTGCGTGTGTGTGTGTGTGTGCGTGCATCTAAATGTGTGTGTGCGTCTGAGGTGTGTGTGTGTGTGTGTGTGTGCGTGCGTGTGTGTGCCCCCGCACCCTGCGAGGTTGAGCATCTGGCACTCGCTGGGAACTTGTCTCATATAGTCTATGTATAGATTATGTTGCCTGAATTAGAACCAGGATGTGGTTTCTGCAGCAACACACTGATCAAGTTCTCGCCCCGCCCTGTTCACCTTGAGGGAGCAGGCATGGATTAGACACAGAGAGAAGAAGAGAGAGACACATAAATAACCTTTGTAAAAAGACACCTGAAAATATAATCCTTGTAATAGATAATAGGTTTATTTCCAAATGCAAATCCATATTTTGAAAAAAATGATCCCACTATATATATTTACATGTTTCAAACAACATTCATGACTTAACACATTTGTAATTATCATTGATTATTTCGCAAATGTACAAATATCATTTACTTCTAATAGGAAGATTATTTGGATGAGAGACACAATCTTACACAGCGGTGAGAGGCAGCAAAGAAACAATTTTGTTTCTCATCAATTGGACTAAGCAACACTATCTTCACTGGTCTACTTTAATAGTAAATTGGGAAGCTACAAGTACAACTCATTGAGAATTCTGCTGCTTTTACCAAAAGGGAGAGCATAATACCTTTGTTTAAGCTTCTGAGCAGCAGTCACTAATTGAAATGAAATGCTTGAATTCCAAGTAACAGTGCAAACAGGTAAATAGATATAATAATAATAATAATAATAATAATAAGAAGAATAATAAGAATAAGAATAAGAATAATAAGAATAATAATAATTTTTTTTACATCAATTTACATCCTAAAAAATAAAAAATGATTATTATTTACAATAAAAACATGTACACACTAAACTAAACTAAATGACTTACTTTTGTGGAGTGCATATGCTATGTTCTCGTTGTAACTGTGATATATAGTGTAGTAGTACACATTCAATCTGAATAAAAGTAGGTATGCATCACTGTTATGGAGGGAAAAGTTGTTGAAATGTGGTGGTTAAAACCACTTCCCTGCAGCTGCACGGTCTTACCAGAGTCTTACCAGCAGTAACTGACAAGCAGGCTGTTCCCACCGCCGCGCACTAGGGGGGGATGATGACCTCAAGTCTCCATTATGAAGCGCCTGCAAATAAGTGAAGAAGCGCGGTCTCTAGGAGACACGACCAAGCCACCCGCCTGCGGTGGATGACGCCAGACCTGTGGTGATTTCCCTTTTTCTTAGTGGCATATTAATACGTCTGATGTATTTCTAAGTTGATGCGTGCAAATCATTGTACCTTTTTTAAATAACACGTGTGTCGCATACATTTGGGGGAGCTAGCTACCGTGTCCAGCTGAGCTTTAAAACGCATGCTGTGTGTTCAGCCCTAACCATTCCTTTAGCCTCTGACTAGCTGAACAAAAACTTCCTCGTAGGTACTCTCCATGTTATCAACCATCAGTCTCTCAGGGGGTCAATTTTTCAACAACATGACCACTAAAAATAAATAGTCTTCTTCTGTATGTGTTTACAGATGCAGCAGGTGGAGCCCCTCCACCTGAAACATGTCCTGCAGACCGTGTGTGCCCTGGAGGGGGTCGTCCTGCGCAGCTTTGGCCCCCATGGCGGCCAGGTGCTTTTCACCCGAGACACAGGACAGCTGATGTTGAGCCGCAGTGGGAAACGCATCCTTACGGCGCTGCACCTCGACCACCCGCTGGCCAGGTGGACACGCAGGGCATTTCTCTTCACCCTTTCCATCCACTGTGTCTTTCCGTTTGTTTAACGTCATTGCCAGCCGAAAGGTTATAGGTTCAACCCTCCTTGTCCGCAGTCTACTTGGAGGCGTCCTTGAGCAAGGTGCCTAACCCTTACCTGCTCATAAATCACATGTATATATAATACATGTTCACTGGAAGTCGCTTTGGGTAAATAACTGAATGAGTATAATATAAGAGGACGTCGTTGTTTTGTTCATCAATATACAAAGTGATGATGATATGATTATTACACTTGAAGATGAGTTGACTCTTTGCGTGCTGCTCGTTTTGCAGAATGGTGGTGGAGTGTGCGTGGAAACACAGCGAGGTCACCGGGGACGGGGCGAAGACCTTCATCCTACTGCTGGCGTCGTTACTGCGAGGGATTCAAACGGCGGCGTGCAAGGGCTCCATCGCCAGCCACGCCTATGTGACGAGAGCAGCCACGCTCGCCGCCACCGCCAGACGCACCGCAGAGGAGCTTCTGGCCTTCGGTTTGGAGGAGCTGGGTGACGTCATCGGTGCCGGAGTGGTCCCTCACGCGGTCGGTCTGTCATGGGAGAGCGGAGGTAGGCGGCGGAGTCCACCACACTCGGGCTGAACAATTAATCGAATTTGCAATATGTCTAAGTGCAATATCCAAATTGCAGGAGCTGCAATTTTTCCATAAGGGTAAAATGTGTCAATGTAAATGTAGAACACCATTATACTTACTGTAGTGCTGCAGAGATGCCCCGGCATTTGTTTGGTACAAACAAGTTGTTTCAGTGAAAATGAACGTAGCGATCCAAATAATGATAATTCCCACTGATAGTGAATCATATCACAATCGCAAAATCTGTCAAAATAATGGCAGTATGATATTTTTTTATTTTTTTTACCATATCGTTCAGCCCTGCCACACTGTGACACGGACACGGACGTTTGCGCTGCTCAGAGACTGCTGGCGACGTTCTTTTACACGCGGCTCGGACCCACACACTCCCAGCTCATCGCCCGCCTCACCCGCGACCTGATCTCCCTCTGGAGGCTCCCCACAGACTCTCCTTCCCTCGCCCTCCGGTTCTTAGAGAAGAACTTCGCAGCGTTGCACACCCCCGTGTGCGGCTTCGCCCCGGCGTGCTCCCGGCTGATGGAGGGGCAGGTCATCCACAGAGACTTTGCCACGACGCCACGCCCACCGCAGCCAGAGCCACAACAACAACAGCAGCAGCAGCCAATCAAAGCCGTGGCGCTGATGCTCGGTTGCTCCCTGCATCCGAATGTACTGTCGAGCGGGGCGGTGCTGAAGGTGGGCAGTCTAGGTGAGGTTAGGGGGGCGGGGGTGGACAACGAGGAGGGAACCATCGTGAAATACAGCGCTTGGGCGGAGAGGTCACTGGAGGGAACGATCGGCGCCCTGCAGGGTTTGGGTGTCACTCTGCTCCTCTCCGCCGGGAAACAGTCGGAGGCGGCCCTGGCCGCGGCCCGGCGCGCCGGCATCAGCGTGGTGGAGTGCGTGGACGAGGAGGAGCTCTCTCTCTTCGCCCGGCTGAGTGGGGCGCGGCCTGTGGCCGAGTGCTTGCGGATCGGACGGGAGCACGTTGCCCGGCTCACCTTCTGCAAGCCCGTAGTGCTGGGTGCTCACAGGTTGGTACAACACGCGCACTGACTGACTGACTGACTGACTCCTTGTCTGCTCCTTCTGTCTTCCCCTGCTGCTACTACTACTACTACTACTACTACTTTCTACAGTATTTGAATCCTAACTCATCTGCATCTTCCACCTTTTAGCTCACCTGACCAGTAAAAGTTGAATAGAACCTATGACATTGTTTCTATTGTCTACTCCCATATTTTACAGTTGTGCATAATTTTCCTATATTATTACGAATATTCATTTTTTATTTTCCCCCCCCCAGGTATGTTCACATAGCATTCTCCGCGCCCGAGGTCCGGCCCCTCAGTCTGGTGGTGTGCGGCGCGGGGGAGGGGCAGGTGGAACAGTTGGCGCTTGCCGTTCGAGACGCGCTCCGCATGCTCCTCGCCGTGCAGGAGCCGTGGCGACGAACCGCAGAAGACGACGATGACGACGACGACGACGGCGGCGGCAGCAGAGCCTCCTTGCGGTCGCACCTGCACAAACCGAGAGGGGCAAACGCGGAAACGCGCGCGGATCACCCCGCGGACGGAGCCGCCGCCACGTCCCGGAGGGGCGCACTCAACTCGCACTGCGTTCTCCCAGCCGGCGGGGGGTTTGAGTTTCTTCTACACCGCGCCCTTCTACGGCGCGGCCGGGTGTCACAGCTGACCGGTGGAGGGGGCAACGTCCCCGCTCTGTGCCGGCTCTTGGCCGACGCTCTGCTGTGCGTTCCTAGACACATTTACTCCCGCAGGCCTCGGCACTTCCTGCAGGCTCAGAGACTGAGCCTCACGAGCGGCAGCGGCACATCGCTCTGCTCTGGACGACAGCGCGGTGAGGACGACGACGCTGGTGATGATGGTGACATTGGTGACGGTGGTGGTGAACGTATTGTCTCTTTAGCTGCTGGGGAACAGAGCCACAGCGGACTCTCGGGCGCGTCAGATCCGGGGCTCGAGTCGGTCTTTAGTAAATACCAGCTGATTCTGGCCGTGCTCCAGTGTCTCTGTTGTGTTTTGCGTGTGGATGCCGTGCTGCGTGTGCACAAAGCGCCACGCGTCGCCAACTCTTTTCCTGAGGACACAGGCGATGATGATGATGATGATGATGATGATGATGATGATGATGATGATGATGATGATGGATGATGATGGACGATAAATATATTGCATGTTGTCTATGCCAAGTAAGTATGTTTGTTTTTGTAATGCAATATGCAGTTGGATCTATTCCAACATTATTTGTAGAATGTATGTACGTATTTATATCAAGTCTCAGACAATAAATATATTTCATTAGTAGTTTTGTCTGATTTATGCGTTCATAAACGCGACTGACCTTTTGGATGTTTTTTATACTGACTAAGCATCTTAGTGCTGCCGGGTACAGAACGTGCATTTGGTTTTGTGTGAGTGTCTGCGTGGGTGTTGGTCTTGGCCCGTCTGCTTCTCAGTGTTCACAGCAGACCCCTAGGTCAGATCGACATTCCTTCCCCTTATCTCGGCCTCCCTACCCTCTTCCCTTGGAGAGCTGACAAGTTATTGTATCAACAGCATAACCACTCAGACAGAGAAATATAGAGATGTACTTTTATAATCAGTGTTATCAACATTTTTCGGGGGTCTACAGAGTCAAAGGAGGACCACACCTAGCTGTCAACAACCCAATCAGCGTTTCCTGCTTTCCACCGAATGGTGTGTGTTCAGACGAGTTGTTAACCAATCACTGATGTCCTGTCCTGGTGGGTTGTCTTCCAGCGAATTGTGAGTCATTTTAACACAATCTGCAAACGTCTGTACACAAGATGGCAAGTATCACGCATACACACAAACACACATGCGTGCATGGGCTTCATTGACGGATGCGAGTGTTGTGAACTTGTCCTTTGTTCTTTGGAACAAACTGATGAGTCAGAACGGCATGATGGCTGGGAGAGAGGAGATGGACGGGGGGGGGGGGGGGGGGTTAATGTACCCCGGCCGGTTATTTTCCGTTTTTTTTTGGAAATTACAGAACAAATTTTTAAAACGGGAACCCACCCCCATCCCGCGGAATGTATAAAAAAAA
>JAOPJI010000142.1:13919540-13937288 GCA_027122695.1 Merluccius productus
CACAAACTTCTTTTTGTTAAAGTTTGCTCCGTTTTCCATGGTTGTGGATAAGTATGTCGGTTTTTTCCCCCCCCCCCCCCCTCAGTTGCTGTTGTTGTGAAGATGACACTGCGAGAGCGTACTACTTTTCTTCTTCTCCTAAATGGGTCGGCAGATCTCTGTGGACATACATCAGCTTTATTTCTTTGTTTTCTTAAATGGAGAGTTGGCGGTCCACTTACCTTTAGTGCTATTGTTCTTTTTAGTCAAACAGTGGGGGATTTGAGGCAAAGTAAATTAGGAGGTAGATTAGATACAGTCCATAGGCCTGTGTGCAGGAGTACCAATGGCACCAGAGGAGAAGGACTTATCTTTAGGCCACTTTATTATGTCAGTGTGTGAGGGTGCATTTCAACAACCACTTTTATAGTCGTGATTAGGAATGCAGGGATTTCAGTCTTAAACCAAAAGTTGCTGTGTTTACTGATTTACCTTAACATTGTAGGCAGGATAGATATGTACAGCTGCTGTGGGTCATTAGAGTACCATTTTAGATTACCTTGACATAATTAAAGATGCATTAATCAACTTCTGACCACTAGAGGGCAAAAACACATTCGTATAAAATATGTATTAAAAAAAAATGTTTGTACATCTTGGCGATGGGTGCGCGTAGTTGAAGTTTGGGTTAGAGTAATCATCATCCAATGACACATGATCAAATCATCTTCGAATGACACTAATGATTTGATTTGTAAAATAATAAACAGTAGTTTAGTATTCATTTCATTTTCTAATCAGAGATTAGAGACATGCTGCTGCTGTGTATTCAATAAGAAGAGCAGGCATCTTCTCTTCTCTATTTTCTTATTTAATATCTGAAACATGAAACTTGGCTCTTGATATTGGATCTTTGAATTGTGATATCCTCTGATATTGTTCCCTGGTACAGGACATCTGATACCAGTATCACTGCATCCCAAATGTCCCGATGGCAAACAACTCACATAATACTAAACATTGTTACAAACCGTGTTAACAGTTCAGCTGCCCAGGGAACATGATTTGAGCAGAATTATAACAAATGTAAATGTGTAGCAGGTTGGCCATGTAAATATATGCTGTAAAGGCATTTCATGAAAATACCGATGCCTGTTATTCAAAAGTGCACATACAGTCTGCACAAAAATGTCTAATTAGTCTAGACCTCCCATCTTAAAATATCCTTGCGTGTGTCATTACCATTTCAAAATCATTTTGAAAACTATAGTGTCCTTTAAACTAGTCCACAATACATGTGTGTGTGTGTCTGTGTGCTCGCGCACACTACACACATGCAGACTCTGCATCGGCAATCCGTGGGGACGGAGGCAGGCGCCTGCCACCGTGGTGTCAGTTTGCAGGTTTTGTCCAGGAACACAATGGCGAGGTGTGCCCCGTGGCCAGGCCTGGGAGGGCAACACAATGGAGCCGCAGTGCAGGGGAGAGCAGCGGAGGGCACCGGGAGCCAATCTGTCAGCCCTGGTTTCCAGCCTCTCTGTTCTCCTCTGGCCTGGAACCTTCCCCTTACACATACAATGGAGATGAAAAAAATAAAAAATAAAAAAAAAGTGGTGGAGGGAGGGGTCAAGATCATGGCCGATGGAGGGGAATTCCCAGCATGCTATAATAAAATGGAGTTGTCTGTTCCAGCAGTGTGGCAGGAATAGGACTGGTTACTCCTTTAGAATAGGTCATCACTTGTACAGCAGTATAACAATGACTTTGTTTCAATGGATCAGTTTGCAGCTGTGGAATTTTTGGGTCACCACCACCACCACCACCAGACTGCCGTTTCGTATCACAAACCATCGCTTTTGAACCCTGAACACGAGTAGACGGCTGAGGAGGAAGCCCTGCTCTGTCTATAGTTATTATTGTAACAGATCTCGTCTCTGTGCCGTAAAGCTATGCATGACATATTCAAGTTTCCTCTGTCAGTATAAGTTGCGTTATAACAAGTGTTCGAGCTATGGATCCAAATACGCTACAGTACACTAAATTGATTAAATTAATTCTCAAAGCCGTGACATCCTCAACCCTGCAGCTGCACATGATTTCAGTTTTTTTGGGGGGGGGAAATCTCTCCTGAGCCTCCATGATGTGAATGGTGGTACTACTCTGTGCCAAGGAGTGAGAGAAGGGGCGATGGAGGATAAACTGCACAAGAATACAAGACACGGGGCAGAGAGATGATTATTTAGACCAGTTCAAATATTAAGTTAATCCATGAAACATCCTCTCTCCCTCTCCCTCTCTCTATCAAAATAACCCTACCTACTGCATTTAATCAGTGTCTATGTGCAAATGGATATGCTGGAGACTGCAGGCCTTCTAGACTAGTTGACTAAGGGGGTTAGTCAAAGCCAGATTTTGTGAAAGCTCTTAATAAGGCACAGTGTGATATATGAGCCCGCAGGCGGCAAAGCTCTGTGCACAAACACTCCAGCCACTCCTGTGATAGGGCGATCTGTGTGTATGGAACAGCGGATGGCCTAACGGTGTTGTTATTGCACATGCGACCCCATTTGGCTTCTGTGATATCCTTAATTTGGCTGCTGAATTTGATATAGGGCTGCAAATATTTGCCCGTGCACACATTAAGTCTGTTTGCCTGGGATGTTACGATAAACAAACCGCAATGGTGTACTGAATGTAATAAATGTTAAACAGTGCGTGCAATTATGTCCTTCACATATCTGGCCCTCCTCCGTGAAAGCATGTCTTTGTGGACCTGAGCTCTATTTTGACAGATCGTTATTTCCCTTCCTGACCAACTAGGGTTACAGTCAAGAATTACCTGTTTATGAGATGCCCAGGGTGGATGGCATAATTTACTAGGTGACAGTTTGATGTGAAATTTTACAGATTCATGGAAGTTCCCAGCGTTCTCAGTGTACATTAAATATGTTTCATGCCAATTCTGAAGGCCATATCTAAATGTACTGAGCTAAAAGATACTAGTGTGTATTCACATGCAAAATCATTAACGCTCTATAGTAATAATGTCATTTTTAAATATGCTTGTATTAATTCCAAATATGATTATTTTAAAACAACGGGACCATTGAGCCAAAAAGTACAGCGACTGTATTATAGCACTATTGTTTTAAGATAGGTATGTAATATTACTATTGCTATACGTAGTTTAATCCTGGTCAGTTCTAATTAGATTTACACACTTTCAGCCGCCTGCTGTGGCAGCATTTTCTTCCAACTTGATCAACGAGCTGAACAACCAAATAGACCAATTGCTTTGGCTGCAAAAAAGGGACAGATATTTACGTCTCAACTGCTTTCTTCCTAAGGAAAGTGAATCCTCTTCATCATATATACCCAAGGGGTTTCCTAAAGAACTGAGAACATGAGAAAAAGCTAATACACGCTAGAGTTTGATAAACAGCAAATCTGCATCGAAGTGAATAATCTAGAATAATGTTGGCCCTCGTCCTGGTTTTGCGAGGAAACTTAGCAGGATCACATTACGCCGGACTGCTGTGGAAGTCAGATTGATTTTAAAGGGGGCTTGTTGTGAGGAAGGCTTTGCCGTGGCTGAAGGCAGCAGCGCTACTCTCAGCTGCAACAGCAGAGACGGTCTGCTAGCAACAGAAGACAAAGCGTTGTGTACACAGGCTGCAGTCGTGATTAATGACAAGAGGTGTGTGTTGCAGTGGGCAACCCCTCGGAGCAGCTATGCATCAGTCTTCCTGTAAGACAAATCTGACACTCGCCAACCCACCGCCCCACCTGCTACCCCCATGACTGCCATCAGACCCTCAGCTCCTCACAGCCGTGCGCAAGCCCAGCGTGACACCGGGCTCATAAATCATCCTAAACAAAGCATGTTTAATCTGTGACGCGCAGGCCTGACATGCAAATGTATTACCTGTTGTAAGCAATCCGCATGTGTCCTCCCGTGTCAAGCCCCTATTTACCTGTAAGAAAGCGTATACTATAGGAGTCCATGACAAAAAGTTGCACTGGCAAAGAAGGCGTGCTGAATTCATGAGACAATGGCGTGCGTTACTCAACGCCTTTTGCTTGGTTTTTCACGCCGGATGACACGCTTGTACGAATTTTCTCGACGATGCTTGCCAGAAAGATTTGGGTTTTTTGCTTGCGCACATTTGTAAAACATGAATACCAAATTATCTCTTGTGGATTACAGTTGGGTACTCCTGTAGGAACCACAATGCTAAAGACAGCTTTGAATTGCTAGATGCCTTGCAGTCCACCTACAGCTGCAATATAGAAGACTTCTTAGTTCCAGTTATATGCATTCAATCTAAACGTTATTTTTTCCTCTCAATGATAACATTACATACTGAATGTAATGAATGGGTGAAAAGACATTTGACAATAGGACATAAAAACAAAAACTTTCAATGCAGCATTTTATAATATTCTTAGTATTTGTTTCAAGGGTTGCAGTAGTCGGTTCCTAGAGGTCATTTTTTACATTTCCAGTACCATCTTGTTTGTCAGCTAATTTCTAGAAAGTAGTTTTTACTTTAACATAGTTAAATTAACTGGCCTATTAGTACATATAACTGTATCTGGGCCACCACACTGTTCTTTTTTTTGTTGTTGTCTTAGTAACAGTGCCCCTAGAAATTAAATGGTGTATTCAGATATCGATAGACTTCTTGCTGGAAAAACTGTCCAAAAGTATTACCGCAGTGATAACTTGACGCAAAGTCATTGCTAAAATGCCAAGAAGAATTTGTTGAAAGGCAGAAATGTGAATGGCCTCTCCCACACATTCCCCTTGGCAAGCTGGCTTGATCCTTGTCCTCTGCAACGCGTCTGTACACCGTAAGCCAGAATGGTAAGTGACGGCACCTGCTGACTCGCTAAGACTATGGCAGGAACACACGCACGCACACACGCACGCACGCGCACATAGATGCATGCGGGAAGGGGCATGCATACAGTGTCACACTCAGGCAAGCAGCGCATGCAGGCACACATACACACACATGTGCATGTATACATGCGTGTACACAAACACTCGCATACTAATGTATAAATGCATCCAGAGGCCGTGGAAGCACACACACACACACACACACACACATCATTTAGTACCGCCAACAACTTGGTGGCTTTTAAATCGAACAGGAACACTACCAGTTCACATCTAGTGTTGGGTATGTTTATTTAAAACGTATTTTAAAAAAGTGCCTAGCAACGGCTGAACACTTTTGAATTATTTGACTACACGCACTAAATTAAATAATGCTAAGAATTGGGGACAAAATGACAAATGGCAAGTGAAGTTTAATTTCTGACCTTGCTCAATTTTTAATGAGCCCAGTACAGCTGGGACTGCATTTTTATAAATGGTGCTATAGGCTCTGTGACTATCGGAGAGATAATTAGCGTGCGCGCGCTATCGTCTATATGGGTGAACATCTGTAGAAAGAGAAAGTTGATGCAAAAACAAACAAGTCAATGTAATATCGGGAGCTACCGCTGTACCTCGCAGAGGTGATGAGCATTCAGCAGGATAATGAAAAGAGCTGAAAACATTCAGGAACTGCGTCTCCCAGGAGACCGTGGGTATCTCAGGAGACATCATCAGCTCATCAGAGAGACCTCTGTACGACATCACATCTCTCTCTGTCTCTCTCTCTCTTTCTCTTTCTGTCTCTCTATCTTTCTCTGTGTCTCTCTTTGTCTTTCTCTCGATCTCATTGTCTCTTGCTCCAGAGGATGTAACAACAGCCTGCGGCAGTATTTCTAAGTTGCGCTCCACGGGGTGAAACATCGTACACAACTTCGAGGGAGTCGGCTTTTGTTTGTTTTGTTTGTTTACTTTGCTTACAGTAAAAGCACCCCTTTTGTACACAACCCTGTTTTTATTTCAGCAGCACATTACAATGTGTTATACCAAGTTTTTGGGAACCTTTGCAGATGTTCCACATGTCGTTGCGTACGCTACTGTACCACGTTGCCTTTCTTTAAAATACCGATAATAAAGGTTTTCGGTTTGAAATAGCACACCTCCGCAGCAGTAACAGTTGCTTGCCACTCTAGGATACTTGAAGCTGCCAGACCCGGGTTAGTTGTAATTACAGCGGGTAATGAGAGAAGTGATTCAGCCTGTGAGACGGCGAGTATTTTTAGAACCTCATCTTGATTTTCCAACACATTGCTACAGTCTACTCGGAGACAACTTAGTTGGCTAACTTTTTTTCTTTTCTTTTTTTTACAGTGGAAATGGATAATAATGCCAACAGTCACTCTCGGAGCGGAGATATCGTTTTTTAAAAAGGTGAACGATATTTTAGGATTTGACCCACGAGGAATCAGGGATCTATCCAAGGCCAACACAGACAAAGTTGTATTGTCTGAGTATCATAAACAATATAGCAAAGCCATTTTGCTCGCTAACATTAAATTAGTGACCGAAGACATCATCACAACCATTTGACTTCCTATTAATTGTTAAGAGTTGATGTGTTATTGATGAGTAGATGTTTCATCATGATTAAATTAAAAGCACAGTCTGAGAATTAGTATTTTCAGAGATGCCATTTTGAATTTGCCTTAGTTAATTAACTGCCTTTTAACACTGTGGAAAATTGAATCTTTAGATATAATGGAATGACAGAGTTTACAAAACAACCAACCAACTATTGCCTTATTGGGTATTATGTACACTATCAAACCAGACTTATGAACTCCAATAAAGCTTACCACACAAGGACTATTCTTTTGGTGCCTTTTTAATTGGTAAGAAACAGCGTCTGGGTCTATTTGTGGTGTGGTTTAATGTTGGAAATGCCAGCTGTCTGGCATCAAAGCTTGCTAAAACAACTTATTATCTCGTTAAGTCCCTCCAACTTTGAAGAAAAACACCACTTAAGAATTGATCATTTATTTTTCTTTATTAAGAAATACTTTTTTGTTATTAATTGTAAATACACAAATGGTTTCTGGGATACATATGAAGCAAATGAAGACCTAGTTAAATAAGAAAACACTGCATTAACTCACTAGCCTGTAGTCAATATAAAAATGACAGAAGCTAAGCTAATGAGCATCTCCCATTTTACATTACACCACGTTCTTTCTCTTGGCTCTCCTAATGTACCTCAGTTGTATCAGCGTGTTTCTTTGGCAACACACCATCATTGAACTTTTGCTTGTATCGAAGAAGACGACAAAATCTTCACACCTTCTGTGGATTTGAGTGGCAGCTGTGCCTGGACCAGAGAGTCCCCGAGCCTATCCCTGTCACATAGCGCATGCCTGACATGGCTGTGTCCATCTGGGCTCCCTACACCCTTCAAACTACTGTCCCCCCCCACCGCTCTCCCCCCACCCTGGTGGAAAGACCAAGGGACGCAGGGTGCTAGGCACAGGGTGTCAAGGCAGGCCTCGCCAGGGCTTGCGGGAAACCATCCAGAGCCAGCTGGTCTGGCTTCTGAGGTACAGAAAAAAGGCAGAGCGGAACAAAGGAGGGAGAAAAGATGGCGGTTTAGAAGGAGAATGGTTTTAGAAGGAGAAAGAGAGGTTTTAGAGGAAAAAAGAGGCAAGTTCAGAAAAGATATTAAAAATTAACAAGTAACCTGGAAGTTGCAACAGCGGGTTCTGTGAAGGCATTTCGAGTGACAAAACCAACCACAGGTGAAACAGGTATGGAGTGTGAGTGTGTGTGTGTGTGTGTGTGTGAGAGTGTGTGTGTGTGTGTGTGTGTGTGGGGGGGGGTATGTGTGTTTGTTTCTGTATTCATGCTGGCATGAAATATTGCACTGCACTGAATGCAAAGTTTATCTTGCACTTGTTAGATTAGACTGTGTGTAAAATAATCAATTGCACAGAAGTGTTGGAGAACACTGCTGTATCAGGATATTGCACTACAGATGGGGTGCGGAGAAGGGGAGAACAGTTTGTCTCTGCATGTGAACACCAACGAGCTGCTAAAGAAGGATGGGCGAAAGCAATCAAAAAAGGCAAACATCGTCTGTCAAAAGGTATCAAACTAAACCGAATGCGTCAATGACTTGTATAAACCATGAGAGAATACTGCCTTGACACTGAAATAACCATGGATTACTAACATAAATTACAAATGTCATACGTGTGACTCATTAACATCGCATTGATAATTATTCATGAGACGATCACAAATATGTACATAATTTGACCGTTTTTATTATGCCAACTATGTCTTTATCACCTAGAATGGGATGAACATCACAAAACAACCACAGCATAAAAGTTACCATTCAATATGTGCACAATCTAACACAAAATCCCTTTTCGGGCTAAACAGATGTTTACTTAGGCTATTGTAAACTATTGTAAATGTATATTAAATAAAGCCATACACTTTTGGCTGTTATAACGGAGCTGTTTCTTTAAGCTCAGAGTAAAAACAAACCCACACCTTTTTGCTGTAGCTCCACCATTTACACGTGACACTGCCAGGCGACTTCCATTAGTCCCGCCCCCCTGCGCCCATTGGCTGCTCAAAAGACGCTACAGACTGCGGTTGGACGCGGAAGTTGTCAATTGCGTCCAATTTCTGAGAATAATGACGTCAGTTGTATCTGGCGTAATAAGGCTATATGGCGAATAACGAAATTAAGTTACCCAGTTGTTAAAAGTCATAAGACGTCGCCGTGCAGTTGAATTTAACCCATTCAATGGCCAAATCAGAAACGCAACACACACAAAAAAAGATCCCAGCAAACTCGTATCGTCTATCGCATAGCCTTCACTTATTAAAAGTTTCCTTTAAGTCGTTTCAAAGCATTGCATCATTACAGCTGAACTATTCAGATGGTAAGTCTA
The DNA here is from genome assembly GCA_027122695.1 of Merluccius productus. Classification (NCBI taxonomy): domain Eukaryota; kingdom Metazoa; phylum Chordata; class Actinopteri; order Gadiformes; family Merlucciidae; genus Merluccius; species Merluccius productus. Next base: position 13,928,364 of record JAOPJI010000142.1, read on the forward strand.
AATAGTTGTAACAGTTGTTAAAAACTGTCGGTGCAGCGTTTTGACTTCAAATACATTATCTCGTCGATGAAGTGAAACCGCACTCAGTTTGCCTTTTTACTTAGGTTACCATAACTTACTCCAATGATCTGGCAGTAGAAAGACCTGAGAGGGGGAGAGAGACAGAGAGAGAGAGGGGAGAGAGAGAGAGAGAGAGAACGGGGGGAGAGAGAGAGAGACAGAGAGAGAGAGAGAGAAAAAGAGAGAGGGAGACAAAAAAAGAGAGGGGGAGACAAAAAAAGAGAGAGAGAGGGAGACAAAAAAAGAGAGAGAGAGAGACAAAAAAGAGGGAGAGATAAATAAGAGAGAGAGAAAGTGAGAAAAGAGTGGGAGAAAGAGGGAGAGAGAGGGGGAAAAAAAAGTAAAGAAAGAGAGAGAGGGAGTGAGAGATGGAGGCTGTGTTTTTTGTTTTTTTCCTCCTCCTCCTCGTCAGAGGAAAGGGGGAGGAGCCTCCCACTGACAAGAGAGAGAGAGGAGGGAGGAGGGGGGGGAAACAGCTCGCGTGTGAGTTTGTCAGCTCCCTAAAATAGCAGCCGGAGTGTAAATGTGACTGAAATTACGTTTATCCACCGGAGCCACCGATATAGTATAGTGTCTATATCCAGCGACCCGGGAGGAAAGGTGAGTAACGGAAATAGAAACAATGTGGCGGCGGCGGCGGGAGAGTGTGTCGCTAGTAGAGAAGTGGATGAGAGGGCGCAAGAGGGAGACGTAGAGAGTGTGTGTGTGTGGGGGGGGGAGAGTATATTAAATACTGTATATTTATATATATTATATAGGCTATATGCCGTCGGAGAGGCACAGCCCTATATTGCTACTGTGTTTAAAAATAATAATAATTAAAAAAAATTAACCGTTGATGTTAGAAAATGGTGTAACGCGGTGGGCGTTTAGGTTTTGGGTTTGGTTTACGTGCTTGTTTGCTGGGTAAACGGGAGATATTGCGAGGGGGGGGGGTTAAAGTTATTGCCTATCGATAAACTTCCCGATGGGGGGCTCGCACGCACTAATCGATACGCGGCGAACCTTGAAGTCCTCAAGGGACCGGCCGCGCGCGCGTGTGTTTAAAAAAAAATGCGCGTTACTTTATAAAGTGGGTTTATTATTATGGTTATTACTATCAAACATCACCTAAATGCGCCCCGATGTAGTTATCTTGTGATGGGTGAGAAGTGAGGACCGATTATTAGGATATCATCAATATATAATCTTGAATAATGTGTTTGCCGAAAATAAAAGTAAAAAAAAATAAATCATAAAAAAAAAAAATATATATATAAAATCAGTGGTGTGTAACCTAGGTGTAGTTAATGGACGTGTAGTTGTGGAGGTGTGTATGGGTGAGGTGTGTGTTAACATGTGCGTTGTGTTGAGGTCTAGATGGTGCTGGTCAGCAGGTGTAGGAAAGCAGTGTTAGTGTTTTTATTTTATTTATTTATTATTTTTTGCACAAGGCTAACTCGAGCATCACCCCAGGTCATTAAATCAAAGTGCATATGTGTGATGGGTGAAGTAGTTAGGGTGTCCCTCAGTCTAAATCATCGGAAAATGATGAATTGAAAGGTACAAGACCATGCAGAATGTAGGCCTGTATAGAAATATAATGAAAGCAGGTAAGATTGGAATGAATAATGCTTAACTAGATCAGAAATACTTGATCGGTAGGTTATACACGGTTAGTACTGCAGTAATAGACCGAGAAACAGGACCCTAGAAGGGCAGTTATTAGTATGACCTTTCCACGATTATCCTCAGGCCACTCACTAGCACAGAACCATGATTGAGCTAACGTCGTTTTACACTGAAGCTACTTTTTCTTTCCATGACAAACGATGTTAATTAAGTCCTAATATGTTTCCAACATGCTTTCGTTTGTCTTCTGCAATTGTGTAACCAGGAAGCATTTCTGTTAATTTTTAGTCGAAGATCAAAGTGGATCACGAATGTGTTGTCTGAACGTAGCTTGTGTATAACAAATATAACGGTTACGCCATTATGAAACATATTATCTGTGCCAATCTAAAAGCCATCTTCGTTTGGCCGTGATCCAGTAATGAATTTCCCCTCTCAAGAATCCCTCGGTGATCTGTTAAAATAACTGCTTGTGCAACACAGCGGACATTTGGATTTCATTTCTCAGGGACAGACACTAGAGGGTGAATACGAAGGTACACCCACCTGGATATTATGTTGTTATGGAGTGTCTAATTTGCAGTACTTTTATTTTGAAGGCATTCATATCGCTGTCCCAGTAGACTCCCAGTGATTTCTTAAGCAACAGTAAACCACTCTCCGATTGCAGTAATGTGTTTTTGCGCGGCCCCGGGGCCCAGTGTGTAATGGGCCTTGTAGCTCATGGTCCACATCATGTGACCTCTTATGTCTTCTGTCGATGAGGTGGTTTCTGTTAATGGTACTGAAATGAATATCATTTTACATCTTGCATGCATTGCATTAGTCCAGCAGAGAAGGACGCGTCAGTAATGCTGCACGTAAGATGAAGGCAGCGTTGTACACACGTTTTTTTTCTCCAACATCTATTTTCTATATTTTTTTAATCATACAATAATCGATTCGATATAAAAATGGGAGTGTGTTCACAAATTGACAGTTATTTTTACCGTGAGTTATAAATTGGCAGCAGTCGGAAAGAAAAAAAAAAAAGTAATCATATGAAGCTTTGAAATGCATACACCTTATATGAAATTGCCAGATATTGATATGTAATGCTGCATGTTTTTAAATATGTACTGAAGTGGCTATTTCAGTATTCCAAGGAAAGGGGCTAATACTGCTGGCACCCCCAATGAAACAACCAAAATTGACAGAAGTAATGCTTTTCTCCTGAATTCTAGTCATCTAGCAGTGATCAGCAGACTGCTGTTAGAGCCGTGGATTTTCCATTGCTGCCCATTTAACAGCACATTGAAGTCACTTTGCTTATGATTAACTGGGGCTCCATATCTGTCTTCTACGTCTAAGCTGTTTTATAGAAAAAGAAACCATGACCTGAACAACAGTAAGGTAATGGATTCTGTGGACCAAAGCTCTGTGACGACACGTCTTATCGCACCCGAAACACGTAAAACACGAATCGAGCTCGGCAACATGAACGCACATGTAGTCATGTGTCTGTCGTTGGCCAGACAGACACGATAACAATGAGTGGGCTGCGAGGAGAGAGAAAGGAAGAAAAAAAACAAAAACCACGAGCCGGTTTGATTGGGGCACGGTGGTGACACGAAAAACAACACGCCTTGTCCCCGTCGGTTCAGAGTTGAAGCGCGCGCGGATGAGAGGTGTTGACTGGCGGTGAAAGCGCGCAGCTGTAGCAGCCCTCCTCCTCCTCGCAGCACTTGAATCTCACAGCATGGTCTCGGCTTCTCCTTCCAGGGGGAATGTGGAGTGTGTGGGCGACTCGGATCTGCAATTAACGCCGGTTGTCAGAAGAGAGAGAACGCTGGCGTTTCGTTTACACCGTGCCTCTGAATCACTCTGAGTGAAAGTCTCTCTTCTCTTTCTCCTCCTTCTCCTCCTCCTTCTCCTCCTCCTCCTCCTGCTGCTCCTGCTCTCAGGACACTTGCCTAAAGGAAGGAGGCGCAGACCGGCGTTGGCTGAATCTGAAAAGGAAGAAAAAGGAAAACGTTGGGAAGGAGGAAATAAATCAAAGCGAAGGAGTTGAACACACCTGGTCTCATCAAGAGGACATCAATTATCCGGGTTTTCTGGTAAGTGGAAGTGTTTCTTTTTTCTGTTGTGAATTACTCAACGTACAGTAGAATAAAATGATTTGTTTCAGTTGAATACACTCTTCTACTGTAGTATATATTTCCTGCTGGATGGTGTCTGAGCCACTTGAAGCCACAGCTCTCTGGCGCAGCCCAACTGTGCACTAGTTAGTTGTTATGAAGTGGTAGCACTGTTGAGCGCATCGGTCAGCTGAGCTGGTGTCAGCTGCAAGTGTCGTAACGGCACTTTGGCTGAATATTCAAACTGGTGTGTTGTTGTTGTTGTTGGTCTTATGGTTGCTGCTAAATCAAACCTCACTGATCACAATGCTTGGATTTAGATTGGATAAAGATGACAATTGAAAAAAGCTTAACATCATTTTGTCGATACGGTCGGGGTTTGTAGCTAAGTAGCAATTATCAATTTATGTATTGACGTATATCGCTATTTGTCTTGGAAATAGTTTTGTGTGGCTATATTGGTTTTGTCTCCGATGTAGCTTTCGTGGCAATTAGTTTTGTTAAACATTTCCCTGGCCTGTGACAGCAAGGTGTCAATAATGAACTGCAGGCCGTGATTCATTTTCGATGGGTGGTCATATAAACAGTATCACTTACTGTCTATTTAGCTTGGCGCTTGTTAATAAAGTTCTCTTGGCAACGTGATTCATCGTGCATTGGCAGCTCACCATTAATGTGGAAATTCCAGCATTCTCCTGTGAGACCTGGAGGCTGGATGCAGAATCTTGAACTTGGCAGATAATGTTATAGACAACAACTAACATCAACCGAGAAACTGAATGGGAAGCAATCGTGCTGCTTTCCATATACACAAAAACGACAAGTGCATTCTGTTTACTACCCCCCCCCCCCCACCCTAAAAAAAAAAAGGTAAATTGAACAGCACGATAACAGGGTTTATCTTGTATGCTTAAATGTTAATAAATGTGAGATACAGATACAGATATCTGTATTTGTTCATGTTCTTATCAAAACATTTCCTGTGTTTGAACCGGCGGTCAAACAAAAGCCTCATCTGTTTGCCAAATAGAATGCGCCCAATCAAATGCTTAATGCGGTTGCGAGGCCATGCATTTGTGACTTCGTTGGACAGGTCTTTAATGTCCTCTGCCGATGACTTCCAAGCCGTCGGTCAGGAGATTAATGTCAAAGGCTGCCATTGAATTGAGCCCATGCTAAGAAAAGTACCTTTTTAACATGAAATTGAAGTTTCAAAATTATACCTAATTACATTTGCGGAAATTGAATCAGTGATAGCACTAGTGATTTGTTCTCATGGTTCCCCATTTTATTTTGATTGGAAGAGACAAGCCCACTTAAATGTAATTTTGAGATATCAATGCGTTAGTGGAACAGAGGCTTCCTGGAAGGAGGGCCGCTCTTCATGGGCTCGTCTCAAGGTTTCTTTCCTTCCCTCGATGGTTTTTCCTAAGGGTTAGGGTGGGGGGGGGGGGCAGCGCCGTCAAATCCAACTGAAAGTGAGCCTTTTGAAGCCCTTTGAAACGGCGACGGTGATAAATGGCTGCATAAATAAACCGAGGTCGAAATAAATAAACTTGCTTGAAAGATGAAGGCGGTTGTGTATAGACAAGAGTGGAGAGTTGACTTTCCAACAGGTCGACCTCTTTGACGGAGACCTCCGGTAAGGAAAGTCACCCCGCTGTTGGGCCTCGCTCCGCACGTGTCCAGGTAGCGCTGGCGCCCCTCTTCCCATGCTAGTCCTCCCCTCACCACAACCGAGCCCTGCAACACGCAGGCTAACAACACCTGGAGCCAACGGCAGCAACTGTTTCCAGCACTATGGTACTATATTGCAGTCTTTGTTACTCCGGAGTGTAATGTAACTGTAGCCAACACGAGCAAACAAACACGTTATATGAAGTTGTAAAATAATATAGGTGTAGCCGTTTAGTGTCCACTTTTTACGGCTCAGTGTTGTGTTAAGAGTGGTGTGTGGTTTCTTTGTTCCTCGTGGCTTGTTGTTGTTGTTGCTTCTTTATGTTTCCCCATGGGTCCTCCTTTAAAGGGATTAACGGTTCATATGCATGCAAAATGGGATTTGTGAGGGAAGACTTAGAAATGGGGTGAAAGCAGGTAATGGTGTTTATAAGTCTCTTTTTTTGTAAGATGCTCCTTGCAAAAAAAAACAACCTTTGGTTTTTTCTATGATGCTGAAGTCAGACTTGCGTGCGCCACATCTGAAACATGATAAAGGACCATGAGGCATATATTTATAGAACTTACTAGAGCTAAATTCTTGTTGATTACTTGTCACTTTGTGCCATTTACCTTAATTGCTGTGTTCATTTGTTTATTGAATATAGGTGACAGTAGACACTGTACGCATTCACATTGAATTCACTGTGAAGTTGAATCATGCAAAGAACATAATTGAGTTAAAGAAGACATCTCTTTGCTGAGTTGCAAATTGACTGAATTTTAATTAGACTTTGAAAAAATCTAATTCAAAGGAATATATTATAATCTAATTTACTAGATCAAAAGATCTCCCATGATTGCTAATATACCCAACTGTATTAAGATGGTGAACTTGTTTCTTCAAAGAAGTTACTTCACGTGCTGTTGCAAAAGTCCTACTGCTTGAAGCTACAGTAATGGTGCCTCACTTTGACACTCTCTGTCTTAATACGTTTTTTCTAATCGGACTTTCCACCCCATACCCTACGTAGTGAAATCAAATCCATGCTGAGAGCATGTTTTATCAGTCACTGGTTGTACAGTACAGTGCAGCACAGTGTAGCCAGCTGTAAAACCTCGAGGCACCAGGCTCAGTGGTGAGCCCCACCAAGCCAGTCCAGTAGCCACTCGGCAGGAGGACTTGGTCTAGACGAGGGCGCTACAGCTGGGCCGGGCCCCTGTGGCCCCTGTGGCCTTGTTAACAAATGAAAAAGAAGGGGACCTGGACTGCTATATGTTTCTTTTTTTTTGGTTATGTTTTGTTTGTGTGAGAAGCCCTCTGAACCGGTGGCAGCTGCAAGGATGTGATTCTTTTCATTATCCTGCAGCACACACACACACACACACACACACACACCAGCTTCAGGAGCAGGGAAGGGAAGTGACGAGCAACGCTTCTCAGGCTCCCTGGGCTCCCTTTCCACTGTAAAAGACAGCATGTATTCTGCATTGTCTTATTATGTTGTTAAGTCTTTCTTTTGGCGTCTCCAGCAATGTACAAGGGTTGACGAATTTCTGTAAACAGGGGAGGGGATTTAGGATGTCACAATTATGGGACTTACACACACATGTGTTTCTTTGGTCATAGGTTAGTGGTTGAGCTGTGTGCTGTTAGTGACTAAAAGGATGTAGGATGTTAACTTCTGGACCTCGCCCATTGCAGACACAGTGTGTATTGGTCAGAGAGATATCGTTTTTTTAAGGTCCAGTGACATCATCTCTTGGCTTGTTGTGGCAGCATGATACTAGGGAAAACATTACACTCCTCTCACAGTAAAAAGCCATTTTTAAAATCTGCTGCCAGTTGACAGAGGCTCTCTCAAAGTTGACAGAGGCCAAGGCTATACTGTCATTGAATTCAGTGTCAATAATAATCATCGTAATAATCAGAATAATCACATTTTGTAGTTTGGGTTTTTGTTTTAAATGTAAATGAGCCCTCATTAGTAAGGGATAATCTCAATTTCTAGTCTTTGACCCGGCGACTCTACCTTTTGTCGTCGAGTTTTCTCGTCTCCCTCTTCCCGCTCCAGTGCACCGCACCCAGAAGCACACCAGCGGTGGCGTCTGGTCACCTGGTGATGTTGTTTATCTTGCCTGGTCTTCTGTCATCGAGTGTCATCTCAGAACTATTGCCACGATTGCGATTGTTTATAGTATGATGAAAGATGCATCAGTCATCCTGGGAGCTACGTGCTGTAAACAGACAGTTTCACTGAGATAATTCCTGGAGAGGGGACAAGCCAGGCCTAGTATGGCGAACACACCGACTCTGGGCTAAGCCGGGAGTCTGGCAGTGTCTTCTTTAGTCAACATATTATGTTGACAAAGACTGCTGGTGTTAAATCTGAATGGCCTACTATATAATTAATCGCAATTCATGTAGGCGTGGAGCTTGCGCTACAGCTGGTAGTCTGTTAATTGGGAGATTAGGATGGTACATTTTAATATTTAAAAAAACCTATGTGGCTGAGCGAAATTTTAACACTGAACAGTGACTTCCCAGACGTAGTGGATGCGGCTCACTGTACCATGCCAAAACTTGGCCAGTCTTAGCAAGGCCTCTCTCTCTCGCTCTCTCGCTCTCTCTCTCTTGCTCTCTCACCCTCGCTCTCTCTCATATTCCCACTCTCTCATCCTCTCTCTGTTCTTGTTTATGTTAGTGTACATTTGAGAAATAACACAACATTCAATATAAGGCTTACACACACACACCATGTCAACAAGATTGTCTTACAGCAACACATGTAATTACCAGCTATAGTTTATAGCAAAGAAATGGAAAGGGGGGGGGGGGGGAAACAACCCCAAAAATCAATGCCTTTACACTGCTGCGATGAATCATGGCCGCCGTCGTTCCTTGGATTTCATAAAGCTTTCATGTAACAGAACACGGGAGGACGGAACCGGAGGGGAGCGCGTCCAAAATGGTACGAGGACAAATCAAATATTTATTCTCAGCCTTTCAAGTGTTTTACTCTCTTTAAAAGATGCGCCTAGTTTTTTTCTCCGAGTGTATACAGACAACAACGTCGCCAACACACGCCAGCACAACAATATGGGGCCGTGCGCGAGCGTAAACAAAATAAATACAAATAAAATAAACAAATGCAACTCCTGTCCCGGCGTCGCTTAGTGTTTGTGTAGTTAAACCCCTGCCTGCTGATGATGATCAAACATGGCTCGGGGGGGTTAAATAGGTACCGGGAGTCAATCCGAGGTTCCTCATCTGGGCCTCCTTGGAGCCGAGGAGTTGAGGGGGTGTTTGGGGGGGTAAAAGTGCTTCTGCTTAAGACACATTAATGCACAGAGCCTAATATCCATACGCAACCGGGTTCCCCCAGGAGGCGGATCCCTTGATTCATCTCTGGCTGTTTACCATCTTCCAAGCTGCGGCCTGCGTAACATCAAAAGGCTGTCGTGCCTCCAAACGCAGCTA
>JAOPJI010000142.1:13953227-13964372 GCA_027122695.1 Merluccius productus
CCCCTGTTTGTGTGTGGGTGTGTGTGGTTTTTCCTTGGATTATGGCACTTTTTATTTACATCAAAAAATTATTTTAAATTAATTTTTAAATTTAAAATTTACCCCCCCCCCCCCCCCCCCCCCCCATTCTGCCTGAATGGTACCATAGATGCTATACAACTCATAGGGCTTGGGCCGCATTATGCTAGTTTTCAAAGCGGGGCTAGCCGCGAGCTGTGAGCAACTTGAACAAAGCCAGCTCATCTGTTCAACTCCTCTTTTAGTAGGTCAGTGAAATGGATGGAGAATAAAGAGATTTCATACACTCTGTGGCGGTGCTCCACATCTCCTGTAGTGTGCCTAAAACATGACGCTACCTCTGGCTGGCTGTTATTCCGATTTATTTTTTTATTTCGAATGGCGTTTCGAAACGATTTCCTGGAAACCCATCGCTCGTACACACGCGAGGAAACGTGTCTGCAGTCCTAAATGTACTTCTTCTAAATGGTGTTTTTACCAAGACAAAAAAACCCAACAACAACAACACGGGGAGAGTGGCATGGTGCAGAAAAGGGCGGCGGTGTAACATAATGACATGTGTAGGGGGGAGTCTGAGGCGATGACCGCAGAGAGAAGGGAGCTGCAGCGGCACCGGACTTAGGGAGAGGGCTTGGGTTACTATCGGGAGTGTGATGTATGACCCGTATGTCCCATGTGAGGGATCGCGTTACAAGGCTTGCGCAGCGCTGCGTTTGGGGCACACGGAGCCAGGGGCTAAAGTAAATGTATGAGCCCCCATGTTGTTGCCAAAGCTCTGACTCAGCTTGCTCACTGGAGCATCTAACCCTGACCTCTGGTCCCGTCGCTTGAGAGACATTTCAGACAGCCACAGGGTCGCTGTAGGCCACCTACCGGAGGGGTGATGATCCGAAGGCGCCGTGGTTGTAGTTCACTTATGAAGGGGTCGCTGTGAGGAGGCAACCTCTCCCTGATGTAGTCTTCAGTGATTCGGATTGTATTCACTTTGTTTGTTTTTTGGAACCATGCCAAGAGCTAAAACCGCTTCAGAATATTAAGTTTTTGTTTGTTAATCATGCCGAAACTTGAAAGTGTATACATTTTTTATAACTAGTAGTATCTATTCTATTCTATTATTTTTTGTGATACATTTAGTGTCATTTCATCTACAAGAGAAGAGATAGATATGGAGAAGAGCAGTGTTCCAGTACCCGTATACTGTTATTCTTATGATATCGGCAGTTTACATAACTATGCAACAATAAAAAAAAAATTAAAAAGCGTTTATCATTTACCTACCGTAATGTTTGGTTTTGTCTCCTGTGTGCTCTTCAGGTGACCTTCACGAAGAGGAAGTTTGGCCTGATGAAGAAGGCCTATGAGCTGAGCGTACTATGTGACTGTGAGATAGCCCTCATCATTTTCAACAGCTCTAACAAACTGTTCCAGTACGCCAGCACGGATATGGACAAAGTGCTACTGAAATACACAGAGTACAACGAGCCCCACGAGAGCAGAACCAACTCTGACATCGTAGAGGTGAGTGTCAGCCCGCCTTTCAAACTTCATCTTCATTAGTTTCTGTACACATTTCTGTTTGCTATTTTTGCAACAAAATTGTAGAAATGTTCTGTAATGCAAATGAATCACAGTTTGAACTTGGGACATAGACCAGGAGTCACAAACACAAAATGTTCTTCAGATCTGTGGCCAAAAGGCATAAGAAGTTCAACTTCTTAAAGTAGTGCTTCAACACGAATGTGTGAAGATATGTAGAAAAAAAACACGAGAGAAACGACCAACAGCTTCCTTCTGGTCAGATAGAGTGCAGGAGGTCTGCTTTCTCTGATAAGTCCCAAGTCCTCTCGAGTCCCATCAACCGCCATGGAAAACCTATCTCTGGGCAGGCTCTGCACACGGCCGCTGCGCGACCGCTAAAACCTTCCCTGTTTCCCACCAGATACCGTACCTGCAAACAACCACCATGGCAGCAGTTCCCCTTCTGTTCCACTGTGCTTAGAAAACACATGTTGAAAAGAAAAGGCTCGTTACTCGAGCAGTTTGTAACAAACATACTACGTTTTTCTTCCTTTGACATGTTGTGAAATCCCCTGGAGGGGGTTTCAAACACTCACAGTCGCTCTGCTTTGTCCCTGCATGCCTGCACATTAGCGGGAGAATACGCCACTCATTAGGCCACTCTACAATACTGTGTACCAGGCCAGCTAATGAACAGCGAATGGAAATTATTTGGCGATACATCGTGATCCAAATGTCTTCTCGGTGACACACACGAATCCTGTTGCTTGCGCTCGGCAGGCTAAATGAAAAGCACAACATAGTTCATACAAGAAACAACAACCCTCCCAAGAGCGTGACCTATTTTTATATAGCCTATTGTTGTTTAATAATAATCGCATGTTTACACTGGACCATGTCCATGGACTATGAAGCTATTATTATAATAAATATGATGATGATGATGATGATGATGATGATGATGATGATGATGATTATGATTATGATTATGATTATTATTATTATTATTATTATTATTATTATTATTACCATGACTACAAAAACAGCATTTAGGATACCAGCTGAGCAAGACTGAACTGTTCAGAGCCTATCTTATAAGTTGCTAGCTTAGAGTAGGATTTTGCACCACATAAAAGATGCCAGGCATTGGTTGGGCTCTATTTTATTCATGACTCTGCTGTGCTGGTGAATTACTTGCTTGGCAGAGCCGCAAAAGAGTGCTGCTGCTCGGGCATCTCGCGGGCCCAGCCAGTCAAGCCTCCATCAGGGCTCTCCTCGGAGGCAGGGCAGGGGCTCACCTGAATTAAAAATACATGGACACACACACGCCTTACTTACGTAACGTCTTCTGTTGTGACGCTCAAAACCCCCTTTTATTTTGTACCAGGCAGCAGCAGCAGCTCTAACGGTCACTGTTGACACACAATACACATGACACACGCATGGAACCCGTAGTGAAGGCTGGAGCCCAAAGCACATGGCCGTGTCGGGACGGACACAAAATGATGTCTTTGATGGCGTCCTAAATATACTATATATATAGGATTCTAGTTTTTGTTCGTGTCGCGCTACAAATATGAGGCAAAATTTGGTTGCTCAGTGGGCTTTGGAGCTCAACCCTTACACCCTACCTGCCCATGGTCTTATACACCCTCACTGTCACCAACACGGTACATTCTGTACCGACTGTAAGGGAAGCACCAGGGAGTGTGTGTGTGTGGGGGGGGTTACCTTGGGAGTCTGAGGACAAACTGCTAGTGAGATGTTTATTTCCCACTCAGCCCCTCTGGCTGCTCTCAAGGAGTCTGCCCTCTGCTGCACTAAAGGCGAGAACAATGTCTCGTTGTCCCTGCTCACTCACTGGGCCCGCATCTGTGCAGATACGAAGCAAGCGTCCACTCCCCGCCAGCCCTGCTGGCTGTGTGTGGCCCGGGTTCAGAAGTGAAGAAGCAGAGCAGAAGTAACCAACCACATCCAGGCAGGCTCCTCTTCAGAGTATTTGCCACTCGCGCGCAGACACACACACACACACACGCACACACACACAATCGCCCCTGTGTTTTTTACTTGACTGGGGTGCAACACAATAGACTGTTATGAGTTGGTAATTGGTAATTTGGTCATTCTTGATCTATAACGGTGACAAATGAAACAAATGCAATACTGAACATGTCAACTTGCCGAAGCGCCATGTACTTGATGTGGAATAAAAGGTAACCAATGGCTTATGATAGGAATTCCCCTGATTTTCTCTCTCTCTCTCTCTCTCTCCCCCCATCCGGTGAAATGGGCCTCACATGGACACACTTACTCTGGACACTTATCTAAATTCATTTCAATTGAATTAAACCAATAATGGACATGCAAACAATCATGTGCTCATTTTCCTTGACGGAGCGAGCAGGCAGGCAAGCAATTTCCTTTGGGAAGGAGGCAGTGCTTATTCCTTGTGAGAAAGCCAGAATCAAAGGTCACATTCTTGCCCAGTAGTACCATCTGTAGATAAAGGCCCAGGCCGTGCAGCCTGTGAGAACGCTCTCTGTTTTCCACAGATGGCTGCGTGCCTGGGCCACAGTGTGATAACCCAGCAGACCCAGGGGGCTTTGGACGGGGTCTCTGGAACTTGCTGGACAATCTTAAGCTGGAGCAAAGGGCTGCATGATAGGAACATGCCATGTGTGATGGAACGACATGACATGCGCTAAAACCGAAGATGTAATCGTACTTCTTCAATGCCTCTTTTAGAGTTAGTGCTGCCGGGGCAGGGGGGGCAGGATAGTGTAGTGCCTAAGGAGCCTGACTCCCAGCCGAAAGGTAAGGGGTTCGATCCCCCATTTCAGCCGACCTGTAGACAGCCCTGTAGACATCCTCTGTATCTGTACCCAACTCACTTTGGATAAACGCGTCTAAAATAGTAGACAGCAAATTGGGTAGAACTCACAGGAAAAAATACTATGGACAGTCAGTTTTTCAGATGAATCCCTTCATCGTTATTGTATAGTCCTTACTTATTGCACACTGATACAGCACACTCTTTCTAGTTTTATTCTTGAATGATCATTAGGAGCTCATGAGGATCACATTCATTTTGATCCATCAACATACGTTTCATACGTACACCAATATCTATATAATACACTGCAATGTGTTTAAACTGGTCTGCTGAACTCCTCTTGAAATCACGTGGAACAATATACACAAGACACAATTACATCCACATATATAGCAATATATTACCAAATCCATGTCAACTTTAGTTTAGTTTCAAAATCTTATCTTAAAGGACATCATTAGTGTTTTAGGTCAATTCAATATTGCTTGCTTATCAGATTTACAGATAAACTATTTATGGATGAATATAATCTAATATGTTAGTTTGTTTTTATTTGTTATCTGTTGTACTTTCTTTAAAAAAACAACTTGGCTGTTGTAGTGTTTCGCATTTAATTTGTTTTGTATGGCAAATGAAATGGCTGCTGTTGGTCATTTCATTAATCAAATCACATATTCATCATCTACCGAGGATGTAATATGATTTTGCTCAGCCTTCTTTATGGCTTTGCACAGTTATGATTACCAGATGGCTTTCATTGCTTCATCTTGAAATCAGATAGTAACTTCACAGACATTATCTGGCAACGACATGCATTTCATTTGACTCAAATTAAAGGTATGTGTCAGTGTGTATCAGTAATTAGATATAAGACAATAGAATTGGCATGCAGTCGCCACCTTTATAAAATCAACTCATTTAGGAAATGTAATATTTGTTGAATTTGATTCCTTCACTAAAATGAAATGAGATGACGGCAGACGTAGGATACTGACTTCTCATACTCTTTTGTTGAGTGCTTCAACCTGGTTTCATCTGTGAACAAACCGAGCATTCATAGGGAAATGCATTTTGTCCACTGTATTCCCAAAAGAGATGCCCTTTATTCACTTAGTTTGGGAACGAAAAAGGAAACGCTCTGTCTGTATTTATGTACCTTTCTTTGGTAAACAGTCCATTCAACTTAAGATAATCCAAGTGGGAAAATATTTCCCTTTCATTTGGAGTTCACTATCGTTATTATTGCCTATTGTTACAGACGTGAGCATCATTCAATCCGATGTGCAGATTTTGACCACTGCATAATGTCAGTGGCCTGATATTAAGTCTTTCCATATGAATGGCACCTTTTCTTTCCATCCCATTGTCTCCTATGGTGCTCAAATTATGCAGAATTTAGCAATCTTCATTTCCATATTTATTATCCATTCTGCACTTCATACACTTATATCGGCTTATTGTTTTGAATGAAACAGATGCTATACACAATACGGCTATCAATGCAATTACATTAAAGCCAGAGGAAAAGTTTACTTTGTTATTACAAACTCTAAAGTGGCTCTGTTGTACAAGCCTTGTGTTAGGAAGGGGGGGGGGGGGGGGTTGGACACATAGTGTCTTTGTGGTGTCAATCAGAGGCTGAGCGGTGATTAAGGCCCATTTCTATCATAATAAATGTAAATTGGCACATCTGCCATGGTGGGCTAGCTGTCCAGGCTCTTCAATTAGCATGATTGATCAATTATCTTGCTGCTTATGGGTCTGTGGAAACAGTGGCTATGGATTTAGGTATAAGAAGAGATTGGGAAAGTGACACGAATAGGTGTCTATGCTGTGTAAACTGTTTTAAAGCCCCTTAAGTGTAAAGAATGGGTTGAGATGTAAAATGGTAGTGCCAGTGGGATTTTTGGGACATCACTTACAGAAGACATTCCTTGTGAATACAAAATACATCCTGATATTCATAAACCCTATGATTCATCAAACACAAGAATCATAGGTTGCATTGCATTAATCTTAGCTTTCAGTCTAAAGAAATTCTGTCAACTGACCCCGCTGTACCAAAAAAACATCATTAGTATTGTAGGTTTGGATTCTTCATCAGCAGAAAAAATAACTCCTGCGGGGCAAAGGACTCATGTAAACATCGAGCCGCCTCTTTCATGTCTCGGTTGTGTCCTGCACGTTAATTCCTTACACACCAAAGCACACGGGGTGAGGTTGGTCCTCGGCCTAACAGGGGCAGATTGTCCTGGGCACAGCGTGTTCCTTCAATAGTGACATACCGCAGAGAAGGAGATAGTCACTGGATGCTTTGGCAGGCCGCCTGGCTCACAGTGCGTTTGTTGTCATATGCAGAACTTGCTGAGAGGATAGGATTCAGTATTACTTTTACAGCAGTGAGATTGTAATGTGAACTAAATGAGTCCCAGAACTGTTAAAAATCATGCTGGCGTGTTTTCCCAAGTGCACATCCTGTTTAGTATGATTGTTGGAAACATTAAGATGATGATGAGCTTATATAATGTCTGCATTTAAACCTTGGCTGTGTGTGTGTGTGTGTGTGTGTGTGTGTGTGTGTGTGTGTGTGTGTGTGTGTGTGTGTGTGTGTCTGTGTCTGTGTCTGTGTCTGTGTCTGTCTTTATAAATTATACCAAATGATGTCTTTAGAAAAAAATTAAACCCAATGTAGCCATTTGTGTTGTGGGATGTATAATACATCTGAATCAACTGAAGAAAAATAAATAGAAATAAAAAATCAAATACCACTTTCTAATTATATATAACTCAATCAATCATCACACATTTCATTTAGTTGTTTATATTGTACGTGAGAGAATTGTCATTATCTTACCTAATATTTTTTGAATACAGTTGTTAGTTGTGTGGGAATACTCGTGTTAATTATTCAATTCATGAATTGTCTGTGTTCTCAAAAATGAGAAAGAGCCCTATACCTACAGATAAAGATCAAAGTATACACCTGTACATCAGTTACAGCAACCCTTTGTTCCTGTGATACCTCTGGCCTCAAAATACAATACAATGCTTTTGAATATCAATTGGTCACTCATGCATTACTTTGGAGATATAGGTGAGATCAAATATCCCAAAGAGAGTTTCTTCATAATTTAGCGCATGTGATTCAATTCAAGTCAACACACCATGTTCTGCATTGTGTGCGTTTCCTCCTATATTTTCTTCATTTAGCCGTCACCGTGTTCAGCTGTTGTTGTGTGAACTATTCAGAATAATTCGTAGTGCAGCGGTGCTAATGATATTGTAGCTAGTCACATGCTGGGTTTCAAAGTGCCCCTCTTTATAGGACAAGGACTACTTTTCCTCTGGGCTTTTAGTGAAAAAGGGTCACCACTCCAGTTTCATTTTTTTTCCGGTGTTTCTCTCTTTTTTTTCCCTCTACAGTGTAATAAAAGCAACAGTGATGGTAATTCTCATGTATTGTATAAAGCGGGCTATTCTGGCCCACTTTGGCAAAAAAAAAAAAAACAATGGATAAATGATTATTGTTAGTCCGTTGCCATGGCAACACAGACTCAGAAAACCGTAGCGCGATTGAGCCGTTAAGATTGGTCCATTGTTGTTAATTTAATTGCGAGGTACAAGGTCTCTCAGTGTGTGTGTGTGTGATGTAACATGGCGTATTTCATGGACAGTACAGCCTCCCCTTGGATGAGATCTGATGTTTTTTTCATCCGTTTTCTTTTTCTTTTTTCACAGATGTATGAGCAAGCACTCCTTTGTGATTCTTGTCACCAGGTTACTGTAGAGAGAGTTTTTGTTTGTGCTACATGAACTTCACTGACGTCAGTGCAACAGAGATGTTGTTCGGGTCTGTGTGCTTCAAGTTTTCTTGAAGCACTACAGGATAAAGGAGACGCACAAATAAAACGCCGGTGATGATGAGCAGGTCCTGCTATCAGCACCGGCGTTTTCCACCGGGACGTCGAATACAAGACACGCCGATCACGGAAGGATGAGTTGTGCTGCGTGTCATTATTCCTTGCCGTTTCTTTGCTTTTATTATGCACTCTCCGCAGTTAAAGTATTCATATTTTATTCCATACCTAACCACCAACCGTCGTTCTCAGGCCCGGTGCTTGAATGGCCGTCCCAGATGATTATTACACGGAAGCAATGCAACAGGGATGGGTGAAGGTGTGTGCTACTGTGAAACTCCAAGGGAGCAGATCCCAACCTGTCCCGGCTGGGATGAGACGGGGCTTGCACACGCTATTCTCTCTGCTCTCTGGCAACGTAGCGTGGCCGTTTAATATGGGCAGATATGCAAGTGCCACTGGCACTTGCAGTATTTACTGTTGCTCATCTGTTCTCTGTGCCGGGTACGTAATTGTGTTGCGTTCCCCGTTTTTTTAATGCATTGTAGCACAGTTACTCTTCTCTTACACTTCCGACAGCTACACGGAGTCTGACAGCTAATATCATTTGTTATGTCGGTTTGTTTTTACTGTTTGGTTTTGCTTTGAAGTAATTGATGCTAAAAATGAAATAGAAAAATAAATCAGCTGTTATTGCTGGTATGGATAATCATTAGTTAGTTTGGGATTTCAGAGCATATTTCTCCACCGTCAAGGGTTGTCTGTCGTTGGCTGATAATATAAAAGTGGACATGCGTAATGTTTTAAAATGTTTAAACCCTAAACAACCAGACACCTGTCATAGAGTGCACACGTTACAAAATGGGTCACACATTAGCCTGACCTCATTTGGCGTGATCTAGTTAAATGACATCCAACTGCACGTCGGAGCGGAGCGTTGATAGGTAGCTCCACTACACAGGAACTGTACTGCAGACAATGTTAACTTCATGTTCGAAAAAACAACCACAGGGCCACGGGCCTAGCTCCTTTGTTCCTCACTAACCTTGCCAGTGAATAGAAGAAACCCATGCATTCAGGCACAGTTTTTTTTCCTTTGCACTCAATTGTGAAACATTCTACTTGCCCTTGCACCCGCCCCCCCCCCCCCCCCACCACTACCACCTACCAACCACCTCCCACACACACACACACACAAACACACACACACTCGCCGTCTCGCAGTATGAGGTGCGCGGCGGCCAGCCCCTCCTGCCCAGGGGCGAGGACAGAGCGGTGCCTGCTGGGAGGAGGGTTGCGTGGGGGTTAGCTGGCACCACGCCACCCTTCCCCTGGCTGCCTGGCTGCCTGACCAGGGGCCAGAGAGGAGGAGGCCTGATGCCGGTCAGATTGATGAGGCTGGGTCTGCGTGAGCAGGTGTAGGGTGCTCCACTACAGACATCCTGCTGGCACATCCTGCCCTTTTGTGCGTTGCGCCGACTGCCGGGCCCCCGGCTCGGCCGCTCCGGCCCGGGCCTGATCGGAACTCCTAATTGTCCTTATGAATATTTTAGATGCCGGCAGCAATGAGAGTTGAGGGTGGGGGGCTTCGGTTTCAAGGCCCATGACAGCTAATGATCGACTCAATGAAACAGAGAGAGAGAGAGAGAGCGAGAGAGAGAGCGAGAGAGAGCGAGAGAGAGAGCGAGAGAGAGAGCGAGAGAGAGAGAGAGAGAGAGAGCGAGAGAGAGAGAAAGAGAGAGAGAGAGAGAGGGAGAGAGAGAAAGAGAGAGAGAGAGAGAGAGAGACTTGTCTTGTTAGACATAAATGTGTTGTTTTTGGTGGGGTTTTCTGTAATGGGATTGAATTGGATCTGGATTGCCTTAACAAGCTTCCGCTTGCATCTACTTCCTGTAACTTGTATCTACTTCCTGTCTACCAGTTGAGCCAAAACCAAGCCCATGCTCCTGTTCCTCCTCTGTCTGTAGATGATGATGACATTGGTTTGCCTCCATCCTCAATTTCTCTGTAATTCCCACTTGCCTATACTGGATATGCGCTGATTGAGAGCACTCCCTCTCTTGTCTGCGACGGCTAATAGCTTTGTCACTTTACTCGTTCAGCGGCGGCCTCAGAGCAACTGGCTCTCTAAGGGGCCAAACTGACAAAACTGCACAAGCCTCCTGTTTGGTGATTTAAATGTTCTATATTTGTCAAAGTGACACCACAGTTGGTCAGATGCAGAGAAATTGTTCTCTGTTTGTCAAATAATTGGACAGTATAATCATGGACTTAGATTAAAGGTGACTTACAGTACAAAGGGCATAGCTCATCTAGAATTGCTAAGACACGACTTACCCAGATTAGGCTCTGCTTTTATTTTCTATTGTCCATTTTGAATTGTCCATTTAAAATATTACGAAACTTCCAGTGTTTTGTACAATACAAAACGGTTCACCTGAAATGCTTCCCCTCAGTTCCTTTTTGTCCTGCCAGCCATAACTAGACAATAGGGTAGTATAAGTAAGGGATAATCCTCGACGAGGTGTGCATGTATCGAAAAAGAAGAAGCGGTTTGCCTCCGCGAAGTGCAATATTTTTCGATACATGCACACCTCGGAGTGGATTATCCCGCTTATACCATGGCCATTTACAAATCAATAAAAATATAAGGGTGTTGATTTTATGGTAATTGATTTGGGGTAATTCTGTCAACTTTTAGGCAACTGACCGGAGAAATATATGGGTCTAACTAATACCTGGAACGCAATCAGTTAACATTATTATTTAATTATTACTCCAGTAAATAGAGACGACCTTAGTAATGACATGGCAACGTTACCTTATTACTCCAGTAAATAGCGACGACCTTAGTAACGACATGGCAACGTTACCTTATTACTCCAGTAAATAGAGACGATCTTAGTAACGACATGGCAA
>JAOPJI010000142.1:14040586-14056674 GCA_027122695.1 Merluccius productus
CTCTCTCTCTCTCTCTCTCTCTCTCTCTCTCTCTCTCTCTCTCTCTCTCTCTCTCTCTCTCTCACACTCACACACAGGAAGAGGTTCATCTTCATTCTGCACCATCCATCATCTTGTGACTGCAAAAGGAAAAAAAAAGGAAGCCCAGAGAATGATCCGGCTGCCTGGGACACATCCCTGTGCTACGGTGCCTGGGGAATTACATGGCAACAAATGATTGCCCAGGTACTGACCACCGGTGATGTCAAACAACAGTCCTGTCTTTAACCGACACTCCACCCTCCATCAGAGCAGAATGAAGCACTGTTTGGCTCTGACGTTCGAGTCTATTGACCTCAAGTAATGCACTGGGACTTGTCCCGTGCTTGGGACAACAGGCAGCCGGTGAAAGGTTTCGGGGGCCCGGTCTTCTGCAGACACAGTGCACACAGTGAGGGCCACGGCTCTATTACATGTCATTTACCCGGTCATGCTATCCATATGGAGAGTCACAGGCACCGTTCTCCGGGTCACACATGCTCGAAATGCGGACACCAAATGACGTGCAGTTAGGACTCCTTGATCCATCTGAATCGTGTCTGAATCAAAGAATGATATATATTTCTGTACAATGTGACATCCCTGTTACCATAGCAATAGCAATTGAGTATGGCGTCATGATCACAGTTTATCCTTGGCCAAGAAAGGCATGTAGTTAAAAAAAAAAAAAAAGCACAGTAGGCCTGAGCTGTAAACCCTGGTCTAAGCTAACGGCATGCATGTGAGCCTGTTTCTATCACTAACTATCATGACCTTGTTTGACGGACAAGGATAGTGGGTGAAGATTTCCTAATTTCTTAGGGGAGGTGGGGATGGTGGAACGAAAATGAAAGGTCCCTACAGAATCTGGGTAAACATGTACTGTAATGGAAGTTGTGTGTAATTTGCTCTTTGCCATCTTAACTGTGGTTATTACTGTTTTAAATGGATACATCTGCCTGTATGAAGTCTTTCATTACCTCCACTCATTACTGGCTCATCCCAGTGCTCCCCAAGGACACTCCTTTTAAAAGCTCGTTCACGGAAATGCACTTTAATGTTCTGAATTTGATGCTTGTCAGAAAACAAATTTGTCTCAGGCAATTAAAAAGTATCACCACACAAACGGCTCTTCATAAACTCTGTGTTTGACATGGGCTTTTGTCTCATACCATCTTCAAAACCATAGGATGACTTGTGGGAGAACACAGTCCTCCTGTGTTTGACCTTTTTTAAAGTGAGATGACAAGTGTATAGAGTGAAATTAAGCATTTGCTTGTTTTGTTTTTTACAAGGTAAACAGTAGACAGACAACTTGTATGCATCTGTCATCGTAGGCTATCTTTACCTTAATTCTTCCCTTGCTTTCGGTATCCATTCCTAAAACACATTTTTATGAAAATACCTTTTAACATCTAACACAATGTAATAGTGTCCTGCAATATTTGACATAAGTCACTTCTGTTGGATCACACAATTTGCATATAATAACTCATGTGGAAGCTATATCATATTTTTTAACTAGCTTGTACCATGGTACGTGCAAGTTCAAGTACATTAACAGTGAATGGTCTTGGCAGCATCTGAAACATGCTATGAGCATAGATCAGAGATGGCTACTTCAGTATCACACTTGAGTATGAAGTGACAAAAATAACAGTGATGAAGGAAGCCATGTATGGTACTTCACTGACAATGCGGGGTATCGCTTTTTGTTGGCTAAACACTACACCCACAGTTCAGTTCAGATATCCCAACACTGTTTTCACTTTGAGTGTGACAGACTGCCACACTCAATAAAAGGTCAGGGGAACATTATAGAAGTTGAAAACAAAAGTACAGCGAAAGGTCTTGACCTGTGCAAGTGGCCAGAAATATGAGCGCCGTATGAAAGTAAAGTATTTCAGAACGAAAGAATGCAGCTGTTGCTCATAAAGTGCGCTAGTTCAAAACCTCCTCCCAAGGTCAGAGTTGATGGAGAGAGCAAACACAAGAGGGAAATGTGTATGATTCAACATGTGCCTGCGCTTAGCATAATTACATTTTAATGTTCGCCTTTTTGGTCTGTGTTTATATTTAGGAAAGTAACTGGAGTACAGTCCAAGACAGTGGCACCCAGGCGGCAGACTTACAACCCAGAGAGGGAAATGTTCTCAATCTGGCTACTGATCTCAATAAATGGAGGGTTTAGTTGATCGCTCGTCAGTCACTGTGTCTCACCAACCCCTTGATTTTCTTAGGTGAATTCACTGGCTTCCTTTTAAAAATACAACTATGTTTTGTTTAGCCTTGTTTAAACAGCTGTGAGCTGAAATGCAACTAGCGGCTGTAATGGTGCTGTAGTACCCGTCATCTCCCTAACTCTCCTAATATCCATGGCTCCAGTAATCACTTTGATCCCAGACTGTCTCTCTATGGAAATCTGGAAAAGTCAGTCAGATGATGTGCTTCCAGCAACCTGGAGAAGACTATTTTGAAGACAAGACAAGGGAATAAATAGATAATGCAAGAGACACTTTCTGTCACTGACAAAAATAAAATGTCATGCGAACTACTGCTATTGCTTGTGAATGACAACTCCAAAATTCTTGAAAACATCAGTTTCAATTTTCCTGTTGTCTCTCTTCTCTGAATTGTCTACTTCTCCAACAGACTGTACATATCTATGGAGAGCAGATTAACGTTGCTGATGTCATTTTGGATGTGCATGTGTTTATGTGGGTGTGTGTGATGTGGGTGTGCATATGTGTTTGCGAGCGTGTGAGCGTGTGTGTGTGTGTGTGTGTACGTATGTCGGTGTGAGTGTGTGTGTGCGTGTGCGCATGTGCTTGTGTGTGTGTGTGTGACATGTCCAACTGCAATCTCATGCTGTCAGGCGACTCTACCCCATTGGACAAAGCCTGATGAAATGAGTGCTGGCTGGTGACTCCTTCAATTTCACGGCACTTCTTAGTGTCACCCCGAGAGCCGTCCTCCAGATTGAGATATTTGCAAACTGTCATCTCCAATAAATGTCTTGTTTGACGACACTTGTGCCCTCCTACATCTGGCTTTAAGGGGATCTTTTTATTCCCTATACCACATTTCCCTATCTTGGATTCTTCGTTTATTTATAAGACAGACAAAAGTTTCACATATTTTTTGGACATCACACTGGTAAGGTTGTTGATTGATAAAGCAAATACACTTCCTGTTGACTGAAAACACATATGCTTGCATCAGAAATATTTTCTTCTTTGCTTCCTACGTTGTACTGTCACTCACTCTCCATTTGACATGCAGTGATGGTTGACCTCCATTATGAGGGAAATGTTCCTTGCGCTGCCTTGGGGATAATAGGATCTAGTCCGCTACTCAGATGAGACGTCTTGTGTTTTGCAAAGGGCTGGGCAAAATGTACAAGGCTCCTAAAGATCATAGTAGGCTCTTTGGCTTCTTCAATTCAAGACATTTATGGCATCTTAATTAATGTATCTTATTAACATAATGTCATAACCATCATTGATGTATATGCTGAAAAAAATCTGTGTACTTTCTAAAACATTTCATGTAATGTAAAACAAATTAAAAACATTTTTACATTACTTCAATATAATTTAAAAAAAGTAAAATAATCTCTTTAGACATTCTTTCTTACTACAATTGTATTGGTCCTTCAACTCATTGGAAACAGCGATCAAAGTGACTTGAATTAATTGCAAGGTAAATGTACATCCCATAATTAATGAGCTCAGTTTTTCAAAATAATTATTTACAAACTCTGAGTGGCTGAATTTCACAAAAGTCAGATGGCAAAAAACACATTTGGTTTGCCGTGGTCTTTACCGTTTACTCATTAGCGATAGCGTCATAAAAGTTGGACAGAAACACAATAAAGTATCAAATGTGGCCAAGGAAGTAAAAAAACAAGGTTAATGAGAGGCTTAACAGGGTACGACAAGCGATGAAAACAAAACCATAAAGTGCTGCTTTTGCAACCATTATAATATCCATTCGTACTTTTGCAGCAAATGTTATAACAGGAAATGTGTGCAGGCTGTTAGGCAGGAACACAGACCCTTATGAGCTTAGTTACTAGCACTGCTGGCCCATGTTTATTAGCCATACGATCCACCCTGTCCGCAGTGGGCAGTGCCTGATAATATCATAACCAAGTATTTACCATGGAGACGTTTAAGATTTCCCAGATAACGCTGAAATACTAGAGCTGCAAATTTGTTAATATCATTAAAAGATGTTACCAGGAACCGAAGAGAGAATCTGATCCCCCAAGGCCTCAGCCTGTGGAAATAATTTATAATGTAACAGCTATAAAACATGTACAAGTTATCAGGTTCAAGACCTGTCCCTCTATCTGGAGGGTCTGGTTACACACGACACTGCCTTTAATACAAGTGCTAAAACAATTAAGGGGAATGGATTTTCCACTGTCTGCATGTGAGAACATCAACCATTCAGGTTTATAAATACTCTCTTTTCAACAAATGTTTAAAGAGGTTACCATGCCGTACCAAACTTTTCATATGTCACTTGCAAATTTATTTTATCTCATAATATTTTGAATGTGTTGTTGTTATTGGTTTTCATTCATTCTAATGACATTTGATTGTATAACTTTGTAATTCTTCACCATTGCAAATGAGGATTCTTCCTCAATGGTCTCTCTCATGAAATAAAGGTGGAAGAAGAATGAGTTTTTAATGTAATGGATATAAAAGTGTGCCATACATCCTGAATACAATATAATATTTCATAACACACTCCAAACTGGCTTCACATGGCTTAAATAAAACACTTGCGCCATTGTATAGCATTAGTACTGTACATCCAATATCATTGCGCCACCCGAGACGATGGGTGTAACGCTTCGATACCATGACGTGTATTAATTGCTTATCTCACAGTGAATGCATAAAACCTTTTCTGCTGCATGTATGTGCCTATGTTCAAGGTGACAGTCAGGCGCAACTTATCAGCTCCAGTAAATGGGGCATAATGGCCCCTTGCAAAAAAAAAGGGAAGGAAGAAATGGCT
Organism: Merluccius productus; assembly: GCA_027122695.1. Taxonomy (NCBI): domain Eukaryota; kingdom Metazoa; phylum Chordata; class Actinopteri; order Gadiformes; family Merlucciidae; genus Merluccius; species Merluccius productus. The sequence continues at coordinate 14,045,639 of JAOPJI010000142.1, forward strand.
GGCCATTGAAGCTGTCATGGCGGTTAGTATCTCTTTCATTATATTCACAGTGGTAATGTGATATGTCACACTGTTGCTAATACACTTTTGTGCGCTGTCATCTGGCTGTAATGCTTATCAGGCCCGTGTTGATGATTTGCCCTTTTGTCAAGGCCAATTATGCTGGGATGTGTCAGGGTGGCAGGCAGCAGTGGCTGCTATTACTGGTTCACACAGATGACGTGAGACACTCGCCCAACCACCAGCCCGACATCCTCCAGAAGCCCCAGGTTAGCAGGTGCTAGACTCAATTATCCTCCGTTCTCAGTTAAGGTGTTGCACATTAAGAAGAATAAAGAAAAAACATAATCTGTTCCGAAAGCTTTTTATTAACCCATGGATAGGTTTCACACTATCGATCAAAGTAATATCGTTAGATCATTTATTTCAATTGGTTTAGACAGAGCAACACATACTGAGAGAAGTAAGAGGGGAATCGAATCCCATCCGGGGTGGGTTTGGGAAAATGCTGTTGTTCGGTAAAAAAATAAATCATCCAGTCATTACGTTTATCGTTAATACAAATGAAAACACATGGAAAGATTGTTGACCTTGGGATGCTTATGCTATATGACTTGAATGTACATATTGCTTGAATGTACATATTGTTTTTATCTTTTAAATGCAAATAAAGTTTGGACATTTTATAATTGGAGTTCCACCAATAATTTAGCCCAAAACATGATTTCAATGTTCACAAATCTATTTATACATAGTACATTTTAGTGTCATTGCTAATAAAACACAAGCTACAACCTCACAAAGCAATAATATTGGCACGCAACCATTCTCTTTTCGATATGCCAGCAGGGTTAGAGCCGGCCTCAAAAAGCTGTCAAATCCATGTCAAAACGTGTAGGATTTTCCATTACACCACCACATTAGCCGATTCCTTGACTGGGACTTTATACTGCTTTTTTTCTCTTCTTTCTCCTTTAAGCGTTGTTTGGTTCAGAAACAAGACAAGTTTCCCAAAATAAAACTCCTCTCCATGACCTTCCCTTTCTACTGAGGAGTGCAAATCCCTGTTCGCTGTGCCAACCAGGACTCATTACTCTCCTGTTTTAAAGAGAGTTCTCTGTTCCAGGAGGCCTCATTACAGCTGGAAAAGACACCCATGGGACGCGCTAGGAAAACAGTGAAGACCCCCTCTTGAGTAATAAGCTCGCCAAAACTTCCACAGCAGACTGAGTGAAGAACTTAGGCAGTGCTAAGCCAGCCGCTGCTAGCCGCCAGCCACTGCCAGCCCCCCCCCCCCCCACCCACTGTTACATAGGAAAAGGTGTCTTTGAGGTGTGCAGGATATATATGGCTCAGTACTTAGAAGCGCCGGATGCTCGCTAACTGATTAGCGCCACGGCACACAATGAGCGGTTCAAGGCGGGGGGAAAAGCAGATACTTTGACATCACTCGAGCGTTTACTGTCAAACGCGGCTCAGAAGCTAGCTTGAGACATCTTTGGTTGACTTTCAGACGCATGTCGCCATTCAGATGTTGTTTGATGTGAATCAACAATCGACTCGGTTATGTTATTATAGTCGGCGCAAAACATGTGGATATTTTGAAGAGTGATGAGATACATTTTTTTATGGTTGTTATTTGACAATACACTAAATGATCATTAAGTATGAATGGGATTTGTACAGCGATTTCCATGGCAGGGGGTTTTGGAGTTATTTTGAGTTCATGTTGTTTTGAATGGCCTTGTGGGCTGGATTAAAAACACAGCTGCACTTTTCCTTGGACAAAAAAAATGTTATCTGAAGAACTAATAAACTTTGGACAGGCGTTTACTTTAGACGAACATAAAGGGGACAATTGAATTTTCCCACAAAGTCCAGCAGACGTTTTTTTTGTTTTAAAATTGCTGCAAGCTGTGATTCCCACGTGAAAGGCATCAGAGCTGCCTCCTCCTGTCACTCACTTCTAAGGACAGAGAGCCTGGTATGTCAAAGTCACGACCCCACGCTCCAGGCAAGTGTATCCGCCCACAACCATCTCCATAGTCTCGCTTACACAAGCTGGATCTGATCACTGTGTGCCATCAAACATTTCCACCAAAGACCTGAGCAACATGCAAATATATATTAAGCATTCAGACAAACACATGAAAGACGAGGACCCTCATGGTGTTCTTTTATTTCTATGTATGTATTATTATTAGCATTTTTCAATTCTAAAACACTGTCTAATTAAGATTTTTGGACTACAACCACTCAATGAAACACACACACTCGCACATAAATGAGCACCTGCTGACAAGAACACACACACACACACACACACACACACAAACAGACACAGAGACAGCACATCAAGCTGCCCACAACTTCGGGATCTGTGGTTGGGAGATCTGATTAGTTTTAGATGACTTCAGTGTTTCCAGAGGTCAGTGTTCCCAGCAGTTAACACAGAGGCAGATGGCATCTCCAAAAGATTTAGTAACACATGTCAACCGAGCCTCCCTTAAAGATAAACTATGGCCTCGAACACTTTGACATCATTAAGATATCTCTATTGGTGATGTACAACGCACTCCAGGTTCTGACGCTACTACGTCACACAGAGACATTGCTGCAGTAGTTACAATGGGGTTTAATAGCAGATTATGTCTTCAAATCGCTGTAGCATCAACCATAATTATGATGTATTAGTTTCATTCCCATATGAACAACAATCAACTCAGGGGTTCTGTCTCAGAATAACTGCATATTACATTTTTGCAATGTTATTATGGCGAGAAATCAGTAATTTAGTAAGAGGACACACACATTTTTGCGGGGCCAGCAGACTCGTAAATCCAGAATGCACTTTGGATTTGCAGTCTTGGGGCGTGGCCATGACCTCCGTACAGCTGCCGAGGCATGGCCTCGTTCGAAGAGGAAACGGCCTGATAGTCACTGCTAATCCGGCCGATTTGTCTGTTCTAGCAGCGGGGAGCCCAGATGCATCTAGGTTTCAACATGTGGTCCCAGACTAGTCGGGCAGCGATTCATTGGATATCCCTTTTTTTCTTTGAGCATAAAGTTGCTAGCCTCCGCATACCGAAATGTTGAATGTTGAAGTATTGGCTACAGCTCTGTGAAAGGTTTCTTTTTTTTGGTTTGGGACCCGAAAGCGAGGGGTACAGGATCGATAATCAGCACCGAAGAAACTGCCATTGAGTGTTCCAGAATGTACCACTGGCTAAGCTAAAGTTAGCCACGGTGAGCACAGCCGCAACTAACTTTAGCGTTGGTAGTCTAGCTCTCCCAGCCAAGTCACCAGCTCTGTAATCCTGCGGCTGTTGTCTCAAAGGGATGGTCAAAATGTTATCACCCGTGTAGGCTGTTATTCATATAATTATAATACATTTGATTAATTTATTCAATTTATAAATGTACAATTTACAGAATGTTGCCTCCTGATGTTGAGAGGAGGTAGCGAAAGTCATTCTGGGTAACGTAGGAAAATAGCACACCCCACATTAAATCATTTTCCTTGATCAATCGATCCCTGACAGAAATTTGCTTTGTTTATTGCTGGTCTGTGAATTAGCTTTGTTTATGACATTGAAGCACATTGATTGGAAACAACTGACTCTGCACATGAGCCAAATCCAGACACCACAACAGGTGCCTTGGAGCCATGAGGGACCACTTATTGATGGACCGGTAAATGTCCAAGTCGTTTTAATTGATCAGCGCTCGCAGGCTTTGAGTCAGAGGTGCAGAAGGGGGGAGGGCGGGTGAGGCGGGTGAGGCGGGTGGGGGTGAGGCTAGGGAACCTGAGAGCCATTAGGCACAAGCGAGTGCACAATCGTTGATGGGAACAGATTATTGTAGCTGGTCAAGCCTTAAAGAACACTGATCGCTGTGATTATCTGTTCACAGGGAGCGCCCCAACACCGAGCACTGACACCGGCCAAATGTTGAGGACCAGAAGTCCAGGATGAAATGGAACCGGAGAAAGCTCCTCCGTGGATCAATGTGCACCACTGTCTGCTAGGTTAAGTGGCTTGTATAGCCGACACAAGGTCATCACATTTTAATTTACCTTACACATCGCAGCCCATAGGTTGTGACACAGGGGCCAGAAACTTTACAATATATTGCACTAACTAGCCTGCTCTGCTGCTATATCTGGCGCTCAAGTAGATTCTAGGCCATGTCAAATACCAGCTCAGGCTAAGTGGATAAAAAACGTGTGTGCATCCCGATATCCTGTTATGTCAAGCTCATGGTTTATATATTAGTCAACACTCAAGCGCCTTCCGTTCTGACTCATTGTGGCTAGAGATTCATGTTAATACTGAGCATGTGAGCTAAATAAAGATATCCTATATCAAATTAGGTTAAACAGCAGGGTTGACATGATATAAGCGGAGAAGAACCTGATGGCTGCATGTTGTGTGCTGCAGGTATTATTTTCAGAATCTGTATGTACAGATGGCACTGTGAGGTGCAGATCCTAGTGAAGAACTGCCACTACGCTGTGCCATATTTTATTGATACCTCAAGCAAATTCTGTTTGAGTGGCAGAACATTGTGAAATGCCAAAGTTGAAGAGAGCTTATAAGTGTGGGGAAATTGAGTATGCAAGACTGACACTGACTGATTTAGCAAATGTCAAGCAGTTATCTTGAGCAACAAGAGCCACAATCATAATCGGAGAGGCTCGCTTTCAAGTAGTTGTTGAAAGAGAAAAAAAAGAAAAAAAAATTTGGAAAAAAAGAAAAGGAAAGAAAAAAATGTTTCATCTGCCTTCCAGTTCTGCATGCGTTCCATGATTCTAAAGACTTCTGCATGCTGCATTTTCATAATGATAGATATAACCTTGATATTCCACATAGCTAGAGCCACACAATGGGGTAAATAATATCTAAACTTAAGATGGCACGTAGAAAAGAGTGCACAAAAACACATTCTCAGTGTAGTTGAGCTGTCACTGTATTGTCACAGTACAGTGTGGCTGACAACTGATTCATGTGCAAATGTGTCCGCTTTCTCGCTTGGCAGTCAGAGTACATAAGACTCACTCTCCTCGGCGCGGAGTGACAGGATGCAGTGAGTCAAGACAAGGAAGCTGTCACAAACAGCTGTCTGTGCTGACAATTATCTGATTTATTTATTGACAATGATTGGGTAGAACCGCTTTCATAAAAAAAACAGCATCTCCTGAATAAAGACGTGAGACTCAGTGGAGAACGATGACAATACACAACACAGCTGCACCAGCACAATGTTGTCAATCACTTCTTTTTCTTTTTTCTTTTCCAAGGTCTGTAAAGTGAGGACAGAAAAACACACCACTGAGACCCTTATGCATTACCTTTCCCCCCCCCCCTTCTCCTATTCCACAAAAGACAAGACCCCCTCCGATTTAAATCTGGCGATATCAAACTAGGTCACAGGAAATACGTTAGGTAAGACCAATGAGGGGCTACGGTGTTAAGTACATAATGACCGAAAGGCTAACAACAGAGACCACCCCAAGCCACCTCCATGTCACTGTGGCTCTCTGAGGATAGTGATATGTGCCTCTTTGGATGGAAACGCCTGTGGGCCACCTACCACCCCCACTGCGTGGCTTATGTGCTTCTGGGCACAAATGCAGTGCCCTGCAGTTAATTTAATAATCTTCCCTCTAGCTATAGAAAACCGAGCGTAATAACACTCGTAACCCCTATTTGTGTTGCAGAGAGCGTAGCTGCGTGGGTCTTTGGCTGTAGTTGTGGGTGGTGGTGGTGGTGGTGGTAGTGGGGGGGGGGGACTGGCGATAATCCTGCCGGCCAGATTGCACTCACCTCTGTTCGGAGCCAATGGGCTCGGCATGGCTCATAATATCTTTCCCGTGCCCCACTGCTATTCATTCAGATAAGAGGTCCGCACTGTTTGTTCACTGCTATTAGTGCAGGACCTATCCAAAAGAAGTCCATTTGTACGAGTGGATACACTCAGCACGTTCTCTGTCCTCCGGGTCCTTCTGGGACGTATGTACACCGAGGACCCCCAGCTGATTTCGCTAACAAGGTTTTCCAAAGAGCAAATATTTGGTTTGAAGCAGTTTGCGAGGAGGATAAAGAGTTTATAATTTGGTTTGAGATTCTGGCTCTGTTTCATGTTGCTCAAGTGGCACATATTCGTGTGTGGATAATATTAAAAAAATAAATAAACATGTTGCAATATATCTTGTGATGAACAATATTTACAGGCGTTCTAATCCAAATATCTACATATGAAGTCTGCAATTTCGTGAAAGGTTGTTTACCTTTAATGTTTAAGCAAATTTGAAAGAATGTCATGCGCACTACAATATGCAGTGTATTTAAGGATCTGCCTACTTATCAAGGCAGTTCTTATTCTCTTCATAATTTAGTCTTATTTGCCATCTGTTCCTTGGTAATACAGTGGAAATCATTTCTCAAATTGCAGGTCAAGTGCCTCTATTCTTCCCCAGAATAAGCAATAGTCAAACAATGGGGACTGGAAAAGATGATATGTGATTTAATTTCCTTATTCAAATCAGCAGACGGTAAATTCCTCCCAAAGAAAATAATAATACAGCCATGGCAGACACTCTATGCCAGTATTTTCCTTCACTGAAGGCAAAGAAGGTTCTGTTTGTTCTCTTTTTTCAGATAATTGTTTGACTAGACTGTGTTTATCAAGAATAGCACAGAGTAAGGTGTTACGTCGGGCCATCCTCCACAAGATCAACAAGATGATAGATACTCCCAAAATGGTACACAGTGAAATGCTAAAATTCTGTACTTCATTATATGGCCCTAGCCTCATGAGATCATCCAGATATTCAAGTTTGCATTTCGCAATGAATGCCAGTCTGGCCTTGGCTGGGCAGCAATGGATTCCCACATGAGCACAGCCTTACATTGTTCTCTTGCCGAATCCAGTCGGAAGTAAAGCAAAAACATAACATCTCCAACGCTTTCAACAGGCTCGAGGCCAGACTGAACTATCCAGAGAAACAGAAAGGGAACTTGCGAGATCAGAATGGTCTCACACGGCTAATAAGTCCCAGTTTGGTTTCAGAAATACTTGGATGCTTTGAATGTCACTCAATAGAACTTTTAAAGGCCAGACGTCGAAGGACCAGACTGAGTGCCACAGATACATCATTCATGTCAAATCTGAACACACCTTGCCTCTGCAGTGAACAAAACCATGTTAACCACATAAGAAACTTTAAACTTAAAAAAAAAGATTCAAACTCAATTCAAACACATTGCACTTCGGTGACTTTCTTCCATCGCCATAACGATTGGTAAACAAATCATTCGCAAATGATGCCGGAATGGCTCATTTTCTTATCGAGTCCCAGGTGCCGCTGTTTTAATCATTACCTAATTGTCTTGGCTGCTCTATCGACAGCGCGGTGAGGCCCCTCAGTGCTGAATCTGCTGACACTGCCAGGGGCCCCCTCCCAGATCTGGGTTAACCTTTCGATGTCCATTGACGCTCTGCGGCCTGATGATGATTGATCGAGGTGGCCCTTGCCGCTAGATAATACCTAATCAGCGTTGGGAGTCATTTGTGTAAATGAGACCTCGTTATTGATGCACGGCAACTTTCGCCTGAGCTTTCATGCGCAGGGAATCCGAGCCGGGATCCGATCAGCAATAAAGCAAAAGTTTTATTGCGAGTGTCTGTGCTGATGTCACAGATTGGGGGCAGTTGGGAGCGGCCCCAGTGGCGCAGCAAGGGAAATACTTGAGAGGGAATAAGGTGAGCGAGAGTAAATATGCAGGTAATAGGATACTCTGAAATACAATGTGCATACTAGTGTGTGTGTGTGTGTGTGTTAGTGCATGTGTGAGATGTGATCCTGATTGGTCCCTGGGATTTATCACTCTCCCTGATAAACCTTTGTCAAGGTGATTAGCGTCACACTAATCTTTAGCCATCAGACACATCATTCACCATATGAGACTCCATCAGTAGGGGGATTTTTTTCCCCATCGCCATCTGCATATTCTTCATAATGTGACTTTAATTCACTTCTCTCTTTTTAATCTCAATAAAGCCATATGTGATCAGCTGAGGGAAAATTACTTGCATTTTTTGTGCTGTAAAGACATACGTACCTTTTGAAACCCTTCCGTCAGCAAATGCGTCTGAAATACGTCTACAAAGAGTATTAGAATGATAATGGATCATTGCTTAAGCGCATCGTATATGATGAACGTTACAGAAAAAAAATGGTGCTTTCAGCATTTCACAAATTTCATTCCTGCTGCTAATGCTAAGCTCCCGACTCTTTTAAGCACACCTCAAAAGCCAGATGAAGGGAAAGAGCTAGATGAGCACAAATGAACGTTAATTGGGTTAAAAATGACCATGAACACATTAAGACCCCCTTCCCCTCCCACCAGGCCCATCTATTCTTTGAAACCTTCTTAAAACCATTTAATACAGGTGGTGGAATGTATTGCACCATGCTTAAGGCACAGAGCGATGTGTGTGGGGGGCTGGGATGGGTGGGTTGTTCCTGGTGCAGCAGTGTGTCTGAGATGTTGATGTTGGAGGATGGATGGATGCCCCAAGGACGTAGCCCAGCATTGGCCCCAGTAGATGAAGCTCTGCTTGGCCCGCCAGTCACAGCACACGGCCCGGGCTGTGACACGGTGACACGGGGGCTTGATGATGATTGATCATGTTGTTTCCTTCATTACGTTAAACCCAATCAGTGCTTGCTGTAATTTGAGTAATGATAGCTCGTTATTGGCAATTGCAGAGTTTAAAGACTTGTTCATTTTTTATTTATTTTTTACCCCACCAGTGGAGCTCTCACGGTGGCAATAAGGAATCGATGATGTGCCTCAATTTGCGTGGACGCAGTTGGCTGGGAAATGATATATCAACTGTGAAGTTCAAATGAATACCCTATAATTTGTGCTCAGGGAGGGCTCTCTACTCTGACCAAGTGCCTAACACTGAGAGACATGTGATGTACAAAGGATGTGTATCTGAATAAATAGCATTGAAATTGCTTTAAAAAATAATTTAAAAAATACAAGTCCTTTGAATTTTCAAATATTATTTTCTATTTGATTTGATTAATAGTTAATAATTAATAAATTATATGTAATTGGGTAAACACAGCAAAAGAAAAAATATGCATATTTCCAATCTCATTACAATCTAATTAAGTTAGATCATCACTAACTAAATATGTAAAAAAGAAAAAAATACAATGAAATGGAAGGGATTTCCTTTTAGTGATCGCAATGAAGAACTCATTAAACACTTGAATTAGTCAGATTTCTCTAGCAGATGTACAACATTTTAATAAGCCAATTGATTACAGGTGTATATAACACACTAGATATGGACTACAACGGTGCCAAAAACACAAAAAAACAAAACTTTTCTTGGGAAATGAAACAACCCCCATCATCCTAAACTAGCTCAGATTAACCTTGGGTGTGCTATCATTATATACCTTCTGCCTATACAAATATATCACAATGATGGTATACAACCTCTCCTGTGTACAAGACAATATAACACATTGTCAATGGAGGTTTCTCTGATTGGTTAAACCATTGGATTGTTCAGGAGGCTTCAGGCACTGTTTTTAGCACCAGCTGGACATTTGTCTTCTTGATAAGCAATTATTGATCGCAACCACGAAAACAGAAGAAAAAAAACTAATTAGGGCCATTATTGAAAATAGTATTTAAATCTCATTTTTAAAAATCACACTGATAAATTGCATTGATGTTGAGCGTAAGATTGAATTCAGCTCTTCTTTGTATACTGAACATGTTCAAATGCACATTCTACATAATGCTGAAAGCCACTATGAATGGTTTTAAGGAAATTAAACCTATAGAATAGCCTTCGAGTAAGGAAAAGGTTTTATCAAGTAGGCACTTTTAGTACCAACATGTTTCAGAAGTAAACGAGTCGGAGTAAATTAGTTCATGCATGGGGGGGGGGGGGGCAAGGGGCACTGACCTTAGTAATGAAATCCTATAGTTATTTAAACACAACAATCATAGCAACGAGCATTTCCAATTCTGCTCCATGCCAACAATCAATCATAGATACAAAAATGAGACATAGCGATAAAAGACCCTGCCAGGGGTATTAATGGGTCTCGCTGGCTCCGGGACACAGATGCAGAGGGACGCCCAGCCCAGGGAAATTGTTAAGAAAGGTCAAGCTGCAACTTTACACAGTCTGATCAGAATCAATAGGGAGAAATACATTGGAGATAGAAATTCCTCAAGGAATCAATGGCAGGAACGGTGATTCATCATGTTAATATTGTGGCTATGATCTGCAAAGTCACCACATATGCACATAATAAAATACACAAATACACTACTCTAGTTCAATTCAACAACACAAACTAGATCATTTTTTGGGACACATGTTAAAAAGTATCCTTCTATTCTGGAGACATCTTTTATGTCTCCAAAATGTGCATTCGATATATGTATAAAAAAGAAAGAAAGAAAGAAATCGTCGGCCTACATAGTTTTATTCGATTTATTTTCCTCCCTATTATTCCAACACAATGGCAACTACTGTATCAGGCCACGCTGAACAAATCCCCCCACACAAAAGAATGTTATGTGAGACTCATAAAAAGAACCTACAGTACTGAAGTCTGCAACAATTCTTGTTTGTCCCCCTGACAATGTTGATCCTGGGAGGCACTAATGCCCTGAATTAGACCAGATGAATGGACCACTCCGCTGGTCGTGACAGGGTTCCTCTAGCCATCTACTCTTCTCTCTTTTCATCTTATTCCCTTTGGTGAATCCCTGGCCCAAATGTTGCCCCCTTTCTTCTGGTCTCAATTTCTGTTCATCAAAAGCAAGGTGAACATGTGTCCAAATCCTGTGGCCTCAATCACAACACTGTCATTAGAGTTGATGTAGGGGGAGTTCTGAGCAAACAGGGGAGACACACGTGCATGCACGCACACACACACACACACACACACACACACACACACACACACACACACACACACACACACACAC